>CM018572.1:8177500-8510000 GCA_009078335.1 Salix brachista
TTCATATCAGCATTCTTAAATATAATTATACTAACTAAATATCAAAATAATAAAATACAATACATATAAAAGCAATCAATTTTTAACATAAAAAAAAAACCCGCCGCATCGCAATTTTGTTCAAATAATCAAAACATTGCAATTTTGCAATCTATGAGTTAATTAAATCAACACACAATTCAGATCCAAACTGTAACTAAATTATTCTCCAAGCCAATAAAATAATGTTAACAGCCAACCAGATCAATGCAAACAAAAAATAATCTATCTTTAATAGATTTCAGCGATTGCAATATTGCTATCAACCAGTTAAGTGCTTAGTAACTGTTAAAAAATATTTAACCATCAACACATTCAGTTCAAGACAACAAAAATTCATCTTTCATTCATTTTATTGATTACAGATTTACATCAACCAATTAAATAACCATCAAAACAATTAGTACATACTAAATAATTAATCAATAATGGTCTTGCAATACTCAAATTACAATTAGTTGATCTTTCAAAAAATTTATCGCTAATAATTTTTAAGTTTCGCAATTGAATTATTATCTGAGTATTTAAGCTTATAACAATAATCAACTAATTCAATACATAAAAAAATATTATAACATTATTTAAAATTTACAATTCTCTATCTATCAACTAAAAAATTCTCTGCTTACCACATAAATAATCAGTTTGCTACATATAAAAAGCCCGGCGCAACGCGCGGGCTACCCAACTCGTGGAAATCTAAAACACGAAAAACAAAATCATGGTCAATCCAAAACTCGAGTCAAAATTTTATTTTAGCCAGACAATTCACTTTGTATATTTGTAAGTTTGACTTTGAAAGAGAGAGAAAGATTTATTGAGATATAACGATTGAGAGAGAAAGTGATAGATATTCATGATTTCACCAACTAACATGACCATACGTGATGTCAAAGAGTTCTGAAAGTGTGGCTAAGTGCCCCCCCCCCTATACATAACTACATATACCTATAAAAGTAGATCGGAGTCCATTTTAAGTTTTTAGATTCATTTTTTTTTTGGGATTTTTTAGGGCTGTTAGTTTGTTTCATAGAGGTTTATAAAATTAGATGTTTGTCATTGTATTTTAAAAGTATTTTTAAATTATTTTTATGTGCTGATGTTAAAAATAATTTAAAAAAATAAAAAAAACTATTTTAATGCATTTTAAAAAAAAAATAACGTCAACCACAATACCAAACAACCAAAACAACAGGAAAAATAGATTTTTGAGATTCAAAACCTTGAATACTAATTTATTATTATTATTAGAGTTGATTGTAAATTGAACCAGCAAGCAGCCACTATATACAACCTGTAACCCTCTTTTCTCTCTCTCTCTCTAGTAATATACTATAGTGATGAATTGATATTAAAAATAATATCTAAAAAATCATTTAATAAAACAAATCATATTTTTTTTTTACAAAAAACCCCTTATTGTCTCTTCTCCTCTCTTTTCTCTAACCCCAACACGTGTCATCATTTTCTTGGTTCCAGTACTGCCAAACTGGATGAAGTTGATTAACAGTTAAATTCAAATTAGTTTTCTGTGTAATTTGATTGCAATCAAGTAGGAAGGTAGTTGTCCTATAAAAGAGATGCCGGTTTTGATTGTCGGCAAGTTGACCTAGCTAGTTGGTTGTCTGACCAATTCATCGTAGTCGGTTAATAATAGTAGAATATCTAGTATTATAAACCTATAATTAGTGTATGAATCTAATGGACTGACCTTATTATAATATAATAATCGAAATAACTCAGAATTACAACGTACTGCGTTCAGAAATCAACGGCATCACATTGATTGCCGGCTTCTTTCCACCTTCTATCAGATTCTTTAGGGTGTGCAAAAGATAAAAGAAAAGCATATATAGATATAGATATACAAAGAATTGAGAAAGCAAAGAATAAAGTCGTAAATTAACAAATTATGTCGGTGGATAAAAAAATATTTTGTGTAGCTAATATATGGCTGGTTGTAAGGCGGAGCGGAAGGTGGCAATATTTTAAGATTTGCGACATTTCACTCTCCGAATTCTTCCTCTCTCTGCCTCGTTAATGGCTACTCGATCGAGTAAGTTTCTATTAATTACAGCATGTGTGTGTCGTCGGTGGTTTTTCATATCAATTAAAATTATTATGAATGCTTATATTTAATTTAAGTACTTGGACCCGATTTATCATCATATCAATTTTGGTGGGCAGAAATGAAATCCTTTAATATTTCAATTTAAAGAAGAGTAGATTATATATATGGACCAAAATTTAAAAAAAAAGAATTATAAGAAGTTAAGAGTATTACTTCTTCCAACTTTCATGATATCTATTATGCCACACAGCACCTTTTCTTTTATAAAGCTTGTTTGATGATAAGATTGATTTTTGGATTCAAATTTCGAGAACAATATTTAAGATTGATTTTTAGATATAGATTTCGAGAACACTATTTAATTAAATCTAATCCGATTTACTAAGCTGATGTAAACAAACACACATTCTTAAAATCATCATGAGAAATTATGGCGCGACATTTCAAAAGAAATAGAGAGTATAAAAAGAATTTGGTTAACTTTTACCGAAGAGGCCTGGCATTCAATACCAAGAACACCAACTAGCAGTAGCAAGAATTGTATGTTTAAAATCATTCTAGTAGCAAGAATATAATTATTTACTTCAGGACTCAAGAAATTAGTCAAGTATATACAAATTGATCTGAATATTTATATTAATAATAAAAAAAGAAATTACATGTGAAAATGAAGAAAAAAAATCTGTTAGCGGAAGGTCTTGCGGGAGAATAAACTAAAAATGGCGGTGTTGACTGTTGACAAATGAATTAATGGCATCTATTTTTTTATTTTATATTGACACAAGTCAAGAACCATGCACATTTTGTTACCCAATGCTTGCTGCCATCAACTTCTGAATCCACGTCCTCTCTTTCAGTGCTTGGACAGCGGAAGAATAATGACATCTCCTTCTCTCACAGTCACAGATACCAAGAAACACTTCGTGTTAGCATGATTAATAATATAGATTGCGTAATTAAGGTTGTAGTTAATGCTATATATTTCTTCTTGAAAAAAAACAAAACTATTTATTTCTTCATAGTTTAGACTTCAATGGTAAAATCAGGAGAATCCACGTAGAAATGAACAGCTTTTAACTAGTTTTAGTTTCGTTGGGGTATTTTGTTATTCTAACACGTTAAATAAAAGTTTTGAAAAAAATAATATATGTAAGAACAATATTAGAAAAATAAAATAGTTTTAATATAACTGATTTGGAACGAGCGGTTGTACACATTTCAAAAATCATTTTTTATTCAAATTAATTAACGAAAGTCAAACCAAGATTTGTGCAAAATCAACTATCATGACAAAAAAAGAAAGAAGAGATAATATCAAAGAAAGAACTCCGTTTTTGACATTTCTCTCTTTTCATATTATATTGGATCTTGAAATTTATCTTTTGTGTATTGGATATTTATAAAATCTTAAGTTATTTTTTTGTTAAAATTAATTAATTTGCAAAAAATATAAATTTTGCAACATGGTTAAATAAGCACTATTGAAAATAGTGGCTGTATAAGAAAAAGAAACTTAATTGTGTTTAAACTGTGTTATTTTTTATATATTTCTTCAATATACGTTATTCCCTCAAAAATTTATTAAAATGTGTTATTTTTTTATAAATAATAATAATAATAATAATAATAATAATAGACTCTTTACATAAGATGCAAAAATGTACATAAAATATTTTACGGCGTTGTAGTTACAACTGTCGGAAGAGAATTTAACAATGTTTTTTTTCTTGCAAATAATTGTTTTGTTCAATGAACAGATGAAACGGTAACGAATTAGGACAATAGTGCACGCGCTAATGTCCCTTCCTTACCGTCCATATGCAATCTATGTTAATTAATGTCAGATAATCACATGATGTGTTTGAAACAGCCAACAAATCTCTCAAAACATCGTGGACTGTCACAAGTGCTTATGATTTTGTCTGACACGCATGCCTCGCGCATGAATTAGCGGGTTGGAATCCATTTTACCAAAACATATTCCTTTTGACTGTTTTTTTTTTATATTATTATTATTATTATGGCTGCAAAGAATATAATTTTTGTGAAAGCATTTGATTGAACAGATTCATAATAAATTAAAAAAAGACTGAAAGGTGTGAGTGTTTCATTATAGATTTGAATAGTGAAATGGTTTAATGTACTCTTCTCGACTACAACAATCTCACTGGATATTAAGAGAAAAATGATCTTTTTTTTCATGAGGTTTATTTATCATCAATGTATTGATATACTAATTGACATTTTTTGTATTAGAATGCATAACAAGAATGATTTAATTACCCTTACAAGAAAAGGCTGTAATTGGTTGGGTATCTTTTCTCTATCAAGAAGAAAAAGATTGTTAAGACCTCTTCAAAATATTTAAGAGTTTTTTTTATATATATAATATCGATAAATGTTTATTTTTATTGAGTAATCAATTTTTGGCTTTTATTAATATTTTTATATGATTGTTAAATTAATAATAATGATGGAGTTCATTCAAATTAATAACTGGGATTTCTTATTTTTTGGAAAAATTATCATTTTTATATTAAAAGATTTTACATGGCTCGCGGCAAAACGCTATATGAAAACACAAGATCATATAAACGATGTCTGGAATGGAAAGAGGTGATTAATTTGAATGTGGGTGAAGACAGACAAGGCCTCATTGATTTTAGGTGATGACCAACAGGAAGCTCTGTCCAAGGGCGTGTAATTTGGGGACGTGTAAGAAATCATCCGGGTCTTTGTCTTTTACCTTTTCACCTCTGTCACTCCGATGAGGAGAGATTTACAGCCAAGTATGATTACACTACTAATTATAATATATATATATTTAAAAGAAGAAAAGAGAATAAAATAAAACAAAAGCAGAGAGAGAGAGAGAGAGCGAAGGAAGGGAGGAAGGAAGGAAGGACACAAGACTGACAGCTAAGCAAGAAAAACAGCAAGCACTGGAGCCTTTTATTTAAGGTTTTGGAGATGGATGGATAGATATCTGTGAATGCCTGGCTGCTTCTCTCTTGGCGAGGTTTTAATGCATATCCCACCCCTCTCTCTTCTGTTTTGAAAATTGCTAGAGAGATCTCAGCTCCAACATCTATTTCTAACTATTCAATTTACGTAGCTGGTGGAAAATTAAGGTACAATTTCACATTAGCAATGGCCTGTCATTCTTGTTGCGTTGCTTCTTTTTCTTCAATCATTCTCTGCCAGTACTTTCTTTTCTCTGACAGATAGGAATGTATCCTGAGCATTCATATGTGCTGCCCATAAGACATACCTGGCCCCTTCTTCTTTGTTTTCTACAATTCAGATCTGAGTTTTTTTCTGGGTGCCCTGTTTCCTTTCTTGATTTGTTTTTTATAGACTTTTATATCGTTACTCTCTTTTGAGTTGCTCTGTTTTTGTAGGGTAAGCATTGCTTCACTCTGTTACTGTCCCTTCTTCTACTGCTTCTCTGGCATTTTTTTTCTGTCAAGATTTCGATGAAATTCATGGAACTATATATATATATATATTTATTTGACGGTGAAAGATTGCTTTTTGGATTGAATGGGATTCGTGTAATAGTATAACTAGCAGTAGCCATTGATGATGCATGCGAAATGAAGAAAACAGCTGATTGGAAAACCTTTTCTTGTGTTTCAAGGAAATCATTAGAATCACTTAATGGGTTATTGTTCTTTTCATCTTTCATTTCCTTTTTCCTCTTTCATTATTTGGTGTAAGATGTAGGGCTTTGCCTTTTTGACTTCCTGGGGGAGAGAGAGAGTGCTGCCTCATTAGGACGGATGTGTTTGAGAGAGTTGGGTCCCGATATCATGTGAGAAATATTAAAGTAGCGTGGATAGTGATAACTAACATGTCGGTAGTTGCTATCAGATCTTGTATTCCTAGTATGTATACCTCATCTTTCCACGTCGTTTTAATGGTCCAGCACTGATCAACCTTTTACATTTCTATTAATTACTGATTCTTTTCTTCTGGGGTTTGCTGGAAATTATTTTAACAGTCACTAATTCTATATACACGAGTTGGATCTGTCTTAAAGACTAAGGCTCGTTGCACTGATCTGCTCAGTTTTGCTATTTTAGTGTGCACCAGCCGGAAGAATCAGCTTATTTATAAGTTGGTGCTTTGCTATGCTCTTGTTTAATCTTGATAGATGGATTTTGAGTTTCATTTGAAATTCTTTTTGGCATCGCTGTTACGAGTCCAATTTCATATGCTGTTCTGCCTGAAAATTTAGCTCCGGTCTGTTTTTCAGTTCTTAATAGCTCAGTACTAATGTTTATGGAATAATGAAAACTTTGCTGTTTAATAAGTCGATATACTATTGAATTCTCGAATTAATTATTCTTAGTTTCACGAATGAGATGACTTGGAAATAGGATTGAAAACTCCTAATGCTGCACCTTTATTTGTGCTCATTTTGTAAGAAATCGGTTAAATCTTTTCAATGTCGAGGGGGGAGAGATTGATATTAGCATCGTGGTTATTGTTTTATCAGACATTGAGACTTACCACTTGCCTATTGTTTGCAGATAGTTGTTCATTTGCGAAATCATGAAACATAAAGATGGAAAACCTGTGTCTCATCCTGATAAAAAATCCAGGGCTGTTCCCATGGCAATAATGTTTGTCGTACTATGCGGGTTTTCATTCTATCTTGGTGGAATCTACTGCACCGAGAAAGATAAAATTGAGGCCAAGGACGTTGCAAAGGTGGTGTCCTCTTCCAAGGAATCGTCCACTGCTCCTCTCCAAATTAAACCCACTGCGTTTCCTGAATGCAGCAGTGACTATCAAGACTACACTCCGTGCACGGATCCAAAGGTATTTACTTAATTAGGTATCACATGGTGCCTAAAGTTATCTAGATGGCCATACACTGAAATTGAGATTTCGATAATGTGTGTCTATTGCAGAGGTGGAAGAAATATGGTAATCATAGGCTTACATTCATGGAACGCCACTGCCCTCCAGTTTTTGAAAGGAAGCAATGTTTAATTCCACCACCAGATGGGTATAAACCACCAATCAAATGGCCAAAGAGTAGGGATCAATGTTGGTACAGGTATTTGATCTGTTTCCGATACTTGTTATTGTTTTCACAGGGTTTTCTTTTAGCTAGAAATTGCGAGGTTCAAAACTGTTTTACTTATTGTTACCATGTGGATCTGGCTTCAGAAATGTACCATACGATTGGATTAACAAGCAGAAATCTAATCAGAACTGGCTGAGGAAAGAGGGGGATAAGTTCCTCTTTCCTGGTGGGGGCACTATGTTTCCAAGAGGAGTGGGAGCCTATGTCGATTTGATGCAAGATCTTATCCCTGAAATGAAAGATGGAACCATACGCACAGCCATTGATACCGGGTGTGGGGTGAGTCACATTCTCATCTTCATCCTAGTTTCTGAAATTATTCATGAAAGAAAATTTGAGTTGTCAGAATCCATGTTGCAATAAGAATGATAATTCTGTTTGTATTTAGGTTTCCCTATGTATCTCTACGGAATTCTGTCATCTAATCCAGTTGATTGTTTTTAAATCTAGGTTGCTAGCTGGGGAGGTGATCTATTGGACCGCGGGATTCTAACTGTTTCTCTTGCCCCGAGAGATAACCATGAGGCTCAAGTCCAGTTTGCTTTAGAACGCGGAATTCCTGCAATTCTTGGCATCATTTCCACACAACGGCTTCCATTCCCATCGAATGCATTTGATATGGCTCATTGCTCCAGATGTCTTATCCCATGGACAGAATTTGGTTAGTCTTCATTTTAACCCTGCCAAATGATGTGTTATGGTTCTTGCTACCAATTTGTGCGGGAACTAGCTTTGCATTTGTGAATTGATGCTGAATAACTTTCACAAGGTTCTTCATTTCTGTGGATTTTAGAAAGGCTTTGAAAATCAGATGCGGGATGGGTGCCACCAACTTAACAATTTTTCTTTTCTTTTCTTTTCATTAGCTCTATGTTTACTTGATGACGTTCCTCTCCTCACCTTGGTATTCCTATTATAATTGCTTACTATATTACTAGCTGTTTTTCTCAAGAATAGAATTTTGTTGCTTTCAGGTGGAATTTATCTTTTGGAAGTTCACCGTATACTCCGTCCTGGTGGTTTCTGGGTTCTGTCTGGTCCTCCTGTTAACTATGAAAACCGTTGGCGAGGCTGGAATACTACTGTCGAAGAGCAAAAATCAGATTATGATAAGTTGCAAGAACTGTTGACTTCCATGTGTTTCAAGTTGTACGACAAAAAGGATGATATTGCTGTGTGGCAGAAAGCTTCTGATAATAACTGCTATAGTAAGAAGCTCGCTAATACTGATGCCTACCCACCCAAGTGTGATGACAGTCTTGAGCCAGATTCAGCATGGTACACTCCACTCCGCCCATGTGTTGTTGTTCCAAGCCCAAAAATCAAGAAATCAGTTATGGAGTCCATCCCCAAATGGCCAGAGAGGTTGCACGTTACACCTGAACGCATTTCAGATATTCCTGGTGGAAGTGCTAGTGTTTTTAAGCATGATGACAGCAAGTGGAAGATTCGTGCAAAGCACTACAAGAAGTTGCTACCAGCACTTGGGTCTGATAAGATAAGAAATATAATGGACATGAATACAGTTTACGGGGGTTTTGCTGCGGCTGTGATTGATGATCCCCTGTGGGTCATGAATGTGGTCTCTTCCTACGCTGCCAACACCCTTCCCGTGGTCTTTGACCGTGGCCTCATTGGAACTTTTCATGATTGGTAATCTGAATGTGCTTATAAGAATTCTGAAGTTTTCATTTTGCAACAAAAGTACCTTAAATAGTTGGGATGTCATCTATGATACTTTAGGATTTATTATGGTATTGATTTTATCTCTTTTCTGTTTTGTAGGTGTGAAGCATTCTCAACTTACCCTCGAACTTATGATCTCCTTCATCTTGATGGCCTCTTCACTGCAGAAAGCCAAAGGTAAGCTAAAGGGCACATTTCCCTCATCTACTTTCATGGAATCACTTGGAATTTAATGTCTAGAAATGTAGGTCTGGCAGATTGAACTGGGTCTAAGTTTAAGCGGTTAGGTACAAGCCCTTGTCTGATATGATAAAGCAGACAGAAATGCATGGGACAGTAGGTGACGCCATTTCCTCATTGTTAGGCAATGTTAATAGTGACATTAGAGAAGAGGGTTGCCTAACTACATAGTAAAGTTGACTCCCATGAGGAAAAAATAGCACAAGAAATTTGATTGTTTGGAAATCTGCAAATAATGTGGACCATAGGAGACCGACACAAGTTTCTTTCCAGGATGAAAGTTGGCATGAAACCATAGTACTGTTGATTTGGAAATGCATGTTTAGGTTTGACTATATATCTTCCATCAGCTGGTGTGGAAAAGTCAATACCTTTACCAGCTAGTCAGTGGATTTTCATTATTATTTGACTTCGATAATCTGGGGGTGGTGCGATCCTCTAGCAGAGGATCACTAGTTCTGTACTTTTCATGAATGCTAAATTGTGAAGTGGGGGTCCTTGTTTACTGGCCCCTTTTGAGTCTCATGATTGCTTGTACTTGACCAGATGTGATATGAAGAATGTGCTTTTGGAGATGGACCGAATCCTACGACCCACCGGTTACGCAGTGATACGAGAATCCAGCTATTTCGTGGATGCCATTTCTACCATTGCCAAGGGTATGAGGTGGAGCTGCCGTAAAGAAAACACTGAATATGGAGTTGAGAAAGAGAAAATATTGATCTGCCAGAAGAAACTCTGGTACTCCTCTAACCAAAGTTCAAGGTGACAGACGGAGAAATCCAAAACATGCCCGATACATCTCTCGGAGAAGGAGTTCATGTAACTGCAACACAGAATTCCAGGGGATGATAGGTCGAGGAGATAAGTAATAAATTGAATCCCTCACACACATTTTAGTATATTATTCAACAGAAGCCAAGGATCCACAAGGTGGACACTGCAATCGAAGAGTTTGCTGCTCAATATCAGAATTTTTGTTAATTTATAGAATCATTTAAGTACAAATAGATTCTTTGTAAGGCATCTACACTATACTTTCCTTGCGTTGCCCTTCACTTTCCCCCATTTTCAATATGTAAAACCTCGACGATCAGTGTATGTGAAAAATCGTGATGGGCTTGATAAGCAATGCCATCACGCATTGTTTTTTTTATGTATAATGTAATGAAACTTGGTTCTTCGATTATTGAAATCTTAATCTGATTTTTCAGCTCTGTTTCTTTCTAATTTTAGTTTGTTTTTTTTATAAATATTTTTCTATTTAAAACAATCTTTTTAAAATAGTAGATTCATGGTTCTTCAATCACATCATTTGATATGTCTTGACATCTTTTTATTTTACAGAAAGAGCGTGTGATAAACAAGTCTTTAGTTTGACATTAACATTTTTCTCTTCTCTCTCCTTCGTATTTAGCTCTCCAGATTTAGAAATCAACCATCTCGGTTTTTTTCTTTGGGTTTGGTCCCTCCTTTACTTATTTCAAATTATTTTATTTTAATTAATTTTTTAAATTATTATTTTTTCAATTTGAACCTCCAATCTTTTTAGCCCGTCAAAGTTGATCCTTGTTTTTTATATGAGATATATTTTTTTTTAATTTCACCCTTATTTTTTATTTCAAATTTGATGATTATTCTTTTTATTATTATAAATTTTAAAATTAACTATTTTTTAAATTTTATCATTTAACATTAATCAAAAGAATAAACATTGTTTGTGTGGTTCAACAAGTACATATATCAATGTATGCATGGTCTCCAAGGGATGTGGTGTGGTGGTAGCGATCTTGAGATATTCACAGCAAGTCTCGAGTTCGAGTCAAGGTGTGCACTTCTTGTAAGAGTCAGGGACAACTGAAGTTTTACTCACTCACTTGGGTCCACAAATTATGTTTTTCAGGGTGTGAGGTTTTTTCGAATCCAATATTTTTTTTATTTAGTAATGTATGGTATTTGACAGCCTTGAATTTTGGCTTGATCTCTTTGCGTGATTGATGTATATTAAAATAATATATATATTATTTAATATTAATATATCAAAATAATTAAAAAGTTTATAAAAAATATTTTTAAAATACAAAAATAAATAGTTTTTTCTTGGACCAACGCTATCTTTCTCACTATCCGACATCTTATTGTCCCCCTCTTTCCTTTCGTCTTCTTTTCAAAATTTCAATTTTTGTTTGCAAAATTCATAATGGAAACCCTCTACCACAAAATCAATTTTTGTGATTTATAATTGGTTCGGTTAAATAAATAAAAAATGTCGAGTCAACTTGAAACAAGGATAATCTTAGTGCAATCAGACCCAGTTTATATATATACTAGTCAAATGCCCGCACTACGTTGCGGGCGTAGTGCGAACGGAACTAATAATTTTTACCATTATTGAAATTAAAATATAATATTTAAACATGTAAAATTTGATATAATGAAAAAGATCAACATACTCTATCATAACAACAGTAACATCGATGTCTTAACTTCTAAAATTATCATCACTATTACTGTCAAAATAATAAACATTATTAAACAAACCTGAGAAAAAAAATGAATAAAAAAACATGTTAGAACAAAAACTAAAATTATTATTATTATTATACTTAATATCAATATTATTATTGCTTTAATAACGTGAAAAAACGAAATTAAATCAAAGGCTGAAAAGAAGCCTAAAAACATTAACAAAAGAGCAAATAAAAAAAATGATAAATACAATAAAAATTATTGATTGACAAAAAAAATATACCTGGGAAGAAAAAATCATGGTGCGTGTAAACTGACCCGGACACCTCGGTAAGAAAAAAAAAATAAGTGGCAAAACAAAATAGGGAAAAAAATGTAAAAAAACAATGGATCCAGACATTAGTCGTGGTGCGCGTAAGTTGGCCCGGACACCTCAGTTATTAATTTTTTTTTGTAAAAAAAAACAACAACCAGTTATTTAAAAAAAAAAAAACCATTCATTTTTTTTTAAAACAAAACAGTTCTTGAAAAAAAAAAACCAAATCAGAAACAACAACCAGTTATTAAAAAACAAAAGACCCTTAACTTCTAAAATTATCATCACTATTACTGTCAAAACAATAAACATTATTAAACAAACCTGAGAAAAAAAATCAATAAAAAAAACATGTAAGAACAAAAACTAAAATTATTATTATTATTCTTGATATTAATATTATTATTGCTTTAATAACGTGAAAAAAACGAAATTAAATCAAGGGCTGAAAAGAAGTCTAAAAACATTAAAAAAAGAGCAAATAAAAAAATAAAATAAATGATAAATACAACAAAAATTATTGATTGAAAAAAAAAAATATCTGGGAAGAAAACATTATTGTGCGTGTAAACTGACCCGGACACCTCAGTTAAGAAAAAAAAAAGGGGCAAAACAAAATAGGGAAAAAAATGTAAAAAAAAAAAAATGGATCCGGAGATTAGTCATGGTGCGCGTAAGTTGGCCCGGACACCTCAATTATTAAATTTCTTTTTTTGTAAAAAAAAACAACAACCAGTTATTTAAAAAAAAACCATTCATTTTTTTTAAAAGAAAATGGTTCTTGAAAGAAAAAAAACAAACCAAATCAGAAACAACAACCAGTTATTAAAAAACAAAAGACCTTTTTTTTTGAAAAAAAAAAAAAAAACAGTTCTTTATATTAAAAAAAAAAAAAAAAAACAATCCAAATCAGTTTTGCGGCCGGAGCGGTTCGAACTCGCGCGCGCCAATGCTGGCAGCGCGCGGACAACCGCTCGGCCACAACCTTTGCTTTGTCTCTTCCACCATAAAATATACAAAAGAAGGCCTGTGTAAAAAAAAAAAAAAAAGGCAGACGAACGCCTGCGAAGCACGGAGGAAAAACGGCCAGTCTACAGTGCTGACGTCAGATCCTCCTTTAGTATATGTTAACTAGACAATGCCCCCGCGCTTCGCCGCGGGCGGCATAATATTTTTTTCAATGTAAAAAATATTAATTATGTGTATTTTTTATTATAATATAAATTTAGCTAAAATAATAAATCTGTGCAGAATTCATGTTAAGTGCAAGTTTTTTTATAAAATATATGAATTTAAAATCGATATAAATTTATCTGTTTAGTAGTTTTAAACGAAATAACCAGCATAAATTTATCATCATCATTAAAAAAGCAAGAAAACTCGGATATCTGAATTATTAAGTTCACTGTATTAAGATTAGTTCATTTTATAATTCAATTTAAATTAAACAAAAATAAAATATAAATTGTGAAAATACATACAATAATCAAATAAAAAATAAGTTGTTAATTTTCTATCAACAAAAAGACAAAAACATAGATTGAAAATTCATCCTGACGTTATTGCCATTATCATTGCTATTAAAGCTAAAATTATTACTAACATTACTGCCAAAACAATTAAAATAATTAAATTTCCATGAAAAATAAAAAAAAAAAGCAAAAGATTTTTATAAAAAAACAATAACTAAAATTATCATTATTATTGCATAAATAATAAAATCATAAAAATCATATAATCTAAAGAACAAATAAAGAAACAGAAAACAAAAAAAAACAAATAAAGGGAAAAATAGACTAATATTACTTTTAAAATGATCACCGATATAAATTAAAATTTCAGGAAAATCTTTAAAAAAAATAATCACTAAAATTATCATTATTATTGGTTCGGAGATTAGTGAACAAAAAAACGTATAAGGAAAAAAAATAAAAAAAAATAATAAATTGGTTCGGATATTAGTCATGGTGTGTCCACGCTGCCCTGGACACCCCGATTATCAAAAAATAGATTTGGTCCGAGGAGTAGTGGTGGTGCACTTGAGCTGGCCCGGAGATCGTGGTTATAAAAAAAATATATAAGTGAAAAAAAGAGCTTAAGCTGGCTGAGAGACCATGGATACAAAAAAATGTATAAGCAAAAGAAAACCAAAAAAAAATATAAGCATGAAAGCACTGTAGCAATCCATATTTTTTTAAAAAAAATTCGGCCCAAGAATTAGTCGTGGTGTGCTTAAGCTGGTCGGAGATCCCGGTTATAAAAAAAATGTATAAGTGAATAAAAAAATTATAAAAAAAGGAAAAAAATGTACTAGCAGGAAAGCATTTTAGAAAAAAAAATGTGGGTCCGGGGATTGTCGTGGTATGCATAAGTTGGCCTGGACATCCTGGTTATCAAAAAAATTTGGATATGGAGATTAATCGTGGTGCATTTAAGCGAGCTCGGACACCCCGATTATTAAAAAACAAAAAAACAAAAAAATATATAAGTAGAAAAAAAAATATGTAATAAGAAAAAATGAAAAAAAATAATAAGTAAAAAATACAAAAAAAAGGCAAAAAAAGAAAGAGCAGAAAACGAAGGAAAAAAAGAAGAAAAAGAATAATTAGGAAAAAAACAAAGAAGAAACGAAAAAAAAAAAAGAAACGAAAAAAAGCAGAAAAAAGAGAAAAAAAACGTAAGTAGAAAAAAAAAAAAAAAACCTACTATTGCAATCCACAGTGCACTGTGTCTGTGTGCACAGTGCACTGGTGCACAGTAAAAAACCCACGGCATTTAGATATTAGTTAATAAGCCCCAAAATATATATAATTAATTTATAAAAAAATATCCTCGCATATATATTTTTTATAACTTGGATCCATGTAAAATATTTTTTTAACTTTTTAATATAAAATAGTTACATTGATAGTCCGTGTATACATAAAATATGTTTTAGTATTAACATTTCAATGTGGGGTAGATATTATTAGAGAATAATATAAATCATATTCTAGGACCTTACTTAAAATTTAAGTTTCTAGTTGAGATGATTATTTGGCATGGTATCAAAGTCTTGTTGATAAAAATGAAGCACAAGATAATGTAGATTTGTGCAAGTTTCAAAATCAAAAAGCTTTTACTTGAAGGTATATGTTAATGAATAATATAAATCTTATACTAAAATCTCATTTAATAATTTAAATTTTTAGATGAAATGATTTATTGATAGATATATTTATAAGTTTCAATATGGGATGTATATATTAACTAAAATATAAATCTCGTCCCCCTTTTATTATGCATTTCTTCACTGTTCACCCAAACTCAGTTCATTATTCATTGCTACAGTGAAATGACCATTTTGCCCCCAGTACCGAAAATTTGTAGCCACCGGGGCCAGGGTTATTTTCAGCTTTTTCATGGGACACGGATGGTATTTCCGGATTTGTTGCACAATGAAACGACGAAATTGGCCCCCCTAAATGACAAAACACGCCGCCAGCACCCGGGGGTATTTCCGAATTTTCACCCCCTATTTTTTCATAATGAAGGCTGGGATCAAGGGTTATATGGGTAATTGACCAATTTATTATTATTTTTTATCCGGAACACTGCAGGCGCGTCATCCGTACGCGCCAGCAGTGATCTGATCGCACACGCCTTTAAGGTGGCGCGTGCGGTGCACTCAGGGGTCGGAAAATGTTCTTACGCCGTCTCCAATGGTTCGAAGCCATCTTAGCTTCCTCCACACGCGGCGCGTGTATATCAAATAGGGCTGTGTTAGCTCTGATAAACAGTTTTTCTTCCCCCTTCTCTTTTCTCTGTCCTGCACCGGTGAAATACAAGCCCGTCCCTCATATTTTTATATATGTCATTTCCGTCCCTACACTTTGAATTTCATTTTTATTACTGATTTTTGAATGGAATTTTTGATTGTTTTTAATTATGCCCTTCAATTGAAATTGATTATATACGGTAAGGTTCAATTCGATCCTTAAGCTTTTGATTTTTGATTTCTTTTTTGTTCCTTTAATAATTTTGGTATGCAAGTTTGCATTTGTTGTAAATTTGTCCCCAAATTAAAATTGATCATATATATTACTTTTCATTTCGGTCCTTAATCTTTAAATTAATTCAATAATTGCACTATATTGATTTTTTTTAAATCCCTTTATTGTTTTTTGGTCCCAAAATTTTGATTTGTTTCATTTTTATCCTTGAATTAGATTTAATTATATATTTTATTTTTCATTTTGTCACTTATTCTTTCTTTTTTTTATTAATTCATTTGGTTTTTTGTTCTTTTTAGATAATTTTTATTTTTTCTCCATATTATACATTTGTGCTTTTAGATTTTTTTTATTTTTTTTTCATTTTATTTTTTGTTAGGGTTTTCATTTTGACACCTTTTTCTTTTATTTATTTTTTATTTAGTATTGATTTTTTTTTTATCTTTCTTGGACAGTGTTTTTTTTCCGTCTTTATTTATTTATACTTTTGGTTTTTGTTTTGAATTTTTTTCATTTTATTTTTTATTGAGTTTTTATTTTTATTCGGTTCAATTCTAAGACTTTAATTTTTGTTGGTGATTATTTCAAAATTAATATTTCTCTATTTTTCTCTCTGTTCTTTTTTATTATTTTCTGTTGGTTTTATCTGATTTTTGGATCAGATGATTTTATGATTTTATTGTTTGCACAATAATAATGATAATTTTTGTGATTTTTATAGTTTTTGTGACAATTTTTTTAATATATATATATTTCATTTTTCATTTTGTCACTTATTCTTTTAATTTTTTTTTATTCATTTTGTTTTTTATTTTTCTTGGACATTTTTATTTTTTGTTCATATTTATACATTTGTGCTTTTAGATTTTTTTATTTTTTCTCATTTTATTTTTTATTAGGGTTTTCATTTTGGCATTTATTCTTTTTTTTATTTATTTAGTATTGATTCCTTTCTTTTTTTCGATCTTTCTTGGACATTGTTTCTTTTTTGTCCATCTTCATTTATTTATACTTTTGATTTTTGTTTTGAATTTTTGTCATTTTATTTTTTATTGAGATTTTATTTTTATTCGATTCAATTTTGAAATTTTAATTTATGTTGGTGATCATTTCAAAATTAATATTTCTCCATTTTTCTCTTTGTTTTTTTTTGTTTTCTTATTTTTATCTGATTTTTGGATCATATGATTTTATGATTTTATTCTTTGCATAATAATAATGATAATTTTTGTGATTTTTTTTATGTTCTTTAGGGCAATTTAATTATTTTCACTATTTGGATAATAATGTTAATAATAATTTTAACTGTTATAGTCATGATAATGACAGTAATGTGGGGATGAATTTTCAATTTATGTTTTCTCCTTTTTGGAGATAGAAAATTCTATTTATTTTTGTTATTTGATTAATGGAAGTTCTTTCACAATTTATATTTTATTTGTTGTGTTTAATTTAAATTGAATTTTAAAATGAACTAATCCTAATACAATGTATTCAATAATTCAGATATTCAAATCTTTTTTCTTTTTTTAATGATAATGATGATTTTATATCGGTTATTTCATTGTAACCTACTAAACAGATAAATTTATATCAATTTAAAATTCATATATTTTATAGAAAACTTGCACTTCACAAGATTTTTGCACAAATTTATTATTTTATCCAAATTTATATTAGAATAAAAAAATTACACATAATTTATATTTTTTTATATTGAAAAAAATATGGTTCCGACCGTGACGAGGCACAGGTGCCATGACTAGTATAAATATAGAGTATCTCTATAGGGATTGTTTTTTTAATGTTTTTACTTGAGATAAATATATATAACATACATCAACATGAATGTCTACTTATTTTTTTCATATAAAATATAAAAATAACCTAAATCAACTAATATATAGCCACTTTACCGGGTCATTTTATATAATAGTTATCTGTTTAGTCCTTTAAATTATCAGAAAAAAACGACGACTATAAATAACAAAGCTTTTCATTTTTCTTCGTTCGTCGTCGTTTTATTATCTAATAAGTAAAAAGGCTAAACAGATCACTCTTAAATAAATACACTCATTTATTTCCCTTACCGAACAATTGCCTATGACCCACCAACCATATCCTTAAATTCTTACGTTTCATGATCTCTTTTGTGACTCAAAAGGATGTTATTTTAGGGTTCTCGAGAAATTATATCATTTAAAAATTTAAATTATTAAAGAAAATTTTAAAATATAATTTATATTATTTTTTAATATTCCTTTCAAGTGAAAGTTTTTTTAGCTTGAAACTTGCACAGACTCATACTAACTTGTGCTTGATTTTTATCAAATAAAATGGGATAATAAGATTTGAACTCGTGATTACTGGGTCAACAAGGCCATGTCAATGAACTATCTCATCTAAAAATTTAAACTGTTAGGTAAAATTCCAGAATATGATTTATATTATTCTCTAACACATGATAAAAAAAGCAAGCTAGATTGAGCATCCGACTGTTTGAAAATATAATTGAGGTTATATTCAAAAATATTTTTTGTTTAGAATATATTAAAATGATAGTTTTTATTTTTAAACATTATTTTTTATATTAGTACATAAAAATAATCAAAAAATTACCAGAAAATTAATTATTTTTAAAATATTTTAAAAGTTTTTTAAAAATATTTTTTAAATGTAGTGAGAAAGTGAGAAATAAGGTACTGTGCCAGATGTGGATCGTGCGATATCGTGACGCATCATTCACTTATCGTCAGGTATTCGCGCGGCAACGCCCCTAAACTGCCGTGACTCCATCTATAGTAAAAGACGTCTTTTTGGAACAATTTAGATCCAGGAAACACTCTTACCCTGTCTTGACATGCATAGTATTTTCCTTTAAAAAAAAATGATGAATAGGTTGAATTAATTTTTTATATTATTATATAATAAAAAATTTAAAAACTAATTTACAATTAACTCGAGATTTAAAAATAAAATATAATAATAAAAACTTTTGTCAAACACAATTTATTATTTTTCTTCTCGTAATCCACCTTAAAAATTGGAGGACTTAGCTTTTGGGCACAAAATTCCATTTTAACAATTGTTTACAATAAAAGAAATAACTAGTTGAAAAAATAAATACTTGCAAATATTGTAAAACACATATTTTAAATATTTATTAAATGTCTCAATAATTTTATTTAATAACAAAAGCTAAATTGACCGTGAATAAAGATTAAAAGAAAAAGGAAAGCTAGTGACTGCTCATGGTACTAAGAGCATTTCCAGGAAAAAAAGAGAGGTCAAATTAATAATATGGTTTTTTAAATAGTATAAATATAATATTAATATAACTATTTATTAATAATAAATAATCAATATAAGTACAATTAAAACCTCTTTTTTTTTTACATAGAAACATATTAAATAATTTTTGGTTTTTTTAATTAAATATATAAAAATAACTCTTCAATTTAAAAATATTATTTTAACTCTTCAATATAAGAATTATTAAAATAAAAAATCAAAGTTAATTGTTTTGGTCCTATCTGAAAAATAGAAAAAGCAATACGACAATGTAGGCCTGCATGGCACAACGTAAAGAGAGACGCGGTCCTCTCTCTCTCTCACACACACACTTTTGGCAACCAGCTCGACACTAATTAACTGTTTAATACTATTTTTTTAAAGTATTTTTTAAAATAATTTTAATTTTAAAAATTATTTTACTGTATTGATATCAAAAATATTTTTTTTAAAATAAAAATATTTTGATATATTTTTAAATAAAAACAATTTAAAAAATAATATCAACCCCATTCTAAAACTATCCCTAAACTTTAAAAATCAATTTTATTTTTATATATTTATTTATTTGATTACTAATTAATTTTTCATTTACTTTGAAATTCCATTTGGAGTTTACTAAATCATTGTATTATTCTTACGTCTTTTCGATATACTCTCATCAAGATTAGAGTGTTCATATTATTTTTTATTATGAGAACTTACTTTTGGAATAATAATAAAATTTTACCTCAGAAGCAAATATTTTATTTTTCTAAGAAATTCTAGAACATTTTCTTTCCGGATATTTTAAAAACAAATATCTTTTATCTTTATCTTTATTTTTTTATCTTTAACGAGCTGAGCGATAACTCTCTAGTATCGCGCGTCCTAGCGCGATTCACGTCCGACGTTTTGATGGAAAGTGAAAGGAAGAAGACATTAAGGAGAAGTGCACGAAATTTCCTCTCTAACTCGTCCAAAATATATCAGCGAGATTACATTGGAGGTGTCTTCCCCGATAGCAGATCATACCGAGATATCAACCTTTTCCGATACAAGAACGAAAACAGCAGAGCAAAGCAGATCGCTATTTCGGAGAGATCATGGGATGCAGAATGGTAAGTGAGGAACAGAGCCCCAAGAGACCACCGAATGAGAGTAGGCTCCAGGTATGCAGATTTCCATTGCAGTCATTTGCTACGCACCTCCGATTCCTTACGTATTTTACATGAACGCTCACATCTTGTAATGTATTTTACATGATCGGTATTTCCTTGGCTACCATGGCATCCTTTTCAATTTTCTCTAGAATATTAGGATCTTTCAATGAATTTATAATTATAATTGTCGAGTGCAGGAGGCAATATATTATTGTGACGAGTGAAATGTTGGAAAAACTTGAAGGGATTAAGAATCAGACTCAATAGTTTTATTAAAGCTCTAATTAACTAGAAGAGAGTGGGGAAAAAACATTAAGTCTTTTTTAATGAAAACACTAAAAAAAAAGAAAAGTGGACAATAAAGAACACGACACTTTGGAGGGCACACAAGTTTTCATGGGTTGCTGCTTGAACAAATTCAAAAGGGTCCCTCAAAACCAGCACACAAAATACAGAATATTAAGTTAAACCGTGTGGATGGAGAAATTACTATGAAATTATAAACGTACCCTTACAAATGACAAAATGAACGAATTAGCTCTGGGGTATATGTATATTTTCATATTAATTCTATTTTTCTTAAATTAAAAGTTGTATGCACGCCTCGCAGACGCGCTGATAATTCTCTTCCATCTGTGTCTTGAAGACGGCGCGTGCAGTGTTCTATGGTAGCCAAACATGCTCGTTCACCATCTCACCGGATATGACATTGTGTCCTCTTCCACATAATGGTGCGCGTGTCGTCTCATGGTTGTCAGAGAAATGCCGGTGGCCGATTTATCTTTTTTTTTCCACTTTTCTTTCTCCTCCTGCATGCTAACTTACATGACAGTCCTCTTGGTTTAAGAGTTTACTTCGTTTTTTATTGAATTTACGCGGGGAAGAAAGAACTAACTTCTTCTTAAGTATATGTATATACTCATAGTTTTGGATTTTTTTTATTTCAATCTAGTCCTTCAATTGCAATTGATCATATATTTGTTTTCATTTCGGTACTTATTATTTTTAAGCTTTGGTTTAAATCCTTCAATTTATTCGATATAGAAATTTTGATTTCTTTCAATTTTATTCTTCGATTGAAATTGACCATATGTTTTTTTTCATTTCGGTCCCTATTCTTTTAATTTTTTAATTTAATTTTAATTCCTTTAATTTTTTTATTTCTTCTAAAATAATCCATATTTTTTTGTTCATGTTTATATGTCTATACTCATAGTTTTGGATTTTTTTTTACTTAATGCCCTTTTAATATATCATTCTCAAAAGTTTTTTTAAAATTGAATGTTTTAATTAATACCCCCCCCCCCCTCTATGTGCTGCTTTTTTGCATCTAAAGTTTTTTTTAAAATGAGACAAATTATTTAAGTAAAAAGAATTTTTGAGGAAATTTGTATGATTTAATCTTTTTTATTTTCAAATACTTGACATATTTTATACGTTTTCTTTGGAATAATTTTTATTAATTTAAATGATATTTTTAAAAACTAAGAGAATAATCGTTTTAAAAAATTATTATTTCTTTTGAAATTGACCCCTGTTTCTCACGACAAGGAATGAGCTTTCACTGAATCTTCGTTGTTTCCATGGCTTGAAGTCGCATCACCGACCACTTCATTCTCGCGAGTCAGGGGCGGAGGCAGACAAAGCCGTTGATACAAATATTAATGTATTAAATTAATAGTGTTTATTAAGTTTCGTTAATAAACATTACCGAATTAAGATAACAAAGATCTAACATTCCTGAACGCAAAAGACATGAACATTAACAATTGGTGATTGTTGATGCCTGAAATTATGATTAAACAAGAACCAAAAAAACCCAATACAATAAAGAAATCAAAACACATAAAGATACAAATTTTACAACAACTTAGCAAAAATCTAGGAACAAAAACACACAACAAAACAATAAACTTTACACACAAACATGACGGGATGATGATGCAAATTATAGAGGAATTATCCACTGGTTGCAGATGTCAGATGCAGTTGCAGAGGGAGGGAGAGGGTGGTTGTTGTCTTGCGTAGGTTGGCTGCACTGTTGCAAAGGGACTGCTTGTTTTGAAGAGGGAGGGAGAGAAGGCCGGGGGGGGTAGGATTTGTTTTGAAAAGGGAGGGAGAGCGGCTAGGGTTTGAAATTAGGAAAGAAATGTGAAAGTTTATATTTATAGTGGGGCGATGGCTTATAGGATATTTTTTAACCGAACTGGATATTTTTCAAAGTTTTATAATCAATTCAATCAGGTTTTTTTATCAATTCGGATTTTTTGGTTTTTTTTTTTTGGTTTTCTCGATTGGCCAGTTTTTTTGCTCTCCCCTACCCTATTGAATTTCTGAAGCCATATAGTAAAGCATATAATATATGATAACATGTTCAAGGTGGTCAATATTTACTTGAATAATCAATGATAATTGTTCTTTAACCTTTAATTCTTTTTAAATTCCCACGAATCCCCCTGTTTTCAACATAACCCCCTATAATTTTTTAGCATATAATTTTTCGTTAATTAGAATTTTAGAGCTCTAGCAATATTAAATTCTATTAGTCCAAATCCAAATTAATATTGAATTTCAACACAATCCACATAAATAATGCTCTCTACGAGGATCGATATCTTTATTTGTGTTGACAATATATGATCCACGTGTTTTATGTTAATTTTAAGGTTATGACTTGTTTGGATGTGAAATTAAAACGATGTCATTTTGTTCGAATTTTTGTACACAGAAAAGGAAAAGAAGTGGAAAAATAAAAGCAACCGTGAAAAGGTTAAGAGTTGAGATGGTAGAGATTGCTGAACAACAACAACGTATCCGAGAAGGGCAAGTGGAAGTCAGAAAGAAGTTCGAAGAGATTGACTTTGAATGTGGTCAACTCCAAAAGGAAACGTTCCTGATATCACAGCAGGCTGAAAGCAATCAACAGCGCCTAACTCTCATGTTCAAAATTCTGAAAGCACGAGCTGAGAACAATTTTCATGAAGCCGCCAGACTTACCCAGTCTCTCCGGTCAGCTTCACCTAAATCTTTCTTTGACTTTTGTTGGTTGCATGCATGCATGGGATGGCTAATTGGTGCCCTCAAGTTTACATATATATATATACTAGTTAGATGCCCGCGCGTTGCCGCGGGCATTGTTGCGTATATAATATAATATAATAACAATAATAACGATGACCTTATAATATAAAAGTTTAGAACTATAATATAAAAGAGTTTGTTCCGTTAACATAGGTTACATCTTTGGAATATTTGCAGCATCATCAAAGATGACAAAAGAGTAATAATTATACAATTTGTACATAAGTTCAAAAGAAAGGGATGTTCACATGTAGAACGAAGCAAGATCCCCTTTGTGAAATGAGTCATATCATTCTGTTGCTAATCTTCCTGCAAAGAATAAAAAACAGAATGATGAAACTATTCAAGTAGATCTAATATAAAAATTTAGATGAAAATAATGAGTAGTAGAGAAAGAATTATCATTAGTAATAATTCGAAATATATCTCTTTAATTTGTTTAATTTTTGTAATTAGTAGATGAAGCATGGGAAGAAACTCTGTTAGAAATTTCGGCAGAGTTTCCTCTATATTGGGAGATCCCAAGTTATTCATAACACAACCTGCATAATTTTCCAAAAATCAAGTATCTCCATTGTGCATTATATATATAAAGTTAAATTGATGCATTCAAATGAAATCAACTAAATGCATACGATGATTGATAAATAAATGATAAATATTTTGAAATAATTGGTGTGCAAAGGGACCTCTGATGACGGAGAAAAGTTGTCTTTGTTCCTTTTAGTTGGTGGTTCATCTTCGTCATTGAGAATGATTGATTTCTGTTTTAGATGACTGCAAAATCAAGGAGCATGAAAGCAAAGGCATGAAATTGTTCAGCAATTATTAAAAGTATTAAATATGAGAATATAAGTACATTTGTGATAAAACGAAACTTACGTTTTTTCTTAATGAGGATCGGCGAAATCTAAACTTTTTTTAGCTTTGAGGCGGTAAAATTGTAATGAAAATAAAGCAACGAATTTGAGCTATAGACTTGAAGAAACATGGATTACCTAAATTACAATTGCTACAAATTGAAAGAAACATGGATTAACAAAGAATAATTTAATAAAGAATTTAAGCTTATAGAGAATGGTTTGGGAACTTAATTTGTAATATTTGTATATTGGAAGCATGAAAGGAACTATCTTGAGTAAGTCAAGCAAATTTAGGGGAGGAAAAGATGAGTTCTGAATAAAAAATCGTCAAAAGCAAAAAATAAATAGCTAAAGTAGTTGTGCGAATAAAAATCTGCCTAGAACACATGATAACATTCAATAACCTTTTCAATAATCACAATACATAGTGTAACAGACATATGCAATAATTTGAACGTATGTTATGTCTTAAATTTTCTTGTAGTGATGTGGTTACTTAATGAATTCCATCAACAAATGTAACATTCAATAAGCTTTTCAATCATGTAACATTCGATAAGTTAATCAAGAAATGTGATTGAATACATATTATAACATACATATGCAAAAGTTTTTTAAAATTGAAGAGAAAGTTAACATATATGAACATCATAGGACAAAGTTGACTAAAAAGGCATAAGAAAGAATGATTTTGTTAAGAAATTGAATGAGAAAGTTATGTGATTGGATTAATCAAATTTTTTGTACATTTGAGAATGTTGATTAATAAGGCATATATTTATTCTAATGTTATATTCTTAATAACCTTTTAAACTTTTGGAATGTTATATTTATTTATTGATTGATTGATTTTAATAGCTGCTTTAATAGGTATTTTCTGAAGTTAATGAAAATACAAAACACATGTATCAAAGAGCAAATGGAACACCTACTGAAAATACAAAACACATGTATCAAAGAGCAAATGGAACACATGCACAACATCCTCAAAATCCAAAAAGAAACAACCACTAAAAAAACTCAAAAGCAGCAGCAACATCATAAATAATACCATATACAGAGGCAAAGAGAAAAAAACCAGCAAGCAATAAAAAGGAAAAAATATTTAAAAATACCTTCAAAACAGCAGGCCAACAATTACACCACACTGAAATATTGGCAGCAGCAGCTAACACTGAGAATCCTGAAGAACCGAAACTCAAAAAAATAAGCATAGGACATTGAAAGAGCAACTGAAATGGAAAGAACAAATGGATTGTAAAAACAGAGAGCAAAGAGCAGGAAAACAAACCACACAAAAAAAGAAGCCTAAAAACCCAAAAAGAGGAGAAGAGATCCTAATATATATGACCAGCAAAAAACGAAGAGACTCTAATATATGTGCCAAGCAAAAACAGCCTAAACAACCCTCACCGAACACACAAACAAATAAGTCAAACTAAAAAAGGGGGACAACATGCAATTTGATACCTGTTTGCTAAGCATATGCAACCATCGATTCTTTTCTGAGTTTAGAAGAAAATATAACAAAAGCAAGATTGCATTCTGCTTCCAAGTTCCATGCTCTTTATGAAATGATAAATATAGCCCACAACCACAATTTTGTTCCGTTTACAGAAACACCAGTGGATCCTATTCAGAGCAATTTTTATGCATCATATCCTTTATACTTTTGGGAGGCTTACACACTCAATAAAAAGAATCAATTGTACAGATAACATCACAGGAAGAGAAAAAAAGGAGAAATATTTTTCCTTGTCGAAGAGCAACCAACTAAGAATTTGCACTCTTCTGCATTCCATCTTTGACTTTATGTCACGTGTTCATGGACAGGTATATAATCCAACGAAAAAATAATTTGAAATACACACTTTGTTTCTCCCCTGTAACTCCTTGGATGTTAAATCATTCATCAAATTAGAGAGATGACTTAATCATTCATATAAAAAAGACTAAGAAAAAACGAAGAAGAGAGAATTTGTCTTCCTCATTTATCTCAACGACTCGTCAAACCATTTCTCATAACCCCGACATCATTGTTACAGTTCAAGCCAAAAAGCAACAATTTAACCTATGCCGTAGATGCATAGGTTAAACCCAGAAACCATAAACCTCTCTCTCCTTGTAAATCAAAACCCACAATTGGGTTTTGTTTGATGGCTTCTAACACTCTCTCATTTCTCCCGATCTCAATGTCCACCTCTCAAATTTGCAATGAAAAACCACATAATTCTTCACTCTTGCCACTCCCTTTAAGCTCGTTTTATGGCAAGAAGCTATTGATTTCACACTCAAAGTTGCGAACTTTAGCTCTTCAGTGTAACAACCCATCAACGACTGTTATAGTTTTATCTACTCTACCCACCAAGTAAGCTTTTTGTTCACCTGGTCCTTACAAATCTCGTAGCCATGCCCCCCCACCCCCAGGAGCTTCTCCTCTTCTCTGTCATTCTCACACACAAAACCTTACACTTTCCATTCAATTATTATTCACCACAGCCACCAATAAGTTTTTTTTTTTATTTTTTTCACATCTTCATACCGAAAACAATTTACCAGAAGAACTCCGTTTCAAAGATTGAAGTCTTTCTTTTTCTTTTTTGAAGATCTACTGAAGTATCAAAGGCGAACCCCAGGCCGGGACGTTTGGCAGAATGCTTGGCCTCCTGCGCTGGAAGCCCGAAGGGTGAGCTTCTGAATGACGTATAAATCAAGAAAAATATCCAATCTTTCACCCTAATATATCACCCTCAAATAAACCCTAATTCTCCCTAAAAACCCACTAAAATTCTTTCTCAAAATCGAAAATTGAACCAGGCCCATTTCAATTCTCCCATCAAGAACCGTAAAAACAACAAAATCAAGAAAAAAATTACATACCTATTCTTTGGCTTCGAATACCACTTCCCCTCTGGATCGCTAGACCACGGACCTGAGAGGCGAATCCCTTGAATTCTCTCAACCTCGTGATCGTAGTTCCCAATTTTATGACTATGAAACGGTCTCTGTCAGCCTTACCAGCTGTCCGAGATGAGCGTCCAAACCGAATCGATCTTTTTGCCCCCCTTCTCCTTCGATTTTCTCCCTCCCTCCCTCCCTCTCTCTCTCTCTCTCTCCCTCTTGTCCCTCACCGCGGCTCTTGGATCTCACCTCGGCGAGGAGCTTGTCCCCGCTCCAAAGAGAAAGTGTTAAAACAGAAAAAGAGAAAGAGTTAAAACAGAAGAAGCAGAGAATGAAGAGGCAAGAATGAAAAGAAAATATGGAAAAGATATAAACGGGGGCAGATAGAATGAAGCGGAAAAACCGAAGCAGCCCCTAAAAACGAAATAAAACAGGCGAGCTCAATAAGGGCAGATGCGCCATTACACTGCTCCAGTCCACAGTGACATGTGAGAGGAGCTACAGTAAAAACGCCACAACGTTTATTGTTTGTGTAATGTTTGTGTAATTTGTCTAGAAAAGCTAATTTTGATTATTCGATGAGGATTTAAGGCTTCTTAGCTGGGACTAATCCTCCTATTTTATGTCCTAACATTTACACCCCATGTTAGATGAGTTTCATACACTTGAACTCTCTCCTGGTGGAGAAAACACTAAGCTTGCTATTTCGAACCATGTTTTCAGTACGTTACTGTTATAACCGCCCTGGCATCAAATTGGCAAAGGAATTTCAAATTTTCAATTGTTAGAAGTTAGAACCATGTTTTCTAGGCAAAAAATATTAATTGTGTGAGATTTTTTTATTATAATATAAATTTAGAAAAAAATAATAAATTTGTGAAGAATTTCTGTGAAGTGCAAGTTTCCTATAAAATATATGAATTTTAAATTGATATAGATTTATCTGTTTAGTAGGTTTCAACGAAATTAGCAGCATAAAATTATCATCATCATTAAAAAATCAAGAAGATTCGGATACCTGAATTATCGAATTCACTGTATTAGGATTAATTTATTTTATCATACAATTTAAATTAAACACAACAAATAAAATATAAATTGTGAAAACACCTGCAATAATCAAATAACAAAAATAAATAGTTAATTTTCTATCTACAAAAAGAAGAAAAATCATTGAAAATACGTCCCTATGTTATCGTCATTATCATGACCATAGCGGTTAAAGTTATTATCAATATTTTTTTCCCAAACAATTAAAATCATTAAATTGCTCCAAAGAATAATAAAAAAAATCAAAATATTTTTACAAAAATACAAAAAAAATCAATAAAATTATCATTATTATTGTGCAAACAATGTAATCATAAAATCATCTGACCCGAAGAACAAATGGAAAAATGAGAAATATTGAATTTAAAATGAACACTAATATCAATTAAAATTTTAGGATCGAACCAAATAAAAATAAAACCATAATAAAAATAAAACGACAAAAACAAAAATTTAAAATAATAGAAAACACAAAAAAAAAAAAAAGAACAAAGGGAAAAACTGAGAAATATTGAATTTAAAATGAACACTAATATCAATTAAAATTTAATGATTGAACCAAATAAAAATAAAACCATAATAAAAATATAAAAAAACTAAAACTAAAAATATATGTGCATAAATAAGGGTAAAAATAAACATTGTCAAAGAAAGACTCACAAAACAAAAAGAATTAATACCAAATAAATAATTGAAAGAATAAGAGCTGAAACGAAAAATAACACACATTATTAATTCCAATTGAAGAACAAAAATGAAAATGATAAAAACCTTGGGACCAAAACAAATAAAGGCATTTTTACAAAAAAAACTTGTAGTGTAATTTTGTTAAAAAATTTAAAGAATAAGGATTGAAATTAAAAGTCGCATATATGACCAATTTGAATTAGATGACAAAATTAAAACAAATTAAAACTTGTGTACCGAAAAAAACAAAGGAACCAAAAACAAATTAAAAATCAAAAGAATAAGGACTAAAATGAAAACCAACATATATAATCAGTTTCAATTGAAAGGCATAATTGAAAACAATTGAATTTTTCATTGAAATAATCAGGAATAAAATCGAAATCAAAATAACAGGGACTAAACTAAAACCATCAGAAATATGAAACTTATTTGTAATTTTTGTAGGCATGAGAGAGAAAAGGGAGAAAAAACCAAAAATCATTCATCGGCGATTCACTGACCACCAGACACCGACACGCGCCGCACCAGGAGGCAGAACACATGGCGGCGCTTCGGTGACATGGCGGAAGGTCAGTTTCCACCGCCAAGAGACGTCGCACACGCCACCTGAAAGGCACATGCGCGTGAAACAATTTTGGCGCGTCCGTACGTCGCGCCAGTAGTGTTTCAGAAAAAAATAGTAAAGTACCTATACACCCTTAGACCTAGCGATAGCCACAAAAAAACAGGGGTGAAAGTACCACACTACCCCAGGCTCCGGACTTCTTTTTTGTCTTTTTCGGGGGTTATTTGCGTAGGTTTATTGTGCATGAATTTGTAAGAAACCGAAAACACCCCATCGTTTCGCGTCCTTTTCTCAGCACTCAGGGGTAAAATAATGTTTTTACTGTGTAAAGAAATCGGAAATACCATCCATGTGCCCTGGAAATGTCGAAAATGACCCGGTCCCGGGGTTAATGTTTTTCGGCCATAGGGTAAAATAGTAATTTTACTGTAGCATTCCACAATAATACGTGTCTGTGTGAACAGTGCACAAATTTACGGCAATTATATTATAGTTAATATATTTCATCTGATCTTAAAGCATATTAACTGTTTTTTTAGTTAAATATGTTAAAGTTAGATCAATTAGTTGAAGTTAGATTGAGAATATCAATAATCTGTTAGAGTTCTAACATAATCATGTATAAATACCACCTAAGTACTGCAGAGCAAAGTAATCAACAAGAGAGAAATTCACTTACCAGTTTTCTTCTTCATATTCATCCTGAGTTTCCTCCTCTGTCTCTTCTCATCGTTCTCTGTTATAAACAAACTTTCCTAACAAAACAGGAGAGTTTCGAACTCCAGATCTCTTGGGAGAGTGGGGGGACACTAATGTTCACCAAGCTACAGCTCATCGGCATATTGATTGTTATTAAAAAACACTCCAGCCAAATCTCTGGATGGAGCAGATGTAGTGAGCGAAGTTTAGTTTGCTTGATTTTCGAAGCATCTCTGGATGGATCAGTCTTTCTCCTTTATTTATTTATTTATTTTGCCAGAGAATGCATGAGGAGCGGAACACCGAGCAGCTCTCAAGTCGATGTGGATGAACGTGGCACAGTTTGAAGCATGATAGGCATCAGCCATTAAGATCACTGGAAATGGCTTTGTGGGCGTGTTTTCAATTAATTTGGTTTGTCACGTGAGTAACTGTTGTAGTGCTAAGATCAGTAGCTTTCAACTTTTGAATTTCCTGTTGAATCTGCCACTTTTATTGTTGCAAACGCTTCTGTGTGTTTAAATTTAAGAAATAAAATTGTAATTATATTATTATAATCCACAATCATCTGTATTTACTGCTACAACATTTATCAGCTTCATGGTTATTCCTGCATCTTTTCCTGCATGCCTACAGATTATATAGTCGAAGGATTGCTGATGAAATGAAAGACAAACAGGTTGCCCGAAACTTCAGTGAATACAATAAATATATCCCAAGTTTTCACACGTCTGAAGGACTTCAATAACACCATTGATGGGGTTGAAGAGACTTTTTAGAAATGATTGGGGTTGTTTTTGAAAGTAATTTTTATTCATAAATATATTAAAATAATGTTTTTTTATTTTTTATAAATCATATTTGACATCAACACATGAAAATTATTTAAGAATACTATTTTTTTTATTTAAAATAAAAATAATTTAAAAAAAAAACTTTTGAAACATAATACGAAACACTTCCAAATTTAAGAAACCTCTTTAAATGATGGGACCAATTTAAGAAACCTCTTTAAATGATGGGACCATAGCTTCCAGAGTTGCCGGCTATCAATGAAGGACCACAGTGCCATAATCCAAACCTAAGCTCTTTGATGGTTTCATATGTTGAACCAGCCTTGTATTGACATTTTGAATCTTTTTAATTAAAAAGATTTCAGAGTTTAAACGAGTGCAAATTAAATGGATTAAAAATTAATTTTACACTAATTAGTTTACTATGTTGCTCAGCTAATCATATAAAACAAATTAAATTTTAAAAAAATATTTAGGCAGCATTAAAAACCATTTGATATTGTTATTAAATTCGACTAAATAGATCAACTTCGAAATCTTCTAATCTAACCTCTTGTGTTGTTCATGTTTGAAATTAACTTGTATAGAAATTATCTTGATATAATCCGATCAACATGGTACGACCAAGCGGAGTTCCTGTCCCTTGTTTAAGGGTACCATCCAGCATTATATGAATGATTTCTTTCTCGTTGGCGGGAAAACGTCTCTATATATAGTTTGCATTATTTGGATGCTAATGAAAAGATGGTTCCTTGGCTTTGGCTGCTGAACTGCTTGTACCAGCTCGAGCCTGAGCATGAAAAACATATCGTTAAACATTGTTCACATTGAATTGCTTACAACAGCTTAGAGTTTTTCACCCCTATTCATTCTGAAATTAAACTACGGGAATTGCCATTTCTTTTCAAACATTGTTCTCGAGAGCAAGATGATCCAAATCCTTCTCTTTATGGAATGAAAGGTAACGATACGATTTCTCTACACAAATTTAATGATTATACGATTCGTAAATAGGTTTGTTAAGCTAAGGTTTTAGCAGACAACAAGCGAGGCAAAAACTTTTTTCCACGTCCATGTATCTTGCCAGAGTTGTCATTTGCATTGAAGTTACAAATTGGTTGCAATATCTTCACCGCCCGATCGACGGCTCGATTTACATCAATGCATTGCTCGCCACAAGATCATCAGTGCACATTTAGAAAAGTGGGGTTGGAGGCGGTTTCATCAGAGCATTGCAGTTTCTATGGGTGAGCTTACCAGCCATTCTAACAACAAAAGATCCCCATTCCATTCCTTTGGTTAAAATAAACAGTGTGTAGCAGAGAACAAAACTCTGATAAATAATTTGAGCGCCGAACAACCCCAGAAAAGCTCAAAGGGTGTACTTAATTTGTAATCAGGGCATCCAGTTGCGAAACGTGCCATTACAAAAAATAGATTCGTCACCAAAAGTGATGGTACAATATGATTAGGTTCACAGAGTGAAGAAATAGCGTCAGTTCAGTGGTATAACCATCCAAGGTGGTGGCAACTCCATTTCTCTGTAAAGACTTGAAAAGGCATCCGTGAAAACAGAACTGAATATGAGTTCTGTTTCTTCTTCTTCTTCTTTTTTTGGGGGGGAGGATATCCAGCTGCACCCTGGATTCTTTACTAGACATAAATTTAGGTTGTGTAAAATAATCCTTTATAGATATTGAGCTTGTATTCTTTCTCTATTCTGTTCCCACCATGACTTCGCGTGCACTTCTCCGAATTGTTCACGGCTGAGCATCAAATAAAACGACAAAATGTCAACGAAATATAATCGTTATGTAAGGTAGAGCCATCAAACTTGGTTAATATGAAGTTATTCCGCCATCCAATGAAAAACAAAACCATACCACCAACTAAAAAGGAAAGGCAGAAGAACAGTGTTCATATGAATATAGTTTTGATTTTAACTAGCAATAAATTCTATTTAAAATCTTATTTCTAAGAGATGTTTCCCTTCAATAGTTTCAACCACCAGAAAAGATGCAGCTTGAGATGTGAATAAATAAGGATTTCCATTACCTGAATCTGACACGCCTGAGCTCCCTAGTGCCATCGGCTAATTGTCTGATAGTGATGTAAACCCCTGGTTCATCTTGCTCAACCCATTCTGCCTCCAGGTCGCTGGCATTGCTAACTGAAATAGAAGGCTCGTCTCTCGATGATGTTGTCGTCCTCGATGCATCTATTGAAGATGCCTCGCCTTTTGGTGCACCCATACCATAGCCACTTGAACCATGGTGGTAGTGCTGGTTGCCACCTTGATCCATAGTGTCAGGTGGGAAATAACCTTTACCTCCACAAGGTTTATAGTAGTTTCTTGGAGTAAACGATGGAGCCATAGGGCTTTCCCTTGCAAATTCCATCCTTGAGTAGGAAGAATCTCTTTGCTGATTAAAAAAACCCAATTATCTGTCAGTAAAATATTCAAGGTGTGGAGTTTTTTCTTTTTAAGACAAGGAGGAGTTTCAATAGATAGAAGTAGTGATGTGAAAAGACAAAAGGATATTTTCTTAGTTGGAAAAAAAGAAGAGGGGAAGCATGAAACAGGGATTCGTTGCAATAATGTCTCCAAAACTATCTGTCAATTTAAGTTCTGGAATGTGATTTATACTCCAACGCCGTATCAGCTGTTTCAAGCTGATAGCAATGAGGTTAGATACAAAACAAGATCACTAGAAAGTTTTTATTTTCATTTCGTTAAACTGCTCTTTTCAATGCCAAGAGGCATCGGTGCATTGAGGAAAGTCTAACGAATACATGATAAGTTGAAAAAGAAAGTGTCAATCTTCAGTGCTTTGAAATGGTGGAGGGCTTAAACATGATTATGAAAAAACATTCCATGATCAAATAAACTGGACTGGAAACGTTGACTCAAAACTCTGATATGCTATTTCTAGAGGATCTTTTAAGCAGCAAAATAAGAGAGAAGAGATTTACCTCATCCTCGGACCTTGGGGGAGTATGAAGTGCTTGCTGGTTAAATCTCTGGACATTATAGAGCTCCATGATTCTATCATAGTTCTCGCCCCACCATCGCTGAGCTTGCCATTTATTAAACATCTCCCGGCTTCAAAATCCAAATGCCTGAGTAATGTCAGTTTGCGTTTGCACCAGCAAACTTAAGCTATTGTAATTTCGTTTCTTTCCATTTGCAAAACCCTATTACAAAGATTCTCTATTTGTTCTTTGCAGTTCATTTTTATCAGTTTGGATTTGAACTACTATATTATGCTCTATTTGAAGTGTTAGGCTAAAAGACAGTTTGTCAAACATAACCGAAGCACACCTGAAGCGAATACGCTTTAGATTATTTCCTCCATTAGGGAGAGACACGAAAGTAATGTGAACACCTGGCTCCACCTGTGCCATCCATTCCTTGGGCTCGTCCTCATTCTCCAGCACCACATCACAAGACTCTGCTCGTCCAGGGGCCCGGTCACCACCGTACAAAGTAAATCGAGAGTCAGCTCTAGCGCCTCGATGGTGACTGGGAGTGGTGAAATCCCATGCAGGGGTTGAGCTTGCGCTTCCACCTCCAAAATAGGGGCATGGAACCCCTTCTGAAGCTGCATCGAAGTCAGGGTAAGATCGCTGTCCTTTCTTGTAGCTGCTGGGACCTGTGCAGGGCTTGCATTGCTTATAAGCACCAGACATTTTTAGTGCCATATCCTTGATCTGAACATTATCGAAATGTATGGTTGATTAGAATTGCAAAAGAGCTATATCATTCTAAGAAAAATATATTTGGAAGTTGCACAATTAAGTTTTCAATAAAGACATGAAACTGTGAAAGAACAAAACTTGAGGGGGGCAGCATAAAGGATGAACGATTTAAAAGAACTCTATGTTTTAATTATGTTTGTTGCACAGATAAATCCTGAATATAACCCATGCACTCTGCCTAAAGAAAGCACCAGGTAGGTTGCTTTGTATAGACAGTCTTAAAATACTAAGAGATTGATGCATCTCCATAAAGACGTATATAGGAAAGGAATTGGACTTCTAGTCTAATGAAGTGGTGAATGATCACATTTGGCAAAAGATCAGAATAAAAACAGGCACATCAGAGGTGTTGAGTCTGATTTACAGAAATATTAGCTGGTGCCTGTTTTCTGCTAAAAACATTGACAAAACAGAAAGTCCCTTGTGAAACCAACTAACCATGCCAGCAATTACTCGGCAATCTCATCAGAGAAGAAATGAAATCCTAAGGTATAGCTACTCCTTGCAGTATAAAGTCTAATGCCTCGATATGAATGGCAGCAGAAGATCTTTCTGTCTACTAATAGACGCTAGCCTCATTCCACTGCCCATCAACAGAGGAGGCAGATTCTTCCTTTATCCATACGACTATATATATATATATATATATCGAACTCTTGAGTTACAGTTGAACGACAAGAATTCAATGGGGGGTCAGATCAAAGACATTTAAGTGTCTTTTCGTAAATATCATCAATCTTTTCTTAAAGATCCCCACTGCTGCTCAAAGTGGAACTATGATGGTTATTATGCTGTCTTTCATTTTCGTATTCTTTGGCATACATGGCCAATACAATGTTATGAGTATTTTTAAAAATTGAACTTCATTGTTCAGAGAGCATTTCAGCTTCTTTTTTTTCTTAAAAAATAAAAGGATCTGAGAGCGTGCTGGCATTGGCTCCAGCCCAAAATTCCTAGAATCATTTGACTTCTAAACTAGAACTAGAATATCATACGCTATAAAAAGATTCGAGATTTAAAAAAAATCTTATACCTTAGAACATATTTGATAATAATAATAATTGTTTTTTAAAATATTTTTTATTTATAAAATAATGGATTAATTGTGAAAATGATGTCACCGCTATCAAGCTATAAAATGATGGGGGCAGCTACCACTCTAAACAAAGCTTTACATTACAGTCTTGTGAGATTCTCTACGAGGTGACTTGGTAAACACAAGGAAGCTGTCATTTTACTGCAACACTGCTTTTGAGTTTTCAGTTTTGAGCTGATGTAGAGTAGGTACCAGGCATACGGGTTATAGCTTCATAAAATAGGGCTTCACAGTTATAAAAAATTATTTATTATTTTTTTTGAAATGGGATAAAATTTGTTTTTTAAGTGTTTATTTATTTATTGTTTGAAAATATATTAAAATAATATTTTTACAATAACATATTAAAATAATCTATATATTTTTACAATGTTATGAGTGTTTCTGTTTCTTTCACTGTGTGTAAGTCTGTGATTATTAAAATGATAAACTATAATTTTTTCCTTTTAGAACTTGTATCTTATGGTTTAAAATTTTTCAACATTACTTTTGTCGTTAATGAAAAGTTTCAAGTTTTATCAGTCATTAAATAGGAAATTTGAAATGGTAGAAAAATAGGTGGAAAACAGGTGGACTTATAGATATAAAAAAATGAAATTTAGCCTTTAATATAGTAAAAGTGATGTGGAGTAGGTAAGGGATAACGGTGATTTGAACCTGAGAAGTGAGGCTTTTGACGGCTTCTTTTGTACTTGGGGTGCCACTTCCACGCGCCCCCCCTTCTTCCCCACGTCCATCCTCGGCCGCTGGCTTGGTGCAAGCTATGCACGTGAACATCTTCTCTCCTCTTTAGCTTTTAGTTTTTGACCCTGCAAATGATATAATATCCACTCACTTGTTAATGTTGCTGGCTATGATTTCTATTTTCATCGCCTTTACTCTTTTCTTTATTACTGTTTCCAGAAACAAAGTGGAAATGATGTTGGCAATGCGTTTGACCACAGTCTTTCATAAAAATCACAGATTTACGGTCAAATCAGCATCCACTGCAACTGCAATTAAAACCTTCTTCTTCTTCAACCCTAGAGGAAAATCAAAGCCAATTTTCTGTCCAGGGAAGACAAGAAGAAGCGTGGTTTTACGTTTATGGGATCTGGCAAGACTCCAGGTGGGGCAAGAAAGACAGTGGTATATTTTAAATGGATAGAGCAACAGTCAAAATACCACATTCTCTTATTATATCCATTTGATGAAGCGCAGCTGCCTTCCTTCTATGGGCCCTAACGCCGATAGAGAGAATGAAAAAGACACCTCCAAAGAGGGGAAAAAAACATTCCAATCCAAACGAATCAGATACCCAAAAACCAAAGGGAAAAAGACAAACTAATCATGGGGACTTGTAGATCAAATGAGGTGAAGAAAGGATTTAAAGATTTGATTTTTGTTCTCAAGTTCTAAGGAAAATGATGCGTTTTTTGGGGGGGTGACAAAAAGCCAAAAAGATAAAGGGGAAGCTCGGGATCGGAGAAACTAAAATAAGAAAGAACGAAAGTAAATGCTGGGATAAAACAGTGAGTCGAGAATGGAAAAAGAAAACAAAATGGGGACATAGCCCCATTTGAAAGATTGGGCTGGTGATGCTTTAATTATCAAAACCCAATAAAGAATCAAGTTGTGTAAGCCGAAGTTTCTGACATACTTTTTTTTTTTTATCAAAAACAGAGAGAGCATTGAATCATACGATGTAGATATATAGTAACGCCCATCGATAATATATATTATATATAAATCAAAAGAAAAACTCAAAAAGCAATAGGAAGGACCGATCAGCTCGGGCAGCAGAAATTGATAAAAAGAAAACCAGAGAAATGTAGCGTGCAGAGATGATGACAGCAGTGGTTGAATGGACAGGGAGACAAGGGAATATTTAAGAGCAAGCAAATTTGATGTTTATTATTCTGAAAAACAAATAAATAGAAATGAAAAACTGCATCTTTATTGTTCTGAAAACGACTTACCCAGAGCAGCAGGATGACCCTCCCCCCCAGAAAAAACAAAACACTCAACTGCTGCCGCTGCTGCTGTTCCTGTTTCTCTCCTAGCTGTCTACTCTATGCAAGTTCTGATCTTCATAAATCATCATCAGTGCTTTTGTTCCCAGATGGATATAATAATATTTGCTGTGTTTCTCTCAGCTCCTTTCAAATTTCACCGAACAAGCTGCAATAAAATAACATCAGATCAGTCGAATTCTAAACTACCTTACAAATAACAAATAGCACGGAAAGAGAAAGCAAGCATATAAGACAAGAAAAGCCACAGAAATGGTTCTTGAAGAATAATAGCAGCACGATTGGACTACAATGGCTGGGTTTGGGTCTAAATCATTCAAAAAGCAGGCAACTTACCGAGAGAGACAAGAAATGCAAATAGTAAAGTCGTCCTCCATTGGGTTGCTAAGAAAGTTCAAAAAGAAAAACCATGAAAAGGAAGAAAAAAATGAGGAATTAAAAGGAAACCCAGATATTCGATAACAAAACTACTTGCTCAGAATATACGAGTCAGAAATCTTTAAAACAACGTAAGAAAATAAAAAATAAAAAAATGTTGTGCTTTAGGTAGTGAGAAAGTGAAGGGAAAAACCCAGATAAAAACGAAATAAAAATTCTTACCTTCATCAACTTCTGCAAATGAGAGAGACAAAACCAGTTTAGAAAACAGCAATCTTCTTTGTCCACCTTGAATCTCTTCCCTTTTTAGCAGATTACAGAGAGACAGAATAAAATCCTCGAACAAATCTTCATGTAATCAATTTTCTATCCACTTCCACCACCCGCAATCCCTCTAATTTCGCTGATCATAATTTAGTGCTCCCTCAAAAACAACCCAACACTCTTTCTTGCTATCTATATATAAATATGCAGCTAGGTTGCTTGCTAGATGAGTGAAACGAATATCGGCGAAATGTAACGGATTCGGAGCTTCCCTCACGATTCTAGTACGTTTCAGCTAGTCTTTTGTGAGTATTCAAAATGAGAAACTTACAGAGAGGGAAAGGAACATCTGGGGATCCTCGTATTTATATAAGAGAGACGTCTTGACGCCGTCAATTTACGACGTTAAATAACGGTTAATGTTTATCCACGGAGAATAATGATTTTACTTTTGTGCGTAAGAAAACAATTAAACTCGCTGACCATCACGTTAAAATTCCTTCTATTTTTCTCGTTTCTTTTTATGAAGGATCAAACTAAATTTACTTCCTTCGTGATTTTTGTAAGCTTTACGTAATGTTTGATTAGTATCTCATTATATATATATATATATATATATATATATATATATATATTAACAAAACACTAAAAGGCGTTGAGATTTCCCTGTTCGGATCATTGTGCAGTGTCTCACAATCCACTGTGGATTGTGGCAGTGCACAGGCGAGATTAGCCTTGGTGCTCCGGCGATTTGTGTATATTTTATGGGGGTATTTTCGGTTTTTGGCTTCTTTTTTTAATAGCCGCAATGTGCACAGTGCATTGACGCCTCTGACCCCTGAAAACGATAAAACAACGCACAGTGGCGAGGGGCTCCGGCGGATTTTCACATTTTTGTGCACAGTGCGCTGACGGAAAAAACCCCCGAAAAAGACAAAATTTTGCACAGTAAACGGGGGCTGCGTCGTCTTTTCCCCCCGGTATTTTCGTAAATACCAGTGGGGACAAGGTTCTTTTGGTCATTAGCCAGGGGGACAGCTGGCGCGTCGCCTGGCCGCGCCACCGGCGTTCCACGCGAACGCGCCATTTAGGCGGCGCGTGCGGCGTCTTCCCGGCGTCAGAAATTCACTTTCGCCGTGCCACAAGATGCGCCTGACGGTCCTCTATCCGCCGTCGCGGCGCGTGCCCTCCACAGGTGACGGGTTAAGCCTCGGAGGACGGTTTTCTCTCCGACGTCACTTTTCTCTCTCCTGCAGCAACCAAATCCAGATCAGGTCCCTGATGTTCGCATGAAGTTCCATTTGGTCCCTGAGGTTTGTATTTCGTTTTTATGACTGATTTATTCAAATTAAAGTTTTATTGTTTTCAATTGTACCCTTCAATTAAAACTGATTATATAAGAAAGTTTTATTTCAGTCCTTATACTTTTGATTTTGTATTGATTTTTTATTCCTTTAATTATTCCGGTACAAATGTTTTGATTTCTTTGATTTGGTCCTCCAATTGAAATTGCTAATATATGCAAAGTTTGATTTCAGTCCCTCTTCTTCTGATTTTTTTAAAAATGGCAGCAGTTTTCATTATTTATTTTTTGTCCTCAATTTTTTTTTTTTTTTTATCCTTCAATTAGAATTAATTTAATATATGTTATTTTTTAATAAAAATCTTTTCATTTTTTCTAAGATTTTCCTGAAATTTAAATTTATATCGATAATCATTTTAAGAGTAATATTACTCTATTTTTCCCTTTATTCATTTTTCTTTTATTCTCTGTTTCTTTATTTGTTCTTGAGATTATATTATTTTTATAATTTCATTATTTATGCAATAATAATGATAATTTTAGTTATTATTTCTTAATTGTTTTCTTTATAAAAATCTTTTGCTTTGTTTTTTTTTATTTTTCAGGGCAATTTAATTATTTCAATTCTTCTGACAGTAATGTTAGTAATAATTTTAGCTTTTATAGCAATTATAATGGCAATAACGTCAAAATGAATTTTCAATCTATGTTGTCGTATTTTTATTGATAGAATATTAACAACTTATTTTTTAAAATTTTATTATTATTGGTATTTTCACAATTTATATTTTTTTTGTATTTCAATTGAATTATAAATTAAACTAATCTTAATACAGTGAACTGAATAATTCAGATATCCGAGTTTTCTTGCTTTTTAATGATGAAGATAAATTCATGCTGGTTATTTCGTTTGAAACTACTAAAAAAATAATTTATATCGATTTTAAATTAATATATTTTATAGAAAACTTGCACTTGACATGAATTCTTCACAGATTTATTATTTTAGCTAAATTTATATTATAATAAAAAAAAATACACCAAATTAATATTTTTTACATTTAAAAAAAAATTGTGCCCCCCGCGGCGAAGCGCGGGGACATTGTCTAGTATATATATAAAACATGTTTAGTTAAAATAATTTATATTTTTTAAACATAAAAAACATGTCTTTCTTTTTTTCATTGTTATATTTATCCGAGATAATAATTAAACATCATCATAAATATAGAACCAAGAATATCATTTCATTATATTAAGAAAAAAGAAAGTAAGTCGGTTAAACTTCTTATTTAATATTAATTGATATATTCAAATTAATTTATACTTCAATCCAAAATAATTTTTTTATTTTAAATGATAATATTAACAATAAGCTAAACCGCGTGGGGGAATTAACTGTAGTTCCCCACACAAAGCACTGTGGATTTCCACAGTGCTCTTCCTTTTTTTTTTGCTTTTTATTTTTTTTCATTTTTGATTACTTTTCATTTTTATTTATTTTTTCTCATTACTTTTTTTCGTTTCTTACTTTTACTTTTTTTTTAATTATGTTTTTTTTTCTAATTATTTTTTTTGTTTTTTTCATGAAATATTTTTTTCATGGTTATATTTTTTTTCATTTTCTACTTATATATAATTTTATTTGTTTTTTTATAATCGGGGTGTTTGAACTAACTTAAGCACACCACAATTAATTATCGAATCTAATTTTTTATATTTTTTTTCATTTTTTCCTGATTTGTTTTTCATTTTTTCCATGAAATATTTTTTTGGCTGGTTATACTTTTTTTTCTTTTTCCACTTATATTTTTTTTTGTTTTTTATGATCGAAGTGTCCGGACTAGCTTAAGTGCACCATAATTAATCATCGGATCCAATTTTTCTTTATAACCATGGTGTCCAGACCAACTTATACGTACCATGACTAATCCCCGGACTCTTTTTTTTTTGCTAAAGTGCTTTCCCGCTGATACATTTTTTTTCCTTTTTTTTCTTATATATTTGTTTTGTTCACTTATAATTTTTTTCTTACAAACGGGGTCTACTGCCAGCTTAAGTACACCACGACTAATTCCAGGAACGAATTTGTTTTTAAAACAATATGAATTGCTACAATGCTTTCACGCTTATAAATTTTTTTATAACCATGGTCTCTGAACCAACTTAAGTTTTTTTTTATTATTATTATTATTATTTACTTATATATTCTTTTTATAACCAGGATTTATGGGTCACCTTAAGCGCACCACGACTAATCCCCGGGCCAAATTTATTTTTTGATAATCAGAGTGTCCAGGGCAGTGTGGACGCACCACGACTAATCCCCGGACCAATTTATTATTTTTTTCCTTATACTTTTTTATGTTTACTTATATTTTTTTGTGACCGGGGTCTCCGATCTAGCTTAAGTGCACCACGACTAATTCCCGGATTGATTTTCTTTTTTTATAAAAAAAATATGGATTGCTATAGTGCTTTCATGCTTATACTTTTTTTTCACTTATATATTTTTTTTATAACCGGTGTCTACGGGACAACTTAAGCTTTTGGTTTTTTTTTTCACTTATATATTTTTTTATAACCGGGGTCTCTATGTGAGCTTAAGCGCACCATGACTAATCCTTGGATCCTTTTTTTATAATCAGGGTATCCGGGTTAGCTGATGCGCACCACGAGTTGTATAAGTACTTATATACCCCCTATAAGACAAATCCAAGAGTTGGTTATAGTGGTGTATTGGTAATTTACCAATTTTAATTATATTTTCTGTCAGGTGTTGTGGGCACGACGTCAATTTCAGAGCTCATGCACATTTTGTATGACGCGTGCGATGTCGTAGAACTTTTAAAAATGTATATTAATTTTTATATATTTATTTTATTATGTAAAATATGTTTCAAATAATGTCATGGTATTAAATGTATTTTTAATTTTTTTTAATTTCCGTGCATAGTACAATAATCATAATACCTTCAAATAAGATAAAAAAACAAGAATTGTTAGTGGAGTGTCTCGGTAATTTTACTTTTTTAGAAACTAAACTAAAAAATAAAAAAATAAAAACCAAAATACAAAATAAAAAAGTATATGTATTAAAACTAAACAAAAATTTTTTTTAATCCCTGCAGCGTAGCGCGGGTTTATGGCTCGTAATTACTATGACTCGTCGTTTTTAAATGTTATTATAAATATCCTAATTATAAACACGAATGAATATGCCATTGCAATAATTTTATTTATGTTATGAAGCTCTATTGAAAATATTTCGATCATATGATAGATGAAATTGAAAGCAATCGAAATAGAACAATAATGACAAACAAGATTGTTGTTGTTAACTAGAGACGTGTATGGTTGGGAGTGTGTTTTTTTGTTCAAAAATATATTAAAAATAATTTTTTACATCAGCATATAAAAATTATCAGAAATATTAATTTAAAATATAAAATAAAATAAATTTTTTTAATTTATTTCTAAAATACTTATGAATTGCAGTGTCAATCAGGGTGGTATATGGTTGGAAACATCATATAATGGTAGGGAAAAGCCAAAACTAAAATAATTAAATAGCTATGTAGAAATAAAATAATACTTTAATTCCTAGAATTTGTTTTCTTTCAAAAAAAAAATAAAGGAAACTAGAACTCACGTTTTTAAATACAATATTTCTTCATCTTGAATTTACAAATTATATTGATTTTGGAAAAAAAAAATAAGAGGTTTTTTTTTTATAGTTTTTCAATATTGACTTTTCATTTTTTTCTTCTCAAATGATGAAAAAAGATGAACAATACATTTTTTCCCCTTATATGCAAGCACTTCTATCCATGTAAAACATTTAATTTATTTATATTTTTTACATTAATTTGGTTTTATAAGTTTAATAAAAACAATTAAATGTTTTTTCATATTTAGTTGGTGTGTAAATTTATTTTTTTATTATAAATCTAATATAAACAATATTTTAGTTAAAAATATTTTTCATTATATTTTTAATTTAAATAAAATAAGATAAGTATTATATAATTAGATTATTACAAGTATGAAATATTAAGAGGACTATCATGAATTATGCTTTTGTTTTTTTATTAAAAAAAAAGTTGTAGTTTTATTTTATTTTAGTGGGAAAAAATCGTTTTTATTTTTAAAAAATGAATACATTTTCCTTTTATATATATATATATTAATGGTCTTGGTAAATGAGGACATACGAGGCCCGCATGTCTAGCTGACGTATGGAGAGGGGTTCTCTTACGTGTATGTGTATGGTAAGTAGCTTAGGTGGTAGGGTGTAATCCGATGGAAACCATGAAATGCCCGGGGAGAGATTGTAAGGCTGGGATTTGATCGTGAGATATTTGCAGGATGAGTGAGCCATTCCCATCAAGGTATTAATCAATAAATTAATCTACTTATATATAAAGATTAAATACAATATTTAGTAATATATTATAATCTCTCAAATATTCACAAAATTATAAGCGAGACTCACCTTTTTTAAACGGGCCAGGAGGATAGACCCACCCATGGCATTTTATATATATTACACTTTAGCCCATTCAAATGAAATGACTAAGTTTTAAGTTAATTTTTTTTACTTGATACTATAGAGAGAAAAAAAAAAGCCCGCGTGCATGGTTTTTTCTTTTAACGGTCAATGTGTTGGTCCACCCAGACCAGATATGGTACCTTTTTTCTATATATTTTTTTATTTTTAATTAATTAAATATATATTACAAAACAAATAAAGGGCGTAGGATTTTGCACTGTTCACACTCTCACAAAACACTGTGGATTGTGGCAGTGCACGCCCGGTTTTGGCCCTCGGGCGCGCGGCGTGAAGGGGCTGGCAAGCGGGGCTATTCTCGGTTTTTCCTCTTGATTTTCCTTTTTTTTTTAAATATTCAGTTATGAACAGTGTATTGACGATTTCGTCCCCGGTAATAGGACAAAAATAGGCATCCGGCTGAGGGGCACCGGCGTAATTGCGCGCGGTCGGACCGGCCCGGTCCGGTCCGCCGCAACTTTTTAATTTTTAATTATTTTCTGAAATGGCTAAATACGGTTTTAGCCCCTAATAAGACAAAAACACTGAATTGGGTCAAGGGACAGGGCGGTAATTGACCCTATTTTTTCAATTTAATATTCGGCGTCTGGGAGTGCGTCCGCCGCACGCGCCAGGCGGTTTTCCGCCTAACGCCCTGTTTAGGCGGCGCGTGCGGCTTCCTCCGGTGGCCTGAAATTGTATCCCGGAGGACAGAACGATGCGCCGCCGCGTGGTCTTCCTCCCGCGGTGGTGCGTGTAACCACCACATGTCCGTGGACGCGGCGGAGGCCGATTAAAGCCGCCGGCCACGTTTCTCTCTCTCCTGCACTCAATGTGCAGGAGAGTCCCCCATGTTGCGTTACTTTTCACTTCAGTCCCTGGACTTTGAATTTCGTTTTTGGTCCTCAATTCTTTGATATAAATTTCGATTTTGTTCAATTGGGTCCTCCGATTTTAATTGATTGAATGTGAAAGTTTCACTTCGGTCCTTATACTTTCAATTTCCGGGTTGGCTGTATATAACTCAATCAATTCGGTACAAAAGTTCCGATTTTTCCAATTTTGTCCTCTGATTTCAATTGACAATAAATGTAACTTGCATTTCAGCCCTTTGACTTTTAATTTTTTAATTTAATCCCTTTATATTTGATTTTCATTTCAGCCCTTACACTTTTATTTTTTTAATCCCTACTTTTGTCTATGTATATATAAGTGTATTTAACACAACAACAACAACAACAACAACAATAATAATAATAATAATAATAATAATAACAATAATAATAATAATAATCATGATTTATTTCATTCTTACTCTTTTGTTATTTTTTTTTCCCTCCCGATAATTTGATAATTTTTTGTTTTTCCGGTAATAGCAATGATAATTTTTTAAAATTTTTTTTTTATCTTTTGTCAAAGTTTCTGGGATATTTTTAGTCTTTCATTTATTTATGTTTCTTTCATTATTAACATAATAATAATAATAATTATAAGAATAATAATAATAGTGATTATTATTAATATTATAATAATAGTGATTATTTATTCTTTCATAATAATTATAATAATAATAATTTTTAATTTGTTTTTCTTGCTTGCTGTTTTGTTCATGCTTTTTATTTTTTTCTCTCGGTATAATTTAATAATTTTTTTTTTTACTCTAGTGGCAATAATAATTTTAGATATTAAGACTCCGATGTTGCTATTGTGATAATATTTTAAATTAATATTGCTTCCTTTTCCGTTTTATTTTTTATTTGCTCTTTCTATTAATTGATTTTTATAATTTTATTATCTGCACAATAATGATTTCAGTAATTTTTTTCTTCTCATTGAAATATTTTGCTCTTTTTTCTAATGTTAGTGCGCGCTCTTTTGTGATAGTTTATGACGCAATACCTATATTCTAAAAAATGTAATCTATGCTTACGTGACAAACTCAACTCAAAATTTTAAACATTTTATCTTTTAATCTATAATTTTTATTTACTTATATCATATAAATTTATCGTTATAAATTTAATTATGTTAAATTATATACAAAAAATACACGCGGCAACGCGCGGGCAATTATCTAGTATATATATATATAGAGAGAGAGAGAGAGTACGTATTTAATTTTATTTGAGGTTAGTTAAAATAAATAAATAAATCAAATTTTCTATTTACAATTATTTTTTTTAGTATAAGACAAATGAAGAAAACACGTGCATTCATTTTTTACGTTAAACTTCTTTTTTTTATCTTGCCCGTTCCGACCCAACTAATCTAAATATTCTCTGCAATATAGGGCCACACATCTGCTATAAATTGATTTGATATTCCCTGCCTGCTGAAATGGAATACCGAGGTACTCGGTCCCTTCGATTCATACTTCCGAGAAAACAATTATAATTTTTTTTTTATAATGATAAAATTTAAATTATTCTTAAAAAATGATTTCTTAAGAATTAAATATTTATCAGAGTGATATGGAATGATACATATCATATTTTCTTTGAAAAATTAATTATTTTCACAAACTAAAATATAAAAAATAACTAGAACTAATATATAAGAGCTTGTTATAAGTTAATCCACTAAACTAACTTATATGGAAATTCTATGTAAAGAAATCATTTATGTATTTTTTTTTTTTCTATATACACATGACTTTTTCTATGCAAGGTAAGCATAATTTCTTACGTCAATGACTTCTCCATCACCAATATTTGAACAACTAATTATGACATGACACGTCAACAAAATAACAACCATGACTAGCCTTTGTTTTTTTCCCATCTTATAAAAGGTATAAATAACATTGACAAAGTACAATATTTCCCCCCAAATAGAAGACCAGCTCCATCACCAAGGTCGAGTACCTTCTCCATTAAAAAATCTCGATGCGTCAATGCATAAATACACCTGGTCCTGGTCAGAGCCACACGCACATTTTATGCCATGAAAGCCAACCCAAACCTACATATAAAAGCCATCCTAGGTCATTCAAACAAGGGAAACACATGAAAATGATCTCCCCGTCGATCACAGTACCACTTACAAAAGAGTTGGCTTGTAAGAGAAGTAAACTCCACATGAAAAACCGGTCCCTGATGAGAATTCATCAGCAGTGGAGGAGGGAGACGCAGGAAAAGTCCAAGCTCGTACAAGAATCCTCTCCACTGCGTGCGTACAATGGAAAGGGAAGGGTACTGGAAGGAGAAGAAGAGGAGGTTTTCTTGTAGGGGGCGAGGACAAGACGACGATGTGGGGACGCACGCCTGTAGATAATTAGAGACCTTTTTATCCCCTCGAACACTAGAAAGAGAAGCAATGCGATGCCGTGTTGAGTCCTAGTTATTATTCGCCCTCTGTTTTATCCCCTCAAATAAATAATTCACTTTGGAAACTGGATAAAATTGTCATCTTTTATAGTACGAAGTAGCCCTAGTAATAATACGAATAATTAACAGATTAACTCCGTCAATATCTCAAAAAAGTCCAATCACGGTCAAAACATCCAAATTGTAGCCATGCAAAACCTGCTATCTTGTGAAAGGATAACACACGGCAGATTCCGAGAATCCCCACCCCCCACATTAGCTTCCAATGAGATGATGTCTCATTATTTGCCCTCTAATCTGACTAAAATATAATACGGTCAATGCATGCAACTCGAAGAACCAGCTTTCTAAATCTCTGGTCAGTGAAATTTAGTACGGTGAGTAAACATTTGGTCACAGACTGAAACTGGCTGTGTTCGGTGACTACACATATATGGCGTTGTGTTTATATATTTTGGGCAGTGTTCTCTACCTCAGGGAGATGTCTACTGGCTGCTGTCGGTTGTCAGCACTCCTGGTCGCTATTTGCTGCTTTGTCACACACACAGATATATATATATATATATATATATATATATATATATATATATATATATAATTGTGCGGTGTTTTATCTATATGATATATGCGAGTGCAAGCTTGTGCTTCCATCGCTTTAACTTTAACCCCCTTGTGTTTTTTGTCCGTAGCTTTATCCCTGTCCTGGGGCTGGGGCTAACTTGTCTTTAAGCAAAGAATGCCTGGAATAGAGGGACAGCAAAACAAACCCTAATGATCCTCTCTCTCTCTCTCTCTCTCTTCCTTCTGTCCCAAGAAACCACACTTAGACAATGTTCTCTCTCTAGCTAGACTGTCATGAAACAGGCTTCCTCTTTCCTCTTTCCTCTTGTTTTTTTTAGGGTTCTATAATGGGTTTCTCTCACCATCTATTATAATGAATGTGTTTTGCCACGTGGGAGGATATGAAGAGTTAACCTTTACCTAAAGAGGTGGTTCCTGCAACATCTTCTTGAGCAAGAAAAGCATATATAGTCAAGGTCCAAAGCCATTCCATTCCACCCGCCCATGACCACGCAGGGGGTTTTTCACCGGTTCTTTTCTCTTGGCCTGAAAACAAATTCAAAAATCCAACGCTTTAATCACAACTTTCTTATATTTCACATATCTTTATCTGGTATCTATGTGTAAAGAAAAAGATGAATATGGGGAAAACAAAGGTACGCCTACATGTGTGTGTGTGTCGTGATGTTTTTATTCGATCCCTCATAGATGGAAGAGATGCTCTTGTAAATTGTAATGTATTGCAGTAACTAGTAATATATTTGACTGTGTTTTATGTTTTTTTGAGCGTAATATCTCCAGTGTTATGCACGTACTTCCCCCCCAATAACAAGTATAGATCATATATTACACAATAATCATGATTTTGGATTACACGATAGTACTTATGATCGTTCTCATCCATTATTTGAACTCAGAAATTCAAATTGAAGGTTTTATATCTGAAAGGATATGATAGTGTACTTTGCGTCAACATTCTATATCTTGGCATCAGTACTGCTGCATCTTGGCACTGATCATCTGCTGTAAGAAGCGGTTGACATGCTATATACAAGTTCTCCGAGAAAATATTCAGCACTAGCCATTCTAATATTCGAGATAGAGTTCATTTTTATCTTTTCTTAGAGCAAAAAGGCATCACCACGCAAATCTTCAAGTTAAACAGGGCCAATTTCTTGCTGGAAAAGACCGAAACGGTCAATCTAAGTAAAGGGTTTTATTTCAAAACCAATCAACGATCGATTGAGTTGTGGAGAAGTCTCCCTCCCATCCCAAAAGAGAAATTACAAGTGAAGCAACTGTATCTCTTCTTTCCAAGGCATTGGAAAAACAATTGCAGGAAAGAAGGGGAACATGATCAAAGGTAAGGTTGAGTTTAGACTTTGTTTTAACGTTTGGAATGATGGGGCGTTGAAGCAGTGATACATATATAAATATGATGTGTAGTTTGAAAAGTGATTATAAAGCTATTCAGCGATCCACTCTCCCTGAAAAGCTAATAAGATACCAGCTCTCTCTCAACCCCCAACTCGATCTTTCCCTGTTTCCAATGTTTGATTAACTTTGATTCTGCAGCTGTTTCTTTTGATTTATTGTTTTTTTCAGAGATCAGAACATAATCTATGCTTAACCCATGCTTCATGTTAAAAGAAGAGACCAACTTTAATATTTGTTTCCATCAAGCGTAATCCGTACGTCTACCTTGCATGCATAAGCTACTGAAAACAAAGTATATTTGGATTCATTAAAGGGCATTCTGCCACTACTAAAAAAAGGGAGTTTTGCAACGGAAGCATCCGTTGCAAATAAGTAAGGTTGCCGTTGCAAATTTCCATTTGCAACGGATTTTGCAACGGATACATTCCATTGCAAAATGGTGCCTGTAAATTTAGTTGCAACAGCTAAGCCGTTGCTAAACAAAATCCGTTGCTAAACAAAATTCCGTTGCAAACAGCCTCCTTTTTTAGGGGCATGCCCTTCAGAAATTGAAAAAAAAAACAAAACAAAACGAGGATTGTTCTTAATTTGTTTTTATCTTCAAGTTATGCTTATGATACACGATTAATTATTCCTTTACCGTGGAATCCTGTTGACCAAACATGCTAACGAAGAAGCCAAGGCAGGAGCTCAATCTGCTTCCATATAAAAGTCGTGATCCAGATCCTTGCCCGGAATATTAATAAAAGTACATATTCTCATTTTTTCAATCAAGTTTCGAACAACCTTTTTTTCGTTTTCCCTTGCTGCCTCGGCGACAGGATTTTTCAGTAAATAAAACCCAGAGACTTGTGCTGGAAGAAGATTTAACAGCCAACTCGTTTTGACAGATTTGAACCAACGTGGCTATCGATGGCTTCCAAGAATCGAACCACCATAATGATTGTCGTGAGTTTAAAACTAGACGGCTCAGATTCTCCGCGGACGAATTTAGTGGAGAGAGAGGGCATGTATGAAGAGAATCAATTGAATTCTGGGTTCATGACAAGCCAGAACATTGATGAGGTCCATGTTAAGGGCCTTGCAGAAAGCCTCATCAAATACACAAGGCCTCTCCAGTCCAGATAGCATTTGTGGAGTTAAAAATATTGGCTATGCGGATAAATTATACTATATGATAAAAGAATTTAGAGTTGTTACTGTAGCTTGTGATTGTTTTCACTGTGGATTGCAATAGAGATTTTGGGTTGGGTCAGTTCTTGAGTCGGGTCGGTTCGGGCGAGTCATGGTTTATTTAATTTTTTATATTTTTTTGCACAGTAAAATAATATTTTTACCCTCAAATAAGACAAAAAAAAAAACAGAAGCTATCGGAGGGGATGTTCACATTCCATTACACAGTAAAATAACTCATTTACCCTCCAATAAGACAAAAATCATAGTTTGTCTGCGGGGGTGTTTCGGTTATTTTATATTTTTTGAAAATATCTAAATATAAATTTATCCCCTAATAAGATAAAATCGAAGAGTTGATTGCAGGGTTGTTCAAGTAATTTATCATTTTATATTATTATTTTTCTCTGAATACTGTGTACACGTCGGCCACACCCGCCGATAGTATTCGGCCTCACGTCCACTTTCGAGCAGCGCATACAGCCTATTATGTTGGCGAAAAATATCCATTCGACATCTCCGTGGATGCGCCTCCGTGTCTTCTTCCTCATGGTGTAACGCGTGGCCTCACAAGGTGACTTGAGACGTGACGATGGTCGCTTGAACTCTTGCATTCCCTTTTCTCTATCTTTCACACTGGACTACACGGCAGCCCCCTGGTTTTATGATTGTTTCATTTGAGTCCCTAATTGTTTAATTGTGTTGTATGGTCCTTATTTCTGCTATGTAAGTTTTGATGTGTTTCAATTGTGTCTTTCGATTGAAATTGATTTTATATTGTATTTTCATTTCATTCCTTATTCTTTAATTTTGGGTTTGGTTTTAAATCCTTTAATATTTCCAGTACAAAAGATTTGAGTTTTTCAATTTTATCTTTTGATTGAAATTGATAATATATTTGATTTTCATTTTAATCCTTATGCTTTAATTTTTTTATTTTAATTCCTTTATTTTTTTTATTTCTTAAAAAGTCCCTTTTTTTTTCATGATTATATATATGTTTTCTTAGCTTTGAGTTTTAATTTTTATTATTTACTTTTTTGTTGAGGTAATATTTTTTTGAAAAATTTTGTTTTTAAATTTTTGTTTGTTTTTATGATCATTTTAAAATTGATATTTCTAAAAAACAAATTCTTTTGTTCTTTCTTTTGTTTTTTTTTATTTTCACGCCAAATGATTTTTTTTAGTTAATAATTTTTAATTTTTTTAGTTTTTATTTGCTCTTTTGTTAAAGTTTTTAGGCTTTTTTTTATTCTTTGATTGATTTTTTCTCCATTATTAACGCAATAATAATAATAATAATAATAATAATAATAATAATAATAATAATTTTAGTTTTTTTCTTGTTTTCTCTTTTGTTAATGTTTTTGAGTTTTTTTCCTCGAGCTAATTTAATAATTTTTATTATTTTATCAGTAATAATAATGATATTTTTAGATGTTAAGGCTTCGATGTCACATTGTTATAATAAGATATGTTAATATATTTTATTATATCAAATCTTGCATGTATAAATATTATATTTTATTTTTAAACTAGTAAAACCTATAAATTATTTTAATCCCAACAATTATAAAAATTATTTAATCAATCAGCAACATAATTCGGGCTATTTAACTATTAAACTCTATTTGAAAGACGGGAAGAATTGCAGGGTGGATGTCTTTCAATTAAGAATTTACAGATTCACTCGAGACTGCCAAAATTGTCTTTATTGTTTTAGCACAAGAATATCTGAAGAGAGCAGAAAGGGGAAGATATAAGAGGCTAGTTCTTGCCAGGTCTCCCCCGAAGAGACTGCCAAAAAACAGGCCAGTTCTTTCGAGCCTCGTTCCAACCCCAAAACGATCCTTCTCTCATCGGATCCCAACTGGAGGACACAATACCATAACTAACACCTAGTAAGGCAGATCCAAAGAAGAAGAACGACACAATAAAAGGCACCCATGTTGGCACATCAATCTTCAAACCAACTTTGAGATAGTAGAAGAATGGGAAGAACAGCAGTCCAACAAACAAGGGAGCCCCCACCGAGATTCCCACCCTGGTCATCATCCTGTTAGTCACTACTTCGGGTATTACCCCGGCATCCGGTTCTTCTTGCTCTTGATTGCTGTCGTCGTCGTTGTCATCTTCATCATTGCCTGGTTTTGATTTCTTGGTGTTTTTGCTTCTCTTCGGGGGTTTACCAAAGCCTCTTGGGCTGTTCAAGGTTGCACATAGGGATGAGGGGTGTGACGAGCGAGATTGATTTTGACTAAAACCTGGCACGGGAACTGGAAATTGCAGGGATTGTTTGGCTGGAACAAGAGACGAAGGGGAGCTTGAGGCTCGTTCACATATACGATCAATCTGAAAGCCAGATGCAAACTATAATTGTTATAGACAAGCTATCACATACTTAAAGAAATCAGCAGGCTAACAAATCTAAGTGATGTTTGAAACAATTAAACAAAAACCATGAAACTTGCTGTTTGATTAAGAAATCCAATCACACTAAGCTGGATTGTCTAACCCTCGTCAAACATTTATGTCCGCCACAATTTCACAAATTGCATTTTATGGAAAGCGATTGTATTCCTTGTACACTTTTGGAGCTCAAAGCTCAACCAAACCAAAGCTGTAATATCAAATTTTGTCCAACGTTTTTAACCAAGAAAGCACCCCAAATAAATATTTTCTCTATCCTCTTTCTCACAAAGTAGTATTCTTGAAATGCTTAGCAGTACTATTTAATTCAATTACTGGTTGTGCTTCTAACATTTCATTGCGATACACTATATAAATTGATATGCAAATTGGGATCTAATCTAATCAAATGGGATTGGAAAATAATATATAGCTGAAGAATCCTGGACTTTCTGAAGTATGCCATGTACTTATTTTCTTCCACTCACTAAAGATACCCTTTCCCTGAAAACTCAAGAACCCAAATGCAAAGAAGAATGGCTGCGAAGCCTTTTCAATAAAAGCTTCTTGTTTCCTAACCAGAAATTCATAAAATCCCACCAGATCTGAACATGTAAGAGACGCATTCATGAACCCAGTAACAAATCTAGCCAATAAATTAAAAGAAGAAAAAAAACAAATTGCTTCACTGCATCCAACAATAAAAACGAAAATAATTCTCGGTCCTGATAAACAGATAACAACAGTTTCTCTCTACAAGCTACGGATTATAGAATTGCCAGGAAGGAAAATTTTCAATACTTGTTAGTTATTACCTTGGAAAGAAAAGATGTGGAAGAGACCTTGTAGGGCCAAGAAAATGGGGGTGTTGAGGATGAGAGTCTCACTACCCCAGCTGCTATTTCAGCCATTCACTTCTTCTTTATCTCCTTCTCTTTCTTGCTTTTGTGTCCCGAGTCTAAATAAGGCAATTTAGCTAACACTAAACCTCAACTTCCGCGTGGAGACATGCTTGCAGTATTATTTAGCTTCCTCCTCATAAAACCAGAGGGGCTGAGTGTTGCTTGAAGTTGGGAGTGGATAAGGTTCCTTGCATTTTCATGGAGATACAAACACTTGTTGATTTTTATTTTGAGCGAAGTGCAAATCAGCCCCCCATGTGTTCTGAATTCCAAATTATACCCTCTACTCCAAAGTTTCTTTTAATTTTACCACTCAAATGTGAATTCAGTGTTTATTATGCTTCCAACGTTATCATTTAGATTTTGAATTTAGAACAAATTATTACCTCATGAACACATTGATCGAAAAAAGAAGCTCAATATTAGCATGCAAAAACTGACGAGCTTAACTAGACATCTCTACAGTAAGAGAATTAATTAAACTTATTTAAGAAGAAAAAAATCTAATGTTGGGCTGCGTTTATGGTTTGGTCCGTTAGCCGGAATCGATTTCATGATCAAAGCTAGTTTTTCTGTTAATTTTGACTTTTCAAGACAGGAAAGGGCCCTTGTTAGATTTTTATTAATTTTATTTTACAATATTATACAGAACTGAAATTGTTTTTGGATATTTTTCAATTTTATGTTTACTAAATACTTGATTTTTTTTAGTATTTCATTCACACAAAAAAAGATTTAATTTATTTTAAAAAGTCATGCAAAAATAATTTTTTTATTCATTTCCAACGGGGATCATAAAAAATCACGAGGAGTAGGATTCTTAGGTCAAAATTTAAAATTATTTTTTTATTAGTCACTGAGAAAAGAAAAGAAAAAACTTAGAAAGAATATTAGAACAAAAAATAATTATCTTATACAACATGACTTTGTGTGAGATTTACCTATTGGTCATGCAATTTCAGATACTTATGTTATGCTTTATATTGTTTTTCAAAAGACTTTTTGAAAAAAAATCTCTTTTAATTAATTTTTGATGCTTCCAAATTGTTTTGAAGTGCTAATATTAAAATTGATTTTTAAAAAATAATAAAAATACTACTTTGATGAATTTATAAACAAAAATACTTTAAAAATAACCTTAATCACTCCCAAACTGTTATGACCCAACGAAACTGATTGATAATAATATGGATTTTCGAGGAATCCACAACCTCCTAATAACAATTGACTCTGGAATAAATTCATGAAAAATTTCTTCTCCTAAACACTCCTTAAATAAAATAATGCAACCTAATTTACCGGTTTATAAGTTCACCAGTATTACAATTCTATCACTTATCCAATACTACTCCTTATCTTCTTCTGGACTCCTAATTAAAACATGACTCTATTAATAAGACTCTTAACTGACTTCTGGACTGGCCCAATGGGCTGACGAAAGTAATTAACTACTGGACTGGACTTCCTTATGGATTTGGGCTTAGCCCACACCTGGCCCTCCTCCTAACCGGCTGCTTGTAACCCATCTTTTCCTTCCCGTTACAATCGAACCAGCTCGTCCCTCTTCTAGCGTGCCCGACGTGATATAAGGCTGGCTGCCACGTCTGATGTGATTGCCAGACTTGACCGACACCAGCTCTCATTTATGGGGCACGTGACAATGTTCCCCTCTTCAGAAGACCTTGTCCACAAGGTCTGGAAACTCACTCGCCAATTCTTCGTAATTCCTCCACGACGCGTCTTCATCTCCCAATCCCTTCCATTTCACCAAAATTTCCGTCACCGCTCTTCCCTTTTTCTTTGTCATTCTCCTACCTAACACTTCTTCAGGTTCTGGTTTAACAATCCTCTCTTTGTCTGTGGGGGAAATATCTTCAGGACATACCCTTATTTGATGATATCCAGACCTTAAATCCAGCTTACTAAAGATGATTGCCCCATGCAACTCATCTAGAAGCTCATCTACTATAGGGATAGGAAATTTAACCTTAACAGTCTCCTTGTTTAGTGCCCTATAGTCTACACATAGTCTCCAGCTATCATCCTGCTTTCTAACTAACAACACTGGTGATGAAAATGGACTGTGGCTTGGTCTAACTATCCCAGCTTGTAACATTTCCTGTATTATTTTCTCAATCTCAGTTTTCTGGAAATAGGGATATCTGTAGGGTCCCACACACACAGGTTTAGAATCTGGTTGGAGCACAATATGGTGGTCATGGGATCTAGTAGGGGGTAGTTCTTTTGGTTCTGAAAAAACCTTTGAATATTGTAAGAGTAAGGGCTCTATTTGACTTTCACAGGGAGTATCAATGGTCCAATAGTTAGGACTTTCAAAATCTATTAACTGGATTACTAACCCCTTTTTATTCTGTCTAGTAGCCCTACCAAATTTCTCACCCTTTATTATAGTAGTACCAGTAGAGACCATACCTTGCAATCTCCTGGGGCTGTCTTGGATGTGAAATGCCATGTGTAGCTTAGCAAAGTCCCATAGAATGGGTCCTAAAGTCCGTAGCCAATGCACTCCCAGGACCACGTCACAGCCTCCAAGTGTCAAAATAAAGAAGTCAATGGTGTATACATGCCCCTGCATTGCATGTGTAACGGGGCTTCATTTGTTTTTCTTTCGCAACATACTGTCTGCCCATTTGCTACCCTTACCTGCATTTTTCAATCTGCATCATAGGGTATCTGGACCATGTGCACAATAGATGGGTCAATGAAGTTATGCGTACTTCCCGTGTCAATTAATATCACCACTGTTTTTCTGCCAATTTGCCCCACAATCCTCATGGTCTTAGGGTTAGGTGAACCACAAAGAGCATGGATCGAAATTTCTGGTTCCACCTCTTCCCTGTTTAGGCCTTCATAGATTTGATTGTTGAATTCAACTGCCTTCTCAGTTAGGAGCATCTCCTCTCCTTCCCAGCCTTCACTGTCCATAATGAACAGACGGGCCGATTTACATTTGTGGCCTGGTCCCCACTTGTCATCACAGTTATAACATAGGCCCTTCTCCCGTCTCTCCCTCATTTGGCCTGGTGATAATTTCTGGATGGGCACAACCACCCTCCTCTCGGACTTCCCGGCCCATGGGCCAGACGTGGCTGTATTGCCATGGATCCAGCCCTGGCTGTCCTCCTGAGGGCAGCCACATTCTCCTCCTGCATTTTGGCCAATCCAAAGGCCATGTGTAGATTAAGTGGGTTCAGCATCCTCACCATGAACCGAATGTCCTCCTTCAGCCCACTTAGAAAACAGCTGAGTTTATATGACTCAGCTAAGCCTCTAAGCTGGTTTGACAAAAATTCAAACTGGCTTTTATATTCCTCCACTGTTGAGGTTTGTTTTAACCTGATCAAAGCTTCCATGGGATCATCATAGAGAGATGACCCGAACCTGGTTAGGAGAGCCCTAAGGAACTCGTCCCAACTGTTTAGTCCTCCTGCAGCCTCAATGTCCTGGAACCACACCAATGCCTTCCCTTCCATGTGGAAGGAAGTCATCAACACCCGATGATGGGGGTTGGTTTGATCATAATTAAAGAACTGGTTTGCCCGATAGATCCACCCACTGGGGTTGTCCCCATTAAACTTTGGAAATTCCAACCTCACTGCCTTCGTCTGAATTCCAGATGTGTCCTCATAAAGAGGGTTCATGATTTGCTGGCCCGACCCTCCTGGTTCGCCCGGGTTTTGGGCTGCCTTACTCTGCACTAATGCCTCCACGTGTGAGGCCACCACATCTAGTTTTTTTGTGCCAGCCCTTGCACTAGTTGTTGTAATGCTTGATGACTTTGCTGAGTCTGTTCTTGGTTTTGTCTAACAGTTGCCAGTGATTCGGCCAGCTGCGAAATTCTGGTCCCATCAGCCATGGAAGCCGGCTCTGATACCAATGTTATGACCCAACGAAATTGATTGATAATAATATGGATTTTCGAGGAATCCACAACCTCCTAATAACAATTGACTCTGGAATAAACTCATGAAAAACTTCTTCTCCTAAACACTCCTTAAATAAAATAATGCAACCTAATTTACCGGTTTATAAGTTCACCAGTATTACAATTCTATCACTTATCCAATATTACTCCTTATCTTCTTCTGGACTCCTAATTAAAACATGACTCTATTAATAAGACTCTTAACTGACTTCTGGACTGGCCCAATGGGCTGACGAAAGTAATTAACTACTGGACTGGACTTCCTTATGGATTTGGGCTTAGCCCACACCTGGCCCTCCTCCTAACCGACTGCTTGTAACCCATCTCTTCCTTCCCGTTACAATCGAACCAGCTCGTCCCTCTTCTAGCGTGCCCGACGTGATATAAGGCTGGCTGCCACGTCTGATGTGATTGCCAGACTTGACCGACAGCAGCTCTCATTTATGGGGTATAAAAATCATACATGCAAGAAAACAAATCGTATTTTTTATTTAAAAAAAACATTAAGACAAATAAAATTAAAAACTAATATATACAAAAATATATTTTTGCACTTTTCCATTTTGTGAAATAAAACAAAGGTTTCTTTTTTTACAATGCCTGCAAGCAAAAAAAAAAAAAAAAAGGCTATATAAAAAATACTTTTAAAAGAGAATGATATCCAAATTTTAAAACCAAAATCGAGTTTTAGCAATTTCAATGAAAAAGTTTTTAGAACTGAATGTCAACATGTTTTATGGGTCTCTTATTTTAGACATGTCTAAAGAAGGATGTCAATTTTTTCCTCAAATAATCAGAAATAAATTAAAAATAAACTAAAAATAATTGGTATAATTAATGGCAATAAAAAATAAATTTAGGAGAAAATAATAAATTTAGAGAAAATTACATGGTAAAAATAACTTGTCATTTGGTAATGGCAACATTAATTTCCAAGACATAATTATCTCATTACCTGATTTAACTATAGAGTTGCGAACCAATTATTTTTATTTTCTGCTTTAATTTCAGTCTATTGTTGTGACAAAAGCCACCTTAACTCATTTTTACCTTTAATTATTTTTAAGAAACAACTTTTGAATTGTAATCCAAAAGTTATGTCCGCCATAACATTGATAGCCTGCTGGGCTTTGAGTTTCATATTTTCCTCACATACTCGTTTACATTAATCCCAGACTGGCAAATACCTAAGAACATGCTTAATTTGTAATGAAACGTATATACATTATATGTGTGTGTGTGTGTGTTTATATATATATATATATATATAATCATCAAACAGAGGAATTAATTAAAAGAAACCTCTCATTTATCCTTTCGTGCTACCTGCAGTTTTTTTCCTTCCTTTTCTTCATGATGCACAGTAACCACCCTCCACCTCTCTTTTAAATCTTCACCCACCAGTTCAAGATTTGAATATGAGACTTTGAGGATAGAAGGTGAAAAACATATATCGTGATCATGTGATGAACAACCCCTCCTTGTCGAAATCAATAGATGACTTAATTACGAGAAGGCGGGAGGGAGTACCTGGACGAGAAGCTCCTCCCGAAAAGATCATCATCTGCGTGACGTCGTTTTGAACCCTGGTCGAAGTTAAGGGCGTAACTCGAAGGATCATATTGGAATTTCCCATATTGAACGCCACCGCCTGGCTTCTTATTAAACCTCCGCAGAAGTGTTTTCCATCTGGGGCCTGCAACCAGTTCTGACCATTCCCGGATTTTCATCCATCCCCGAAACCACCATGATTCTCGTTTCGTCGTGCAGTCGACAGGCTTGATTCTTTGCCAGAATTCTGATCCGGCAGCACCGCTGGATGACGGTACTGGATCTGTGGCTAAACATGGTATCCAGCAGCACCTTCTTTTGGCAAAAGCGAGGTCATGGAAATCATCATTATTATCATAAGATGGGGACATATCTGGGGTCTGAGAGGACATTTGATCAGGGCTTCCAAAAGTGTTTGCAGAGAGAATCGGGAATTAAGCCTCTTCTCTGCAAACCCTAGCCCTTATTTAATCGAATATAATTTAAGATAGGAATTGCTGTTTATTTTTCTTTTTGGGGATGTTTTCTTGCATCTGTTTGAGGAGCATTCATTATGACCTGTTATGAGGTAGCATGTTTTCGACTATAAAGGCTATTATTTTTATAGATAATATATATTCTAATTTGAATTCAAAACATATCCTAACTTGAATTCAAAATATATTATATAGATCACAAGTTTTCTATCACGTTACACACCTAAAACATAAATGTTATATTACTTATGTGTTTATACACATTCAAATTAAAATGGGTATCGTGATTTTTCTTGTTCGAAAATAAAAGGATGTGTGCTCGACAAAATAAGTACAAAAAATAAATAGATATGATGAGTGGAAAAGAATTTATTAATGCTAATTGAATAAATTTAATATCAAATAAATTGATATGATGAGTGTAAAAGAATTTACTGGTTTAAAGTAAATAATTTATTTGACTACTATCTCTCCTAGAGGAGAAAATGCAATCTTACTCCCTAAACCAAATAGTACCACGACAACGCCAAAAGGGAACAAATATAGCAACGAAAAAGAGAGAATAGGAAACAAGGAAAGACATCATATAACTTTGACAAATTGATTGGAGGCCTAGCTAACTTTGATAGTCGGCAACATGTCTGAAATGGAATCTTACATGGGTAAACCACTAAAGCAAAGATAACCCTTTCTTCCAGGCATATTATAGACTATAGGTCATTATCAACTAGATTTTTCTTTCTAAATGTAACATTCTTTAGTTATCAGGTGAGAAAAAGAAATGGTTGAAAGTTGCAGATCAGTGTTCATTCCCAAACACACTGGTATATGTACGGCCTGCACATCTTTAATTGTTGGATGACGGCATCCAATTGAGTTACAAAATCTAGATATGTACGGCCTGAAATGAAAATCACCTGATATATTCATTGCAGAAAAAATTAAAACGGAATGAAAGATCAACCGCAAAAATGTTGATTGAATAAAACATTGAAACGGAATAAGGGACAGACTGAACAAAAAACATTTGCGCAAACTAAACAAAGCAGTAAAGCTGCTTTAATAGCTATAGCAACCAGCCAAGCAAAATGATTTCTGATAACCACCACACCAACCTGTTACGTGTTCAAAAATGCACCATCCACTTCTCTTCGAACAAGAAATGACTGAAAAAAATCGTTTTCTTTTTACAAATGACTCAAAAAAATCAATTACTATTTGCTCAAAACCCCAAAGCAAATGAAATACAATCCTCAAGTTTTTTTACTTGGAGAACAGATTTGCATAAGGAGAAAGCTCGGCTGAAGCGTTTTTTTTTATTTGCATCACCACCACTATACGCCAATTTTCCTTCTTTCATCTTGGTAATTTCTTATACTAATTGCAAAATCATGAAGTCACAAAAAAATGAACTCAATCCGGGTATTTGTTTTACACTTTGGAAGGAATAACCCAAAACAGTTATCCTGCTATGGCTTGAAATTTTCAATTGTTAAGTATCAACAGAGCTAACTGACTCATAAATGATTGTAGGCTAAAGAAAGGAAATTAGATGATTATATCCATTGATCTATTACCAATCATAACATATGATTTGTTAGTTGTCTTTTTATATAACTATTCATTAAATTAGCAACAATTATACAATGAATGGATGGATAAAATAAGGGGAATGTGTTTCTGGTCAACACTCGTTATAGCATTAGACACTGCTTCCTTTAGGCAGAAACATTAAAATTTAAAGTCCAAAAACTCTCGGTTATAATTTCAAGCAAGAATTAAGGATAAGTGGTATTTCACAAGAAGAAGAAAATGCTCATCATCTACCAATAGCAAAAGTGGCATCAATAAAGAGAAAATCGAAGAATAATTACCGGGAAAATCACAGAAAATGATCAATTTGACGGAATACCGAAGCGGCTTTGGAGAGCACCAACGGATTTCTCGAAGGACTTTGCAAGCTCAGGGACTGTGGTTTTGCACACTGAAAAAAAATCATTAGATTGTAAAAAGGAATAAGATGGTATGCGATGCATTGGTGAAACTTACTCTGACCTTTCTAAGTAACCTGCAAAACTTCCACTAATTTTTACATGTGGTAGGAACTCAAGTAATCAGATTCATTGTCCAACTAGAAGCTACTTTCAACAAACACCAAAAATTGTCAATGGTAATCTCTTATTAGAAAATTTGGATAGCCGAGTTTGTAAGTACATAATATTTTTAGTGCGATTAAAACCGTTTTCAAAGAAAGTGAGTTTTTGCTTTGGGAAATCACCTGCAAATTTGGTAGCAAAACTAACCCAGTCACTTTGTGAAGACATTCGATACATATTATATAGTCTTCTTCTACTTCAGAACTACAGTTAGTCTATCACACAGAAAATAAAAAAAGATGAAATTTTAAACATACCACGAGATGCGGTGGCTTGTGCTTCTGCCATGAACTCTGTGTATGTCTCCTGCAAACAGTAAGACAGACCAAGAGGTTCACTACATTACACAAAATAATAGGTGAAATCACCATGAGTAGAAGTATAGAGCTGGTTACTTTTATGATTCAAAAAACACAGGAGTAAAGGTTTCTTTACCTTCATTGCTTCAGTGGTTTCAGTAATCCGTTCAGCCATTTTCTTAAAATCCTTCTCCGATTCATCCATCATCTGCTGGCATGTTTGGCTTTGAATCTGGTGAATTAGAATGTGTGTGTGTGTGTGTGTGTGTGTGTAAAGCAGCCGGTTAGTTTATCAAGGAAAGGACTTGATAGCGTCAAAACGCAAATGCATTTAAACCAAACACAAGGTGAAATACTTGTCTAATTCTAGAGATAGCTGTGTTTATAGCAGGTCAAAATCTGATCATGATACATACGATCTCGGATTCTAATTTCATTTTCTTTTGGTTTCTCAGCAACCAAAGAAACTGATCCTCAAAAACATGCAAGGGAAAGAAACAGTTCATTAATCGGGAAAAAATCAAATCAGCAACAAAGCGGTTAGTTCCTTTAACTGAAGCTAAATTGTAAGTTACAGCAATAAAAGATGGCACAATTAAACCAAACGGAGATATAATTCTTCAGAAGAAACCTAAATTTGTGAGCGGTTCAACAAAAAGCGTCTACTTCAATTGAGAGAGAGAGAGAGAAAGGACCTTGAAGCGTTTATGGAGACGAGAGTGAGAGGCTTCGAGATCTTTGATGATCTCAGAGTGAGAGCGATCGATGAGACGGCACTTGATATCGTCGAGGCGAGAAGAGGCTAACTCCTTGAGATCGGAGATTGAAGCTAGGGTTTTATTAAGAGATGGCGGTGGTGGTGATCTCAAAACACCAGCGTCGGCAGCAACAGACGCGATCGGCTTCCTTTTCTTGTTACTGTTGAGAATGCTAGATTTTGGCGGCGATGGAGATGGTGGCGATGCCATAAGTAATGGCGATTTTCGACTTCTCACTTTTTTCTTCATTTCAGTTGGCAGTGATAGGAAGGATGAGTGTTTCTTCTTCTTTTTTTTTAAAAAAAAATCAGAATTTATGAGAGCGTTATGGAATGAGAAAGATGATTGTTTGGATTTTGAAAATTATAGTGGCGGGCTTTTTGAATTTTGGAATTCTGTGCGTTATAGGGGATACACTTGACTAGATATTTAGGTTATAGGAATTACGTGCCTCTTGCGACACATTAGGAAGTGTTTTTTTTTTTTTTTTTTCAAAAAACAATTTTTGCTAAGCTACTGGGCCCCTGGCTGCTCATATCTCGCGTGGGCTTATAACCGTAAAGTTACGGCTATGAACTATATGAAAATAAAAGGAGAAAATTGTAATATTTTCTAGAAAGTCTAAAAAGAAATAACATACCAATTATTTAGAGGCTAAAACTAACCTTATCGAAAAAAAAATCAAATTCAAGTAAAAAAATAATCAAAATCCAAGATTATCAAGGAAAATAACTATAATAGTAAAAACAATAATTTCTTGGACTAATTTGAGAGTTTTATAGATCTCAATTGGTTATAACCATTGAACTCACTTATACAATTAAACTTGTAAAATTATCTAGTAAAATTTAAACTTTATCCAACAATTAAATCTAAATTTATAATTGTTTTTGTTAAATTACATGCTTGACGAGCACATGATTCTTTGCAAATTTTGCCTTGTCGTCTAGTCCAAAATTATATTTGAAACACATTTCATATAAATTTCCTTTACTTATGAACAATACCATTTTGAGTCAACACTAAATTCTTTTGAATTATAGCAAAAAAGTTTTGAACTATATATTATATATTATTAAGGTCACCGCATCAAGAGTATCAGGCCATATCAGTGATGATATTTTTTAAATCACAAAATTTATTAAGAGTTTTAAATGCATGCTCGTTTTTTTTTAATTAGCCTGCTATTTAAATTAGTGGAGCCATTCTAATGACAATAATAATAATAATAATAATTTAAGAGAGGATGTAATTTTTTTTATTGATATGAAAAAACAAAAGCTTCTTAACAGCCTGTTTGGCCAAGCGGCTGCACCGCCGTTTGGCCAAAATTTGAAAAAAATTCTTTCTTTTTTTAATTTTAAATGAATTTTTTTTGTGTGTTTTAAATCATTTTGATGTGATGATGTCAAAAATGATTTTTAAAAAAATGAAAAAATATCATTTTGATGTATTTCGGCATGAAAAGCACTTTGAAAAGCTACTGCAACCGCACTCCCAAACATATTAGTGACTATACTAGCCACTTGAACTTAATGACGTCACATATTGAATATTTTCTTATCCAACAAAAAACAATTAAAAATGCAGGTTTTTTAACATGTTTTTTATATAAAAAAAACTATTGATTAGAATTTAAAAGATTTATATATGTCTAATTAAATAAATTGATAACTATTATATCAATAAATAAATAAAATTATATACACATCTAATTAAATAAATTGATAATTATCTATATCAATAAATATTTTTTTTAACAATAACTAATTATGTATCTAGAAAAGTTAAGAGACAGTAGTACATCAAGATATTTGGTCTTGCAAAACGAACTATTTACGTGATTGTGTTCAATGACTTTTTTTTATTAAAATTATCTTTTTATTTAATCAAATAATAGTAGAAATAGACACATATAAAATTGATTTAGAAAAATCAATGATTTTTTTCTCTCACAAGGTTGCATTTAAGATAATTACTATCCAATAATAAATATTTTTTAAAATAAGTTTCAATTATATAAAACATATAGATGAATTAAAATATTTTTTCAAAAATTAAATACATGAAAAATAATTAAAAAAAACAATCACTATTTAAAAAAAAGACTAAATATAAAAATAAGAAATCAAAGAGAAAATATATTACTTTAATATATATATATATATATATATATATATGACATTAAGTTTCTAAATCATCTTGAAAGGCATCTAAAAATGCAATAACAAATAGGATTTTCGAAGAAGAAAGAAAAATCATACATATCAAAGTTGCAGGAGTCTTGCTAGTATCACATGTGTGCATATATCATCCATTAAACAATGTTTAAGAAAATGGTTTTACATGTGACAATAAATTTCAGGGTAATTCACAACACGAGCCAAATGAAAAAAGAAAAACAATTAAGAAAAAAGAAAATTACTTGGACGAAAACTACAAAATCTGTATTCCTAGTTACTTGCAGAACAGCCCGAAACCCACTGGTACTCCATTCGAATCTCTTGATCTTCATCAGAACTATATTTGTTGCCATACAAAATATCTCCAGCGCTCTCTGCCCTCACCTTGCTCCACGCACCTTCGCTCGCCAAATCGACCAATCTCTCGATACCAAGATAGTTTGCAGCAAGGATGAGTTGAAACAGCGTGTCCTTGTCGAGCTTGGCAAAATCGGCATCCCATGCCCTGAGTTCCTCAGCGATGCTTTTGTCATCTCCACCGTGATTCTCGCAGTATTGCAGGACCTTGGCTAGGATATTGCCGGAGACAATCGGCAACGTGATGAGCTCTCTGTTGCTCGAGGAGGTCTCCTCGATCATGCGCTTGATGGTTCTGGATTTGAGGGCCACCGCCTCTTCTACCTTGAAGGTTTCTCCATCGGAACTTTTTAGTGTAATTTTCGTAGATGAAGGTGTGTTTTCTTCATCTGAACTCTTGCGAGGCGAAGGGACGATTTTTTTACGGTCTCCGGTGTATTGATGCAACATGGTCAATATTCTTCTCAGCTCGTAATGGATTAACGTGTGGAAGGGTTTTTCAGAAAGCGATTGAGCAAGCCAAAAACTGTGTAAAAACGAGGTAAGAGAACTAACTGTACGAGAAATTTATAGGGGTTATTGACTTATTGTACAGCTCCAACCAGACTTTGGACTCAGTGAGTTGTATGATTTGTCAGTCAATGTAATCATGAATCCTAGACGAAATAAGGCCTATTTGGCATAGCTGTTGCTGTTGTGGTTGAGGTTGAAAAAAAATAGTTTCATGAAAAGCATTTTTACCTGCGTTTCAAAACTGAAATTGGTGTTTGGTTAAAACTGTGGTTGAGTTTGAAGTTAATGAAAAACAGTTTCGAGTGTTTGGTTACCATGCTTTTCATATTGATGTCAACTTGTGAAATTACTTTAAAGGACACACACATATTTTTTTTTTAAAATATTGTAGATTTAATTATTATAATAATAAAATATAATTAATAATTCAAGTAAATTACACAATTTTTAATTTTTTTAAAATAGGATTTTTATATATTTTTTAAAAATCGGACTGGGCCTGACCCAAATAAATGGGTCTGCCCAGCCAAATTGGGCCAAAAGGCCCAACCCTAGTTGACTTGGGCTGGGCCGAGAGCAGCCCAACCCAAGTGTTAAGGACCCCCTATAACGCAAAACGGTGCGTTTTAAGAAATTCAAAACGCTGCATGTTTGAGTAACGTTACTGTTCATCATTACTGTTCATCGACTGTGACGAGAGGGTCAACAGCCGGTACCGATGGGTAGAGGAGGCCGAGGTGGTTCTTACTGTGGTGGTGGCGTCGAAAATGGTATTGTGTGGTGGCCGGTATCAGCTCTGGAAGGTTGCAGCACCAGCTGCTGCCGCTGGTGCTGCTGACGTCGGGGTTGCTGCCATGCCTCTGGTGTTGCTGGAGAGAGGATTAGAGAAAGAGTGGCCATGGATGTGGAGGAGAGAGAGGGATAGTGGCCGTGGCTATGGAGGAGAGAGAGGGCATGGCCATGGCTGTGTAGAGAGAGAAAGATCGTCGGCGAAGATAGAGAGGAAGAAAACGATGAACACGATGGACATTACTGGAGTTTAATGTTTGGCTACGACATTGGAGTTTCAGGTTTATATTATCATGCTTGAAAAGGAAGCAGCGAGCTGTTAGCCATGGATGATTTTCAAGTTTTTGTGTTTCTAATGACAGACAAAGTTGGTGCTATTAATAAATTCATGCAAACTTCAGGTGGTGTTACAGTCATGGATGATTACTTGAAGAAATTCTTTTATGAAGTATGGGAAAGGAAGCAACATGCACATGAAAAGGATTATTTACCTGCTGGCTGCTGCGTTGGTCTTCAAAAGCATGTTTTTTAAGCTTTACAAATTGCGCCGCAAACGCTATTTTTTTGGTGGGACCCACCACTTAAAATTCATTTGCTGTTTGGTTAAATGAGTGTTTGGCGCTGCGGTGAACCGCAACGCAGTCACACCGCAGCGCCAAACACCCCCATAGTCTCCTTGTTTTGGTTGATATAAACTTGATCTCAATTAGTCTTCCTCCGTAGTTTTCTGGTCGTCGAGTTCTGTTGATTTATTTTTTATTTAATGGGATGCGTTGTGTTTTTTTTCTTTTGATTTTTACATTTTAATTATATATATATATATATTGATAAAAAAAAAAATGTACGCCGTTAACCTGTTTTTTTTTCAAGAAAAAAAATGGACAAATAATCAAAAGCTATATTCACCAGCCGAACAAAACAAAAAGATGCGGCCCATGAAACAGCAACCAGGCCATTTTAAAACCCATTATCAGTGGCCGATTAGAAGGAAAGAAAACGAACTTGAGTCTTGAGACAAGCCTGCGACTTCTCTGATTCTTAACACCGTCCACAAATACACGCAAACCCACTCCCTGGCTCGCCCACGGTCACTGAATCAAGAGAAGAGGATGAGGAAGACAATACTTGCAGCAAGAAGTATTTGTCTATGGTGACGACTATCCTTTCTTTCTTTTCTTTTATCATTATTCTATCCATGTTTTAACCATAAAATGATTCTTTGTTTGTCCTTGTGTTTTTCTCAGGTAAAAAATGATAATAAAAGGGCTGTGCAGGAGATATGAAAGATGGAACCCAGTGCATCCAACATCTGGAGCATTTTGGGGTATGGGGATAGGCATTGGCTGTGGTATTGGATGGGGTCCTGGGTTTGGTCCAGAAGCAATTGGGTATGTTGGTGCTGGTTGTGGTGTTGGATTTAGTGTGGGCATTACTCTTGTTGGTTTTGGTATTGGGCTTCCTGCTAATTACCTCTTTCAAATCCCTTATAATGGTACCGTATTAAATTTTCTTTCCCTTCTGTTTAGTAATTGAAACTGTTTATTCTCATCCAAAAGATAGTTATAAATGATTCTTTCGAAAAAGAATGGAGCTGATTCAGTTGATGTAATGCTTGATTGTTTTTTTAAAAGCTATTGTGGCTACGAGTAGTGGTGCATTGGCGATTGCCAAATCAAATGGTCTTCTTTCTGCTAGAGATGTTGCGGGGGAAGGGTGGAATAATGTTGCATCTCGCGCGTCTCTATTGCAAAGAGAAACCAGTGGAAGGTTGTGTGGCTTTAACAAGAAAGTTTTCTTGGATAATGGGGTTGACTTGATTGACATGAAGAGCAAACTGTCTGTCAATGCTGGATCGTTGTCGAAAGTCTTGGAAACATTTTCCAGTCGATTTTTTCCTCCTGGAAAAGGTATGGGAGCATTTTAAGTTATTGCAATGATTTTACTGTTTGGATATTTTATTTCTTTATTTTTTTCAGCTTCCTATATTGTTATTTTTTCTGCTTGCTATATTGTTTGACCTTTTTCTATTTCCAACTTGTTCTTTTCCTCATAGCTTGCAAACTTTCATTTTCATCATTCTGGCACTTAATTGGCTATATGTAATTGTGCAATTTTCTTTTAATATCAAGGCTCGCTGCTTAATGGGGAGTATTAGTTGGTGTCAGGCTTAACATCTAGTGGTTACGTTTTTCGAGCTGAAGTTGATGCTACTTCAAAGTGCATGAGTGCATATGCTGCCATGGGATTGGCTTTGGATATTTAGAACTTGTTGCTTGTGGTGTAGGGAATTCTTTTTATAATTTTTCATCAGGAGGCAAAAGTTGGTAGTTAATAACCAAGAAGCAGGGAAAGTAAAATCTTATTGTTGTCTTATTGATTGCTGGCTTCTATCAGCAATGTGACATCGAGGAGATATTAAGAGCATTTATAAGTTCCGTGTCATTTTTAGCCTACTATACGCTGCCACAGGTATTGCTTTGTATTTTTTTTGGCAAATGTATCAGGGCAGTAGTGATAGATTAAAAGATTTTTAGAGTAGTTGAAATCATATCCAATTCCAAAGCCTTAAGGTTTCCCTTAATTAATGTGGGGATGTCTCATAGACTAGTGGTTGCCTTTTTTAACTCCAATTTTATGGGGTTTGAGGAATCACTGGTTAGAAGTGGGTTTACCCACAAATCCTGGAGAGATGGTGATAGGCTGCAAGAGTTTTTAGGGTAGTTAAAATCAAATCTGTTTTGCAGAGGGTTTTCTGTTTTGCATTCTTCGTCTCTACAGACTTTTTGTGGAATCATTCATGAGGGTTTGCTCACAAGTTCTGGAGGGTTGATTCCTCACTAGCGTAGTTCATTTAGGAAAGCGAGATTATAAGATTTTTTTATGCCTGCTACTTCCAGTTAATTGCTGTGTTGGCTGGAGATAATATCAGGCTGTTATTAAGTTCTGTAATGTCAGCATCTTCCATTATGTGTTACACCCCCCTCCCCTTCTCTGCTGTACGAGTACTTCTATTATAATAACGATCTCTTGTTTTCTGCAGGTATGAAAGATTGACATGACAGAGTGCTTGACCATTTGATATGTACATTGAAAAAGTTGTAAGTGCTGTTACAATTATAAGCATGGTGGCATTACCATCAATTGAAAAAAAACAGTAATTTTCCCCTTCTTTCTGTTTGCTCTTCTTGTCAAATACTAAATTTGAACCCATTATTTTTTCAAATTCTTTTTGAAAAGAAAAGGAGATGCTGAGAAAGGAAAGCGACCTCTCTTCAGTTTTTTGCTATGGATTTTGCAGGTTGTAACAGTGAGACAGACAAGAACACACAAGCTAAGTTTACTGCTAGAGCCGTGTGCTAGAATACTACTTCAGCTGTCTTCTATAACATCATTAAACAAACAGGAAAAAAAAGAACTGGAGCTTTTGTTGCTTGTAAGAGCTGGTTTCTGTGATAACCAACATCAAGAAGTGAGATTGGAATTTAATGATTTAATAGGTATCTGCAGAATATTCTTACATTTCCAGTAAAGCAAAGCTTCATTTTCTGTTTTGTAGGGTGGGTTTACTGTTCTAGTAGTGCTGTGATTGATTCTACTCTCTCCTGTGACTCCAGGATGTGCTATAACTAATGGCGAATTCTGTTAGTTAGAACTCCCAAGTACTTGCAAAATCATAGTTTATACTTACCCTTGATTATTTGTTTCTTCTCTTGTTTGCTGTCCAACTTAAAATGGCCTAATGTCCCTTGGAAAAGTTCCTATAAAATATGAAGCAATTTAATTTTCATATTCATGGGTGCAAAATGATTTCTGAAGTGTTCTTCAGAAACAACTATCTCGGAGATGGTTTTTTCTTCTTCTTCTGTAAACACATACAGAACTGCACTACGCTCCTGTGCAAATTTATGCTGATTTCTCTGTTCCAAATTGGATTCTTTTGGCAATCCATCGCATCTACCCTCATTGGTGAAAACATGTTTCATGTGAACTTCGCAGCGAACCCGGATTTACTGCCATTTCCAGTCTTGTTATTCTAATCTCCATTCACTTTGCTCTTGAATTTCTTCCAATTATTTGTTAGCCAATGTCATATACACAAGGAAATGGTATCCTGAAAGAATTCTGTTAAAGACTTCAGAGAGTTCAGATCGTTTCAGGTATATTGAAGTGGCAATGAAGAACATCGCGATGGTGCGCAAGCATTTGAGACGCCGTATCTGTTTGATCTTCTCGCGGGTGCAGCTCGATTTAAGAGGGTGTTATATATATATATATATTAGTAGTTATTTTTAAAGTATTTTATACTTGAAAATATATAAATAATATTTTTATTTTAAAAAAATAATTTTGACATCCAAGTATCAAAATAATACTAAAATAATTAATTTAGAACAAAAAGTTTTTTAATGAAAAATATGTTTAACCTCAATATCAAACACTTTTTATACTGTGTTTATTTGGAAGTATAGTTAAGATAAGTGCATTAAAATAATATATTTTTCTTAAAAAAAAAATTACATCAACATAATATTATATTGATCCAAAAAAATAAAAAAATTACTTCATAGTAAAATTTTCAAATTTTAATATAATTGTTTTTTGAAAACTTAATGGCAAACACCCTGTAAATAGGATATATAATCAAACTAGACAACTCATTAATATGGTCGAAGTTTGACTGACGCGGTCATTAATTAACTCATCAATACTTTGGTTAGGCCAAAATAAATAAATAAAACAGGCTTTTTTTTTTTTGGAAAAAGAAATGAAAAAAAAAAACATTTTCTAGTTAACGCACACGGCATTGGTTTTCAAAGGAAAGCCATGACTTTCCTACCATCTCTCCGCTATAGATCGCACTATTTCATTGTAGCGCAGTCTTTATTAACAAAAAGGTACAATTTCATCTCTAAAAATAAATAAAAATTACATTTTGGTTTTAGACATTTATATTTTGATTTTAGAATTTTATTTTATCATGTTTCAGTAATTGTGTTTTGAAAGAAAAAAAAAAAGACAAATTTCAATTGGCCGCAGACCACAAAAAACCAATTTTAATTTCAATGGATTTTTTTAGAGATGAAGAAGGTTCGATGAAGATGTTTTCACCCTTTAACCTAAATAAAAACAATTAGATCATAGCCCGTGAAACTCTTTTATTATGTTAGGTTTTTGGTTTTTAGAAGTAATTAGAGTAGAATTTTATTTTTTTATTAACATGGGTGTCGGGACTAGTTTACACGCGTCTCAATTCATCTCACGGATCCTGAAGTGAACGACCTTGTATATTTCTGGTGGTCATCATATTAGCAATCACAATATTATGAGATCACATGCGAAACAAATCTTTTGATCTCAAGTTCGTGCCACTAGGACATTAGATGGTGTATTTTCCTTATTTTCACTCTCTTGTTTTAGATATTAGAGATACAATCATCGAATTTCAATTGAAGATAGAGAAAATATCGATTGACATCGGGTTTGGATAAAAACAAAACTGATCTTGATATAATAAATTTCATTAATTCAAAATAACGATTATGAAAAATATAAACTCACCTTATTAATTAGTTATATTAGTTTTGTTATTTTATTTTTCTTGAAAATGTTAAAAATAAAAAAAAATCTAATAATAAAACTAATAAATATACATGATTAGTTATTTCATGAGTAAAAATATTAAAATAGAAAAAAAAAACCAAAATCAATAGTCAAAATCATAAATAACAGGCCATATACCATCATCTCTCCATTCCAAGAAAAAAAACTCATCCTGCACTAAAAGCTAACTCTTAAAAGAAGAAAAATCCTTACAATCCTAACTATAAAAAAATCACAAGAAAATCAATGAGCATCAAGCAACCCTGTAAAATCTCTTGCAAGAGATGTTGGTCCCCGAACTTGTAATTTTATTGAACTGAATCACTCAACTTTCTCATTCACAATCAAGTCCTTTTATACTAGTTACAATGCAGTGTATCAAGAAAATGGAATTGCAATCTAACCACTACTAACAACTTTAACAGAAATGTAACTAATTGAAATTGCAACTAACTAACTAACTAGTAACAAATTATTTATCTCAACAAACCCTCCCTTAAACTGGATCAATTTACAACCTTCAGAATTTCGCATACTCCTAGTTGCTCTCGCAGTTTTACAAACCCTTCAAGCTTTAACGGCTTGGTTATAATGTCAGCTATTTGTTCTTGTGAGCTGCAGTATTTCAACTCTATAACCCCATCATTGGACATATCCCAAAGAAAGTGATACCTGACTGCTATGTGCTTGCTTCGTCCATGCATGACTGGATTCTTGGATAACTTGATCGTAGAGCAGTTATCACAAAATACCACACATTTATTTTGATTCCAATTAAGATGACGAAGTACCCTTAGCATCCAAATAGCTTGGCATGCACACATTGCTGCTGAGATGAACTCCGCTTCTGTAGTTGAAAGAGTAACTATTGCCTGCTTCTTTGAACTCCATGCAACTGCTCCAGAACACATTGTAAACACATAATCTGACGTGCTTCTTCTATCATCCAGATCTCCAGCATAATCGCTATCTGAATAGACAATCAATCCATCAGTTCCTGCTCCTTTCTTAAAGCAGATTCCCAGATCAGTAGTGCCTTTCAGATATCTTAAAATTCTTTTAACTGCCATCATATGCAGCTCTGTGGGCCTCTCCATGTATCTGCTCACCAAGCTCATCACATACATAAGATCCAGTCTGGACACAGTTAGATACATCAAACTACCAATTATCTGCTTGAACTGTGTTGAGTCCACCTTGACTCCCCCTTCATCCTTCGTCAGTTTGCAACCGGGAACCATTGGAGTTTTAGTGGGATTACTATTTTCCATGCCAAACTTCATTAAAATTTCCCGTGCATACTTTCTCTGACTCATGTAAATTCCCTCACTGCTTTGAATCACTTCGACCCCCAGAAAGAACTTCATCTTTCCCAAGTCTGTCATATCAAATTCATTCTCCATAGACACTTTGAACTCAGTGATCAATGCTTCATCATTGCCCATGAAAATCAAATCATCTACATATATGCTCACAATAAGCACCTTCCCTTTACCAGACTTAGTAAACAGTGTGGGTTCACTAGGGCATTTCTCAAACCCTTGTTTGGCAAAATATGCTTCTATTCTGCTATACCACGCTCTTGGGGCTTGTTTTAACCCATATAAAGCCTTCTTGAGTTTAAACACCTTTTCTTCTTCCCCCTTCTTAATAAATCCCCTCGGTTGCTCAATGTACATATTTTCTTCCAATTCTCCATGCAAGAAAGCACTTCTGACATCTAATTGATAGATGTTCAAGTTCATGTGTGTTGCAACAACCAGAATTATCTGAATGGTATCCCAACAGGCAACTGGTGCAAAAACCTCCGTGTAATCAACATCGTATTTCTGAGCATACCCCAAAACTACCAGGCGAGCCTTGTGTTTATCTACTTCCCCTCTCTCATTCAGCTTGGTTTTGTAGATCCACTTAACTCCTATAGCTTTGGTTCCGGCTGGCAACTCAGATAAGACCCAGGTTTCATTCTTTTCTATTGCATGTATCTCACTTTCCATTGCATTCTGCCAAGTAGGAGTTGCTGCAGCTTCTTCATAACAGTTTGGATCTCCTGTTTCTGTGTACATTACCAAGTCCAGCTCATCTTCATTCTCGGAAAGTCCCTCTCCTGATTTGTAATCTTCCATCCACACAGGAACCTTGCTTATCCTTCCCTGCCCCCTGTTATTTCTTCTTGCATTCCCTTCATTCACTTATTCACTGTCAAAGACTCTACAAGAGTCTGTATTCTGTTCTTCAACTGCTGTGACAGCTGGTATTGCTCCTTCATTGGTGACAGCTGTTGTCACACCTTCATCCCTTCCAGTGGCAGTTGCTGCAACTTCTGTTTCACTGCCATTAACTTTTTCTTCTTCATCATCAAGTGATTCCCCCCATTCCAGTATATTGTTTCTGGAATCTGACTCACTTTTATCCCATTTCCAGCCTTCATTCTCAACAAAAACAACATCCCTGCTGATGATGATTTTTTGTGAAGCAGGGTTGTACATACGGTATGCCTTCGATTCCTTGCTCAGCCCCAAATGCACACATTTTGTGCTCTTGTCATCCAACTTCTTTCTCATTTGATCCGCATTATGCACATAACTTACACACCTGAACACCTTAAAGTGTTCCACTGAAGGGGTGAGGTTTCTCCAAGCTTCTTCAGGTGTTTTATTCTTCACAACCATGGTTGGACTTCGGTTCATCAGATGGACTGCCCAATTAACTGCCTCAGGCCAGAATTCTCTAGGAACTTCTCTCTCAATCAACATGCTTCTGGCCTTATTCATAATGTCTCTATTCTTTCGCTCAGCAACCCCATTTTGCTGCGGGGTATAGGCTACTGTTAGCTGCCTGCTTATGCCATTTAATTTGCAGAATTTATCAAACTATGCAGGGTTAAACTCTCCCCCTCTATCAGTCCTTAGGCAGCAGATACTTTCACTCGATTCTTTCTCTGTCAACACTTTAAAGTTCTTGAAAGTGTTGAAAGCCTCTGATTTTTCCATAAGGAAATACACCCATATCTTCCTACTATGGTCATCTATAAAAGTAATCAAATATCTCTTCTTACTATGAGATGCAGGGGTCACTGGCCCATAAATATCTGCATGTATCTGTTGGAATTCACGGATTAAGGCAACAATACAATAAATAAAGCAATCTTAAATTAATTACTTTAAAGTAAGGAGATAAGAGAGAGAGATTGCTAACTCGGTTTTTAACGTGGTTCGGCAAGCCTACATCCACGACTCAAGTACCAACCTGTACTTGAGTATTGTACTCTCTTACTAATCCAAGTAACAAGATTACAAAACCCGCTTGATGAATCCACACCAAGACTTTTACACCACTTGAAGATATGCCCTCTTCAAGATTTTTCCTTGGTGATGTTCCCTCACCAATACCAAGAGTTTTATACTCAACTCTCAAGAGTTTCACAATGGTTGTTTTTGTAAAACAACAATACACTCTTAATAGTGTGGATATTACAAATGAAGATCTATGATCTCTTTCTCACTTAATAGCACTTAGAATATTTGAAGGTGTTTAAGTGTAGTGAGAATGAGAAATACTCTTTGTGTTGGGATATGAAGATTTAAACACAAATATGAGTATTAATGAGGATTGATGATATGAAGGTATTTATGCACTTCTAATTGCCTCAATTTAAGATATGAAAGTTCTCTTCTTTTGTTTTGCAATTAAGAAGCCTATTTATAAGTTTCTAGCCGTTTTAATGCAACTGACATATCAAGCGGTCGACCGGTTCACAACGGACAAAACCAAGCGGTCGACCGGTTCACAACGGATAAAATAATTTGTCTTCCAAGAGGTCGACCGGTTCACAACGGATACCTCAAGCGGTCGACCGGTTCATGCAGAAAGGCAATTTTGACAAATTATCTTTTCTGAATTTCTTGAACCGATTGATTATGACTTAAACCTATAATCATCAAATCCTTTTAATGCATGCAGTGTGAAGTGTGTGAGTTCATTTTAATTTGTGCTATCAAGATAGAAATAGAGATTTACATAAAGCACTAAAATGAACACTTATTCTAAGTCTTCACTTGCTTGCATCTTGGACTTCCTGAAGTGACTTCTTCGTGTACTCCATTATGCTTGTTGATGTATTCTTTGTATAATACCTGTTTATAGCTTAATCTCATCCAAGCATATTATTAGTCCATTTTCTTTTTATTGTTATCATCAAAATATATAAAGCATACATAAGTATGACATTATATGTCAACAGTATCAGTTGGAGCCTTTTAGAGGCTCTCCACTGACTTTGCTTGGGAAAAGGATCCCTATGCTGTTTTCCCAGCACACAACCCTCACATAGCTGAGTTGGTGCCTTAATCAATGGCAGCCCTTTCACCATCTTATTATAATACAAATTTCTCAACCCTTTATAGTTCAAGTGGCCATATCGGCAGTGCCACAAATGGGCTTCTTCCTCGGCAGCAGTCTTAAAACATGCATCCTCATGTTCACTATGTTCACTAGGGGTAACAGATGCTAATATTACAAACATTCTATTAGCAGACATAATACTTTTCATGATTAACCCTCTAGATTCATGAAATAGCTTGCACAAATTATTTCTTATGAGTATAGCTAACCCTTTCTCCTGTAATTGACCAATACTCAACAAATTATTCTTCAATTCTGGAATATAATAAACTTGTGTAATAATCTGAGTTACCCCTTCTACATCCATCTTAATATTGCCTCTACCCATCACTAACATCCTAGAATTATTCCCCAATTTTACAGATTGTCTAAATCCTTCTTCAAAACTTATAAACCACACTTTATTCCCTGTCATGTGATTACTACACCTGGAGTCCAGAAACCATACCTCATCTCTAGTTGCTTGATTCAATTCGACATGAGCCATGAGAAGCATTTCTTCCTCTTCCTCTAGCTCTGCATAATGAGCTCCTCGTTCCCAGTCTGGACACTCGTACTGGAAGTGTCCCAGTCTGTGACACTTGTAGCACTCAACCAATTCCTTCCTGAATTGTTGCCTCCCCCTTCCTCTTCCTCTGCCTCTGACTCCTCGATTCATGCCAAATGCACCCCTGCCCCTTCCTCGGGTTGTTCTATCATCACAGACAACCTTTAGGGCTTGCTCTTCTTCCCTATACTCAGTCATCCTTTGCTCATGAACCAAGAGACTACCGTACAGCTCATCAAGGCTCATAGTGTCTAAGTCATTTGACTCTTCAATGGAGCACACAACATAATTGAAATTCATGGTCATAGTTCTCAGAATCTTACTCACCACCATATTTTCTTTCATTTGTTCCCCGTGAGTCTTCATTTTGTTCACCACCGAGAGAGTGCGAGAGAAGTATCTGTCTACCTTCTCTCCCTCTTTCATCACCAACACTTCAAACTCCCGTCTCAGAGCTTGCAGTTGAGCTCTTCTCACCTTAGTTGAGCCTTGGTACTTCTGTTGCATGCTGTTCCAGATGGCCTTCGATGTGCTCTTATCGAGTATCGTTTCCATGATACCACGATCAATTGCCTGAAACAGCACGTTTTTTATCTTCATATCCTTTAGCTTGGCTTCTTCCACAGTTTTCTTCTGAGCCTCGCTCATTGTGGATCCCCGGGTTTCTGTTGGAACTCCTTCCACCAATTTCCACAGCTCCTTGCTCCTTAGGAAATTCTCCATCATCATTGACCAGTGGTCGTAGTACCCATCAAATTTGGGAATAGCAGCTTGCACAAACTGTTGATCTGAGGTGGTCATTTTCTCGGTGAAATTTTCTCGATCTCTCGGTGTTTCTCTCTTTAATCTCTCGGTGTTTCTCTCCCCGTGTTTCTCTCTTTCTCACAATTGATTTTCTCTCTGTGTTTCTCTCTAAGGATCCGCAAACAGTGGTGGATCTTCTTCACTCAGACAGAAGAAATCAGAAGAAGAGTACCTCAAGAAGTTCTTCTTCTTCCTTGAATCACCGATTACAACTCTTCTTTCACAGATCGTTCAAGAAGTTCTTCTTCTTCTTGAATCACCGATTTCAAATCTACTTTCACAGATCGTCTGATCTCTCACTCTCTATCGCAGCTGATCGTTTGATCTCTCTCTTTACCCGAGAAGTTCTTCTCCCGAAGCTTCTTCTCTCTCTCTCTCGATCAAATCTCTCAATCAGTCCTTACAAGCTCTGATACCACTTGTTGGTCCCCGAACTTGTAATTTTATTGAATTGAATCACTCAACTTTCTCATTCACAATCAAGTCCTTTTATACTAGTTACAATGCAGTGTATCAAGAAAATAGAATTGCAATCTAACCACTACTAACCATAGCTGTCCGTTTCGCTTCGGTTGGTGTTTCGTTTTTTCTATTGGTACGGGGCGTTTCGGTTTCGGAGCGTTTCGGTGCGCCGTTTCGGGGTTGTACTGTTCATAATTAATTAATTATAGAAAAATTAAAAAGCAAAAAAAAAATATAATTTTTAATTTTTATAAAATTAAAGTTGATGCAATAATTTTATTTTTTTATAATATATATATATATATTTATAGGGAGAGGGGGCGGGAATTTTATTTATATATATATATATATATATATAATAGGTAATAGGTATAGGGAGGCGGGAACAGGGAACATAAATATATATATATATATATATATATATATATATATATAATAGGTATAGAGTTAGAGGGGGGCGGGGACAGGTATAGGCCATAGGGGCGCAATAAATATATTCAACATTTCAAATTGAGAATTTGAGAGACAGATTGAGAGACAGAGACTCAGAGAGAGAGAAGTGGGAGACCGGAACGGCACACCAGGTGCAATTCCGGTGCATTCCGGCCGGAATTTGACCGGAATTTCCGGTACTGGCCGGAACAAAAACTGGGGCAAAAATTACATCGTTTTGCTCCGGTTTTTTGACTGGTACGAGGCGTTTCGGCCGTTCCGGCCGGAACGGCACGGAATGGACAGCTATGCTACTAACAACTTTAGCAGAAATGTAACTAATTGAAATTGCAACTAACTAACTAACTAGTAACTAGTATAAAAGGACTTGATTGTGAATGAGAAAGTTGAGTGATTCAATTCAATAAAATTACAAGTTCGGGGACCAACAAGTGGTATCAGAGCTTGTAAGGACTGATTGAGAGATTTGATCGAGAGAGAGAGAGAAGAAGCTTCGGGAGAAGAACTTCTCGGGTAAAGAGAGAGATCAAACGATCAGCTGCGATAGAGAGTGAGAGATCAGACGATCTGTGATCTGTGAAAGTAGATTTGAAATCGGTGATTCAAGAAGAAGAAGAACTTCTTGAACGATCTGTGAAAGAAGAGTTGTAATCGGTGATTATTTATCTCAACAAGAGATGCTCTCTCCTCCATCTCTTTTAATCGACTAGCCACATTGCTTTTGAGAATTTCTAAAGAAGCCTTGTATTGCCGAAGACCATCCATATCCTCAATTGGCAATGCCCACCACGAACGTCGCCCTTCTTTCCGATCTACTACTCCCTCAGACGATGATGATGGCCCATGCATGTTATCACGGGAAGATTCATTAGAGCTGCTTCCGCGGCTATCAATGGTGTAGCTGTCAAGAAATTGGTCGACCACCGAATCCACAGAAGGGTGGCCGAACGTAAAGATCCTACCCGATATGGAGCAGGAGACTATAGCACTCTGTGTATTAGACCTGCTGCTAAGAAATTTGGCCTTTTTTATAAGACCAGCTCGTCGCTTTGAATACGTCACTTTTCGGTAATCTTCGTTCTGTATTCTTTTTATTTCTATCTTTCTTCTCGTCATCTTGGGAGATAGCAAGCTGAAAACGACTGGTTGCCTCTGCCTTTGCTAGCTTTTTATATTTTAGCTTTTTGTTTAATCCAAAACGGAAAAGGAATAATCGAATGCAAGTTCTCGGTTGTTGAAATGGATCTTTATTAGAATACTTGGATTTGTGTCGAACACGTTACGCGCTTCGAAAGTTCTCGGGAAACTCTGTTTCCAGATATTTATTTTTGATAATTTCAAAAAAAAAACGATGAATATAATAGCATACATGGCATGCTCATCAACGTCCCGCGCATGTAGACTCAACGGATGGGATATAAGCGATAACCCTTCTTCAGAAACCCTAATCCGACTACTCCACAAGGCTTTTGCTTCGTAAATAAAAACCTGTGGAAACTGAGAAACAATGGCTAAGAACGCACTAACAAACTGGATGCATCTGGCATGATTTTGGCATCCGCAAATGGAAGATTCTTAAAACTAGTCATTCAACTACGGAAAAGGATCTTACAACCCAATGACTTTGCCTTGTTGCTGCTTGAAACAGGTCTGCAATTCCCTAATCGCGAAATGGCGTGAGATCAATGGTCATTTGTTTCTTCCCCTTGCTCACCTTCTGTCGGGGAAACAAAGTAAGCAACAGAACAATTGAGTAAGCATCCAGGTCAAAGATGATTGAATGAAAATTTTCATAAATTTTCTCGTAACAATTGAAACCAGTCCACAACCAACCAGGTCCATATTCGGCTGAGATTTTCTTTAATGAGTGAAAAGGCTGAGATATAGGCAATAGTGGCTGCGAAGGTTGGTATGGTCAATGAGGATCCTGAACATGCAATTTCTAGCACAACCTTTGAACTTTTTGGTCCAATTTCTAGCATTCCAAGTTTGTTGATCTCCTTGTTGGGTAAGATGAAGGCTAAGCGAAGAAAAAGAGGACTCATGCCCGATTAAGGTTCTGTCTTTTCTTTTTTCACCATCCCACTCCCCTCTTGTGCAATTCGTTCTTGAGGAGATGGTTGAATAGACCTGATGGAAAGTCCCATATGCTTTCTTCCTCTCTTTTCCATCATTCCAAATGGTCTAACGGTTGCAAGCAAAAGGAATGGCTTTTTGACTGATCTTTTTATCTTCAAAGCCTTGCCTCGTCCCTGATTCCTTTTACTTGAGGACCGGTAGAGTAGAAAGAATATTGATCGGAGAATTCTGATAGACAGAATAGGGCCAGGTCGATGAGATGAAATTAGTGGTTTACGTAAGACCCTGGGATTTGACTTGCCGTCTTACATGTGTCAAGTGTAGAGTCTAGTTAGATCATCTTTTGATCCATGTGTTTAATGATACCTGTTATCTGCGATTTTTAACTAGCTTCAAGTTCTATTTTCTTTTCTGAAAGATTATTTGTTCTACATTAGGGTTGAATTATAATGAGGGTATCAATTTTATACTTGGACCTTTACAAAGACATAATAGGATCGAAAGTGGAGATCGACTTGATCATACAACAAAATCAACATGCCAAACACTAAGTTAACATTAACATTAGTAATAACCATGAAGGTTCAAGACATCTATAATGTCTGATTGTATGCTGGACAGGGAGAACTTAGCACGCAATCTCAAAGTAGTTATAGAATTTTACCACAAGAACCATCCATAGTAGTAAATTTTAAGTGCCCGAATTTAAAAACATTGCCAATCCACAACCAGAGTAGGAATGTTCTCCTGGCCACGTAGAGAAATTTTGAGGCATTTCTTGATGAAGCCATCAAAATAACTAGCAAGATATTCCCAAACTCCTTTTAAGCATCTGCATGAAAACATAGTATAATTAGAGTTCATCTATTTGTTTTCCATCAAGTTCTGGGACGCTTAGGTTGGGAGGTTGTGGAAAGCACGGTCCAGAGGGAAAAACACTAAAACACTTACCATTTGGGGAATGATAATTCCTCGCAGCAGAGTTAGGAGCCATTGGAATGGCCATTGATAACTGAACACCAGACGAGCTCTTGTTAGATCTTTGAGCAGTGAAATAGGAATCCATATCCCGGCATTTAGGCCACTCATCAAAAAGAGGCTGAAGAGACTGATTTTCCTGCCTCGTAGATCCTGATGAACTGAACTCCCTTCCAAATAAATATTGTTGTTGCTGTTGTTTTGACGCTGCATCATCAACAGTTAAGGGCTCAAAATCCTGCAGTGTCTGTAGCTGTGGGTAGTTTTGCAAAAGAGCATCATTTCTTGATTCTGGCACAGGGTTTGCTTGGACTTCGGATGCGAGATGCCAAGTGCTGTCCACATTAGAGTTCATCCCGAAGCTCCTTGTATTTCCCAAAGCTTCCGATAAGAAATTTTTCTCATCTGCTACGAGCTTCAGTCCATGGAGAGACCTGCAATGCCAGTTTGTAAGAGCTTGCCCAGAAAGGATCACAGAAACTTTTTTTCCTTTGCATCACATGCTCAAGCTCTCCAACAAATCCAAGCTAGTCTTTAGATATTCAAGTGCAATCAAGATCATGACGTAGTAGTGTGTGTGTGTGTGTGTAAAAGATCATGATGTGGTAGTCTCGTGGGGAGCAAGTCAGATGTAAGCAACCCACTCCATTCTCTTCAAAACTATATACAATTAACACAATCATTTTCTATCTTAATTTACAAACTTACACATTGTGTCTAAGCATGGAAATGGAATGCGGAAACAATTCAGTCCATCTTCTGAAAGCTAAGACATCATAAAACGGAGATACACAAATGATAAATGTTGAAAAATGGATAGACTGGTGCAGCAAACTTCAGAGAGAGAGAGAGAGAGAGAGCAAGAAAAAAAGAAAAACATGGCAACACAAGAATAAATCACTCCAGCACTTTCAGATGTGTCACTTTATATAGCCAAAAGGTCCAAATTTCATCAGCATTGCTCTATATACCATTATACCATGAATATATCACTGTTATAATGTGAAAATATATGATAAAAAAAAAAAAAAAAATGAGATGTCACAGCAGCAATCCAAGATCACAATCATAGACCATAAAGTGTACATGAGCAACTGTTGCCAATGATAGCTAAATTTGGCTGTACTTCCAATTGACAAACTAGAGTGGGGAAAGCCGGGGTTTTAAGGTTTGAACCTCATTCCTTACTTTTTTCATAAAATCCCCATTAGACAGGATGAAAATGTGATACCATATTTTGATGTAAAAGGAACAAGAATTCTAGACAAGTCTGGACTGTATTTCTTAAAATTGCAACAGCATCCAAAATCATCTGGGTATTAATCTGAAGAGCAGAGGCAATCCAAAGACAAACCACATTTTGTATGGGATTGTATGGATACTGGCTAGCATTGCAGCAAATGGGTTTTAGTTGGTTGCCAAAAATGCTTACTGCCTGCTCCAAAAAAAGGACGAGAAACCAACTAAAGTTGATAAAGGATGAGAAACCAGCTGAAGTTGATATTTTAAGAAATATTATCGATGACAACAAGACTCCTTAAAATCTGCAACAAGCTAGCAACATCGAAGAAGGACAGGGGAACGATGAACCTATTCAACATATTCCAGGTTTTCAACTTGTTATGTCAGCTTAATTTGTTAAAATGAGATATTAGGTTTTCATGGAGTCAATGGTTCATGAAAAATGTTGGAGTGCTTTCCGCATATGATTTCAAAACAAGTCATCAATTTCACCACTAACCATTACATTTAGCACTTAAACCTTCATGATTTATCAAGGAGTAATATATTGCTTACCTTAATGTGCAAGACCATCACTCTGGCCCTTCCTTTTACAAAGCTAGCAAGTAATATTCAGCTAGTTATAAGTCTCACTGTAATGACTTCCATCAATTCATGCAAACATAATGACAGTAGCAAATATAAGCTTTAAACACTGGAATATCATGACTCAAGCACCTTGGCTTGCTGAACGCAACAAAAGGATATACATTGCTATCAAACACAGATCCTTTAATAAATCTTTGCTCAACATGCAGTTTGATTAATACAAATAACGATTACGCACCTGTAGTCTTTACTATTAGCACCATAAGGCATAGACTCCATCTGCCAACGTGACATATTGCTCCCAAAGCCTAAGGCCACAGAATTATCAATGGTGGGTAAAGGCATAGTCGTATATGCTCTGCTGCTGCTCCCAGTTACAATTTCTGACGCCACAGTCGACACGGACTGGGAAGCAGTTTGTGATTCCACAGGCTTTCTTGAACGGTTACGGCTTCTATTCATATGCCGCTCACAGTACTTGGAGTCTGGATGGGCATCTTTGGAGCACCTCCACTTCTTGCCATCCGTCCTCCGGCACCTTCCTGGCTCTGAGTCAATCTTCTTCCCAAAATAGGAACAATAGCTCACTGCAAAAGAAGGCCAGCAAAGCATGTAACAAACACAAAATATAACCTGCAACTTTAAGGTTATTTGATTGACTGGATATCACCAAAGACAAGAGCACACATGCAAGCACAAACACACACAAGAAGACTTGCAAATTGAGATAAGTTCACATGTCAGAAAACTGCACTACCCATTTCCAGTACATTTTCCTCCAAACAAATTACCTGGAGGAAAATTCAGTTACTTGATGGCAATTTGGATGTCTCATTGCATACTATTTCTCACCTCATTGTCAAAGCATTTAACAATCCAAACGTAAAAACAGATAGATGAACATAACAAAAGGGGTAGCGAAAAAAAGCAAAATGCAGTTTTTAACCGGTCTCAAAATAATTAAATGAATAAGCAGTTCACTGAATTGATTAAGATATGATGAGACCTTTGAGAACGAGTCCAAAATTACTTATGGGCTGATTAAGAGTAGAAATATCACGGTGAACAGTAAAAATTATAAAAATTAGACTGACCTTAATTTCAAACAAATACCAATCTGTTCCAATTTTAAAGACACAAACTTCAATTGAAATTAAAGTAGAGATACAATTCTGGTAAAAGCCCTCCTTGACATGTGGGTCAGTTAAAGAGTAGCCACCGTCACACAGGGCAATAAAATTGGTCACAAATGAGATTGACATCTCCAACTTATTTTATTGCCCCGTTCATTATAAACAAACAAGTCCTAAGTTTACCAAACTTTCTACATCTTAAAAACACCAACTTCAATTGAAACTAAAGCAACACTGACAATAACAGGAAGAAAAGATAAATCCAAAAAATGAAACAAAAAAGAACTAAAGCCAAAAGGGTTTTTGTTTTTGTAGCTTACAATTTGAAGGGTGCAAGTAACCAGGGGGAAGAAGCTGGAAACTCTTGCGAATAGGAAGGAGCAGATAAGGAGGGACAGGTAATCCAGCTTTTAAATACTTAAAGATAAGAGCTTGATGCTCTAGCTCATGCCACTGGGCCGCCGTGAAAACTGGCTGTGCCCTTGGCCCCACCGCCGCCACTGTGACTGATGAGTTGCTCATTTCTTTCAGTTTTCTCTCCCAGCTTCACTTGGATAGGAGTCCTGACTTCTTGTGCTACTATTTCAAGCAGCCCTGTTCAGCAAAAAGGAAGGAAATTTCAGGGTTGGTTTGCGAGATATTATATCTTTGCATCTGTGTTACTAGGAATCAGAGCGAGGGTTTGTTTATTTGCTTTAATCTTGGAAGGGGAGATGGGAGACGAGGGTTTGGACATAGTTGGGGGAAAGTTAAATGTAGAAGAGAGAGAGGGGAGGGGAGGGGGGACTAATAAACTTTTTTGTGCTCGGTGGAGAAATGGCTTTTTTATTTCTGGATTTTTGAATATGGAAATTAATGCTTCGATTTCTGGGAAAGGCAGCAAGAAAGGAGTCCTATAAAACCTACCTAGCCTCCTTTTTTAGTTCAAGAATATCCAATGCTTCTTCTGAGTTCCATAAATATAGTATTAAAATTGGTATGAATTTCAATTTTTGTTTTTATTGGTTTGGATTTCTTGTTACAACTTGCAAGGATTCACTAGCAAGAATGCATGAGATCTTTTTGGGTGATGCCTGGGATTACCTCGTTAGATTTTTAGTCCACTTGTACCATCGAGAGATCTATAGATGGATTCAGTGTCTTGTCGGAAAGCCTTTTATGGAAGGTGAAGGTGTCGTGTGCTTTTGTTATATAATTTTTTAGACTAATTATTTATCTGCAAGAGAATAAGGTTTTTCTTTATATATTTCCCTTCACGCAAGCATAAAACAGTTGTTTTAATATTAATTTTACTATTATTATACCTAAACGCTAGATTATCCTTTCTAGCTACACTACAAGTTGAATTATTTTTAAAAAAATACAAAAAATACTGAGATAATAACATATTAAATCGATTAAAATCAATTTATGTTTACCTCACAATTTACATGTAGGGTCGTGAGACCATGATAAGTTCATTGAAAGTAAATCAATATAAATTATAAAGCTCAACTCCTAATAAATTTAATGTTGAATGAAAAAATTAAACAAATAAATAAAAGACAAATTTACTTGAGTTAACCCTGGTTAACCCACCAACCCATCAAGTACTGGGACAAGCATAACCTCATAAACAGCAAATCAAAATAAATCCCAAAGATTTCCAATAAACTCAATATTAAAGGTTGAAATTATGATAAAAAATCAATTAGGAAAGGGAAAGAAAAACTTAAGTCAATCAAGTTAACTCGTCAAAACTCATGGTTCAGGTTATGAGATTGGGATAACCTCGTAAAAAATAAATTGAAAGAATTATGAAACTTAATCCTCAATAAACCTAATGTTGAATGATGAAATTCAAACTAAAGAAATAAAATAAAAAGACATAAAAAACAATTCAAGTCAATTTAGGTTAACCCTCCAAATTTGCGACTTGAGTCATTAGACAATAATAAACTTGTAAAAATAAAACAAAAACAAATCATGAAGTTTAATTAAGAAAAGGGAAGAGAAGTCAAGTCAACCAAGTTAACTTGTTAAACCTTGAGTCTGGGTCATGAAACTTGAATAAACAAAAAAAAAAATCAATTTCCAGTATACCTAAGGTTGAGAGAAGGAATTGAAACTAAAAAATCAATTACAAAATACACAAAAGAAAACAGCTTGAGTTAACTTACCAATATCATTACCTGAGTTGTAATACAGAGATAACCTCATAAAGAGAAAAATGAGAAAAGTCATAAAGCTTAATTTCTAACCGACTCAGTATTGAATGATAAAATATAATTAGAAAAATAAAACTTAAGTCTAGTTTGCTTTTATAGAGTTATCATGACCTTAATCAAATATCATAATATTGGATTGATGTTTGATTTTGTGAGTGCATTTTTGTTGTCGTATAAAAATAAATAAAATAACTAATAAAAAACAAAAGTACTAACCCCGGTGAAATTCATGATTGGGATCGTGAGTTTGGTGGATTGACCGGCAAAACCTTGGTTGATCCAATATTTTATCATTTGAATATTTTTAAAAATATCTTCTTGAATTTTTTTTAAGTCAAATTATGTGTTTACTAATCATCCAACTTGTTTACTAGACACGTCAAATCAATTAGGTCATTTCAGGAAAACTCTTATGTGGTTTAATTTCAAACACAAGTTAGACAAAAGTTGGGGGGAGAGATTTTAATGTTGACTCTTTAGGTTGAGTTATAAAAATTATCGATATTTAAAATAAAAATTATATATGCTTTTGTGCTCTAGACTTTATTATATTGTTTTATTCAAGCAATTTATCATATAGTGTTGACGTCTATTAAATTCCATGTCTTATATTTTTAGGATATGATTTTATATGATTTGTAATAATGATTTTATTTTTAAAAAAATTATTGAATTGGGTACCCTTATAAGCATAGCTATTAAACGGTAAACCTGAATCGATTAAGACAGTTGACTCATGACCTCGACATATTAGGGCCTAAATGGTTGGGATGAAAACATAGAAAAAGAAGGAAAAAAGAAAAAAAACTCGACTAATCCAGCAAAAAACCTAAGTTGACCATGTGACAAGGTAAACCCGTGCTTGACCTAATCAAAACTTGGCCTTTACCCCCACCGACTTTTCTTTAGTCGATTTCCAGGTATTAGGATTGTAGGCATATTATCTGATATAAATAAATAAATAAATTTCAGACTTGTTTTTCATGATATAAAAATAAAATAAAGCATACACTGTTTAAGATATATATTTTTTTAACGTCATGTTATTCATATAATTGACATAAGTTGAAAAGAATTAAATGATGATGGTAAATGAGTATAATTTTTAGACTCGTCATCAATTCACCCAACCAATTCCAAACTTAGATATACAATGATAATATCAATATCATTGTTATTTAAAAAACTTAATTTGGTCATGAACTTTCATAATTGAGATCAAAGTTGCCTCCAATTGTATTTTTTTTAAAGCAAGGATTATATTAAAAGTTTGAGGAGCATAATGAAAATGACGAGTAATATAGGTGTTGATTTTGAATTTCATACAAAAAATTTATTTTATTTCCCTATATTTTTCGGTTCACAGGTGATTGATGCCTTTAATTTTTGAATATTCAATTTTGATATCAAATTTTATTTTCTTTATTTTTAATCATTTTATATGAGGATAAAGAGAGAGAGAGAGAGTACTAACATTTTTGGTTTAGATAGAGAAAGTCATCGTTTACATTTATTTTAAATTGTTAAAATGATTAAAACTTGTGTCTAGTAATGGTTGTTTTGAATCTCTGTATTGTTTTAAAACACAAATTTAGGTTGAGGATGAGAAAATTTGTTTGGTTTGATTTTGTGACTTGTTTTGTTTTTTGAGTTTACTAGTTCGCTAAATTGGTTTTTCCACGTCATAAATTGTTTTTTTATGGATGATTTTGTCTTTAAATGATTTGAAAAATAGGTTTGTAGGGTTCAAAACCCAAGATCCTTATATTCAAACCACCATAATAATGGATGGAATTTGGGGTGAAAAATGACATGTTATTTGCCTTAATGGGAAACATTGTCTCTATTTTATTTATTAAATAAAAAGAGTTACTCGTTCCTTTAAATGAGAAAAAAAACCCAGACACGTGGATCCAGGCTTAAAGGCCCAATGTATTGAGCCACAAGTATGTGATGTTGGATCCTCATTTTTTTTTAGATATAGATTTATGAAGAAAAATTAATTCAAATAGTTTCATGAATTAAGTTGTGAGTTCAATTAGTTAAACCACAACATTCAATCTACTTTTTTGCTAGATACATTTTCCATTATTCATTTTTTTAAAGCATGCAATATCATCATTCCTTATCGATGATCTTTTTTTTTTATTTAACTCAAAATAAAAAAAATATAGTTTCATCTTTTGTTGTTAACAAATTTCTTTTATTATTCTAGTTTAACGGGTTTGTCGTGGTTTTTTATTTTTAAAAAATATTTAATTAAAAAAACTATATGCACTTTATTTTCTTATAAATCTATTAAATGAAAAATAATATATGAAATAAATTTTTGTTGTATCCGATAGCATGCATAACTTGCATCTAATTTTTTTTTACCAATCCATTTTTTTAATTTTGTTTTAATTCTTGATTAAGGGTTTCAGTTTTTTTTTCTTCAAGATTATTCTTGCAACCCTTAAAAATTAACCTATAACAATGGATCCAATATATTTTTTTCTCAATATTAAATAAAATATCATCTAATATACAACATATTCTAAATTTATACATAATTTTTTTTTTTATTTTGAAAAATAGTTAACATTATATTAGATTTGCTTTTTTTTTTCTTTCAAAAATTACCTCCACCCTTGGCGCGTGTTAATGGGATAGTTTCCTTTAGATGTCATCTATCACCTCCCAAATACTCGATCGCGCTATAATAATAAATAACCCAAAAATCTATAAAACAAAAGAGAACCAAATTTCACTTCTTCGTTGATTGCCCAAACACACCTGAAGAAAGAAACGCAATCTCTCTCTCTCTCTCTCTCTCTCTCTAGCCATGAGCAGTCTCTTTGGTTTGGGCAGGTAAGTGAAAACCTTTTGCTTTGGAAGGTTCATTTTAACGAGTTCTTCCTTTTTTTCTCGATCGCTTTTAACTAATTAGATCTGTCATGTTCTTCTCTTCCTGTATTGACCTAACATTAGTTATCAAAAAACCATTTTTCTGGACTTTTAGCTCTCATTTTTTCTTCAAGCACCAGCCTTAGCTTACAAGTTAGTTACATGTGTAGCTATCAATACAAGGATTTTTTTTGTCACTTGCTGCATGCAGTAAAATTTGAAATGTTAAAAAGGGTGGATCTTTTTTAGTGGGCTAAATTGACAAATTTTAGCTGTTAATTGATTGATATACATTCCATTTATGTGAAAAAGTTTTTCTTTGCGTGGATTTAAAGCTGTTGTTTATTCCATAGGAATTTCGTTGTTACATTTTCTACTGATTAATCTGTCTAATAAGCTACCTGGAAACAGAAATCAAAGGACTTTCCGCCCAAAGAAGAGTGCACCATCAGGGAGTAAGGTTGTCTTTCTTTATTTGATTAATTATTCTGCCTACATGTTATTTGGTCCGTGAATGCGATGAATGCATGAACTTATACCAGGCTTTGTTGAATCCCTATGGCCTTTGTTAAACAGAGATAAATGTATTTAACCACAGGATGACGAGGGAACATATGGCTCCTAGGATATTTTCACCGTTCAGTCTCTTGAGATGCCCTGGTTTTTTGAACTAGAGTTGTCCCAAGGATGTGGGGTTATCTTGGATGATTGGTGGACCCTTGAAACATGCATGTAAACACGAATTCTTTATGTGTCAGAGAATGATAGTTTTTTTCAACTCTACTTTCTGATCCCTTGACAGCGGGGAAAATTTGTTGTTTAGAATTTGAAACTTCCACATCAGAATATGATTAATATATTTTTACACTTGCACTGAAAATGGTGTAGTTCTCAAGCTCTTGAGATCTTGATCTTTGGTGTGATCTGAAATCAAACGTTTATGACATGAGGGCACGTGTTAGATTTTATTTGTTTTGATAATCCTATGGTGTCTTCACTAGATTCTAGGCCTCTTTAAGCAAATATGAAAAATCAAGAAAATATTGAAATAGTAGATGCACAGAAATCATATGAATTTTTGAAGAGAGTATTCTGATCAATGAACGTTTCCTTTCTGTCATCAATGAGAAATCTAAAACTTTAAGAAAATTAACAATTTCAAAGAGATTTAAGACACAAGAGCATGCTCCAATTCTAAAAAGTGAAAAATAGTAAGTGTAGGAGATGGTTTTTGCTTTACAAAATAATTAGGAATTTAGAGTAAAACAAGGAATATTATATCTTAAGCAATTGCCACTCTGTACTAAAATAATTGATATGAATGAGAAGGATTACAATGAATTAGTGATTTAGGTTGTTCCAAGGGCTGGGCAACTTTAAAAAGGAAATAAGTCGAGAATGTAAGGTGATTCATATACATGCTTATAGGGAAATTTATTTGCAAATGTCTCCATACATGGTATTAATTAATAACAAAGACAGCAATAGCAGTTGTATGGAAGTATATTGGGACATGAAAATGCATTTTTGTATATGACTAGCAAAACCAATCTTTAGACTGGAAAGTTAATGTCTACACCAAACTTTCCTTAGAAAGTTGATATAATAGCAAGAGTATCCCAGAAATCAAAACACATTCGTTTAATATCATCTATATCCAGTTGCTCAAAAAAAATTGGCAAGGCCACATACCAATTTAAGCATCTAAATTATTAATATACAGCGCTATTAGCTCTGGCCTTAGCCTCTATCCCTTATTTATAATATTAGGCCTTGGATAAACAGACTCTTCTGGCAATATTCTTGTTGAATCTCTAACTTGTCGTGATGCAGGGTGCGCAACTTAGAAAGCACATTGATGCGACCTTGGGCAGTGGAAACCTGAGGGAAGCAGTGAGACTTCCTCCTGGAGAGGATTTGAATGAATGGCTTGCTGTCAACAGTAATTTCTCTCTATCTCCCTCTCTTCCTGTTTGTGATCATAGAATAACAAGTTCTGGCACCTTCTTTTTATCATCATCAATCTATTATTATAGAGTGAATAATTAAATTGCATGGTAATTGAAGCACTGCGATATTGTGTTGAATTTATTATTCTTTCCGTAGAGAGACAATTTACTGCAAGCTTCCATGTAATTCAAATCTGAAAAGTTTTTGGATTTTTGATTTCAGCTGTGGATTTCTTCAACCAAGTGAATCTTCTCTATGGTACCCTCACAGAGTTCTGTACTCCTGAGAACTGTTCTACTATGAGTGCAGGTCCCAAGTATGAATTTTTTTGTACTTCCTTAATTATGGTTTGCTTATATGTGTATTGGTGATGTTCCAAAATTTTTACTTGGATGAGTAGTTTGGAAAAATTCCGACATTTGTGGTGGCTGGAATTCTTTTTCTGTCTGGCTGCAAATAATTTAAGACTAACAACCTAGAATGTTACCATAATAGGTTCATGTTTCACGCAACCAGAATTATATGAACACATGACCCCCCCCCTATTTTTAGCACTTTAGGAAATATGGTATTTTCAACATTTTGAGAAACCAGCCTAGTGATTTTCCATTCAGTCACCGTGTAGGTCATTAAAAAATATCGTGATAATTTGTAATATTTCCAAACAAGGATGTTTATTCAATATATAAAAAAATAATCAAATATTTAAATTTTCTTGAAAGAGTCCTTATGTTTTCTATCACCGGCGCTCCCACATCACCTAGTCTTCCTACTTGTGTATTTTCAAACTATTCATCTTCAATGGTAAATTTTGAGATCACCAGTGCATATTAAATTTCACAAGTTGGGCACCCATAAATCAAATGAATGTGCAGATAGCATATTAAACTATCTATTTTTTTTTTTTTGTATTGAAATAAAAAGGCAAGAGTTCTCTTCAACCTTTTTCCAGATTGCTTACAAAGTATAACTGACCAAGCTGATTATTATGGGTTTGGCTGCTATCCATATTAAGCTAATTCCAAGTGTATTCAAAACATTTTTAGTCTTATGTGTTTATATTTAAAATGTGATTTGATGTGTGAATTTTACAGGTACGAGTATAGATGGGCTGATGGGGTACAGATCAAAAAACCTATTGAGGTTTCTGCTCCAAAATATGTTGAATATTTAATGGACTGGATTGAAACTCAGCTTGACGATGAATCCATATTTCCTCAAAGACTTGGTAATTAATCATCAGAGTTGTACTTTTTTCCAAACTATTGTGAAATGAAGGTAACGTAGCTGACTTTTTTGGCCCTAGGACACCTTCAGGTCAGTGATGATCTGTTAGGCTGTGGTTATGTTAGGGGCTTGGGTATCTTCGCTAATAATAAATATAAGAATGGTTGGAGTTTTTCATGCATGATAATGAAAGTAAGGGCAATGATTTTGGGGATGCTGGTTTAATTACCATTACAGATATGCCATCATTACCATTGCCTCTGTAACTGAGTCTACAACTACTATATTAATAATTTTATGGTGTTATTGGGCCATGGATGACTGTAAACTGTTATGTTTAATTAATTCCCTGCTGTCATAAAAGGAGCACTTCTTCTAATTTCAATTTTGCAGGTGCACCATTTCCTCCCAACTTCAAGGAGGTTGTTAAGACGATCTTCAAACGACTATTCCGTGTATATGCCCATATCTATCACTCTCATTTTCAGAAAATTGTGAGCCTCAAAGAGGAAGCCCATCTGAACACGTGCTTCAAGCATTTCATCCTATTTACCCATGTAAGTTCCTTGATGCATATTTCAAATAAATTTATATTGCTCGGTTAATCAAGAGGTACTTTTTTTTCTCCTAGTCTCAATTAACGTGATGTGATATATATTTCTTTTTCATGGAGCTCATATTCTAAACCTCTTTATTAAAAAATCCTTTATTTCCTTTCCCTAAAAAACATAATTTACTGTTTTCTGTAGTGCTGTTTCCCCCCTCATACTCTTCCTTAGTGACTCAGCAAAAAATTGAGACATATGCTCTACTAGGTTTATGGAGGATCATAGCATGGAAATTGGGGATTGTAAGGGTTTAGATTTTAGAGTAAAAAAAAGGATTTAAGGTTTGGATTTTGATTCGAGGATGAAAGTCCAAGGCTACTAGCTTCTTACTAGTAGGTTTTATAGGAATCACACATCGAGGAAGAAAAATTTAAAAATCACACCTGGGGCTCTTAGGAGTCGCATCTAAGCACAGCCTTAAAAGCATTAACGCGGGAGAATCTATTCAAGCACCTGATTCTCTAATATAAAGCATCATAAGTAGAGGTAATTTATAGACTAAACATATTCCTAAAGCTTGAGGTAGTTAGATCCTAAACAACAAGGATATACTCTTTTATAAATTTATATATAATCCTGCATTAAACCTACTTGATTAAGGACAGATAAAACACTGAAACATGAAATAAAATCCAAGATCTGGACAATTTCCAACATATCTGGAAATCATGGAAATATCCCCATGACATTCACTGCAGAATACAATAAACCTGTTTTGTCTGCATCAACATGTCTGTCAAGTTGCTGTTCTATTTGTTCTTAAAAAAAGTTGCAATTCAGTTTCATGCAGAACTTTGTTGTCAGGCAGTTGTTCTTATATACATTAAACTGTTTTTGTGCAGGAATTTGGGCTAATAGACAAGAAGGAGCTTGCTCCCCTTCAAGAGCTTATAGAATCCATAATCGTTCCTTACTAAATGGGGTCTGTTAGATTTTATCACAAGGATGCATGGTAAAAAAACCAAATAAGTACTGCTAATCAGAAATTGATTTAACAGTCTCCTTGCTGCTTTGAATAATCAAGTACTCTGCCTTGCATGTGCCACATGATTATATATTTCAAGTGTTTTCATAGTAACTCTTCTTGGTTGTGTCAAGTATTATGAAAAACTGTTCTCTTTTTTTGGTACAAATGTGAAAACTGTTGAAAGAACCTGCCTGAAGGGGACTGGTAAAAAATGTATTGGCCCCGTCTTGTGCATAGCTTAATGTAATAATGTTTTGATCTTTTTTATTATATTGAATGGCAATAAGAATGGATATTTCTATTAAAATGATTTATTTTTTTTAATGTATTTTTCAGTTAAAATTTTCTTTTCTTATTCGTATGTATTTTTGTTTAAGAAAACAAAGCATTAGCAATATTTTTGGTTTACTGAAGACTAATTGATTAATAAACTGAATTTATATATTTACAGTGAGTATAATTTTCTTTTTCATATTATTTTCTATATTACTTTTGTTACTTTCAGGATTGAATTTAATTTAAAGATTACAAACAACCTGTAATATAGAAGTTCATAGCAAACAGACATATCTGGAGAAGAGGCCAATAATAATAATAAAATATACAGAGAACAGAATCAATTTAACAAGTTGGATTGCAATTGATTTGGAACATAAGCTTTTGACATGCCTATACATCTAGAAGTGGCAAGAGCTCCAAAACACTATACTTTTTGAAAATTTAGTTGAGATTGTTTCTTAAAATGTTTTTTATTTTAAAAAATATTATAATGATATTTTTTCTTTTTAAAAATTATTTTTAATATCATTACATCAAAAAATGATATAAAAGATAAAAAAAAAATAATTTAAATAAAAAAATAATTTTTTTTTCAAAAATATTTTTAAAATGCAGTATCAAACAAATATTAAAATTCTTCGTGCAATACTATTTTTTTTAAGAAAAAAAAAAACAAAAATCATAGTAAGGATTAATATTATCATAAAAAGCAATACCAATACTTTAAAACTATGAAGTTATAAAATAATTATTTATATAAATTTATTAAAATTAAATCTTGTTATAAAATTCAATTTAAAACACAGTTTTTTTTTTTTAAAAAAAAAAAAACACTAGGCATACTGGGCTGAAGAGATTGACCCATGCACTTGGTCAAAGATTATAAACTCTAGGCATTGGAATATTAGGCCCGTGCATATAGGGTTTTTCTTTTTCTCCAAAAGGAATGGACTAAACGTTGTCCATCCCAATTTTTTTCCTTCTCTGGTATGGATAACACTTGGCGTGTTTGACACTATTTTTCTAAGTTACTTTAGAAAAAAAATATTTTTTTATTTTTATCTTTTATTTGAAATTAAATATTTTTGGTGTTTTTTAAATTATTTTTATATGTTGATGTCAAAATAATTTTTTTAAAATAAAAAATATCATTTTAATATATTTTTAAACAAAAAATATTTTCAAAAGTAATTTAAACAGCAATCCCAAACAAACATTTCATCTTTCATTAATATTTTTTCAATCACCGAAGATGGTTTTGATGACCAAAATATCAAGGTTAGATGTTCTAACCCGAAAAATCAAACTTGTTTTTGTGATTCTGATAATATATTATTTAAAAAATAATTATTGTGTAAAATAATGTCAAAATATATATATATAAGACTAAGGGATTTTATTTAAAGAGATATTTTTTTTATCATTATTTCAAAGCATTCAAAACTTTTGATTTTAAAACTTATACTATTTGCTTTTAGTTTTTATTGAACATGCAGACAACATAGCTCTTTTTTTTTTAATTTTGTTAAAGAAAATTATTAATGATAAAATGAGTAATTATACTAAAAAATTATTATTTTTTCAATAATTTAAATTATTAATCTTCTTAAAAAAATATATTAGTTAAAAAAAAGGAAGATTTTTTAAAGTAAAAAACTAGATATTTTAATTTGTATCTCTCTCAAATTACCCGATTCTATCTTTAATTTGCATGAGTATTTTTTATATATATATTTATTAACGCAATAATCCTCAATTTATTTTTATTAAACACACATATTAACTTTTTAGTTCATAATTAAAAAAACTCCAATACCAAGAAAATAAAGTAATTATAAAAGAACATATTTATAACTTTTCTTTAAATCCAAAGTTAAAAAAAAACTTATTGTGAAAATCATAACTTTAATTTATAGAATATCCAATCTCCAATTTGGCGTTTCTTTATTAGTATGATCTGGCTCGTCAAAAATAATAAAACAACAAATCTTTAGCTTCTAGAAAGATGCCGTTTCGTTATGCCTTATTGCGTTACCCTTCTCATGGATGAAACCTGTGTTTCCAATTAATTCTCAACCCCCTCCGCTGTCTCCTGCGTAGGGGAGGTGGAGGGGACAAATACATTGAACTTAACTTATTTTGCACAAGATCAAAAATGAAATCTGTCTTCAAAATCAGATTATGCAAGAACTGAAAAATTATATATATATAAAGAATTTCAAGTTGAAGGGTCGTTGTTGTGCTTTCATGGAACCACCGCGCTCCCTATAATTTGATCCACAAATTGGGCACCAAATGCTAAGTCATGTTGTTGCAGGCGAGGGCTCGCGGTGCTTCTTTCTAAATAATCCAAAATCAAGGCTTCAAAAGGTGCCATGTGCTTTTCAGAGACCCTCCAACCACACTAACCTCCGGTAGCTCTCATGCTAGAAACCTGTAAAGCCACAGAATTGATCCCTTTAATCAATGAAAGATGCATACATTTTGTTATCTGATCATACACCAGAACCTTTAATCCAAGAGAATCTGTTTCCAAAGCTTGTCGCATTGTGAAGCATTTTGGCGTTGCATTAAAGAAGACTTTTTTTTTTAAAAAAAAAAAACAGCTTAGTTTCCAATGATGCGATTCTGAGTGGCAGATTTGCACCTTCAAGCAAATTAGAGAGATAAAATGTTCCATCAAATTATAAGAGCGGTAATAGGATGCTTTCATTTCACAGGAGATCCATATTACTCGTGAAGTCTGATAAAAGAATGACTAGCAGACAACTATAGCAGATAAATAAAAGGAAATGGAGTGAGATTGAAACCCATATTTTTACCTCAGTCTAATCCATCTTGCAAGCTATTAAGATCAGAATGCCCATATCTTGAAGCTGCGAAACCATATGCTGCCGCAACTGCAACTAGGACACCAAACACCATGGAAAAGAGCTGAAAGCTTGCAAGCAGCTCGCCTCGAATCTGACTTTCTGATGATCGACACATAACCTGATTGGCCTTAAGCTGACAACCATCCGGCATCATGGGACCATAGAGAGTGAAGGCAGTCTGATAAAACCAGAGACCTTGCAGAGTCATTGCGATGCCAGTGGATAAATCAACAGGAAAGCTGGTCGGGAGAAGAGCCCCCGTGACAATGGATAAAACACAGAGGCCAATCAGGAGGACAAGGAGGAGATGGTAGTGCCCTTCAAGACCTTTATGGGTTGTCGAGTGAAAGTAAAACAGTAGATACTCTGCAGAAAATGCTGCTGCAGCAACCAAACAGAGGACTTCTTCTGGCAAGGGTAGAAATCTGAGCAAACAGTAAAACCAGCAAGAAAGCTCCTTCAGAGAAGTCTACAGAAGATCATTTTTTCTCTCTTTGAGAACTATTACGGAAATTAAATTTCTGGTGTGTGTGTCAGTGTGCAACTGTGCATTCAGAACTAATCTGTCTCATGTATGGTTGTAAGTGGTCTTCCATGTACCTAGATTAACCGTGTAGAAAATGTTAAACAAATGTTTTTTTCCATTATTGCATTATCCGAACTGCAACCTACCAAGAAAATGTATTTCTGTGGTCATGATCCTACAAACAAAACCGTGAAATTTATAACAAACATCATGAGAAATTCACAAAGTTGAAAGTTCTTGTGAGCTTATGATTTCTATATAATTCAAAAGCATCTTAATTATCCACTTTAACTCTCCACCGTTATGTAATCATACATTGCTAACCACACATTTAGCTTTCACAAAGTAGTTGCTTTGTGCAAGCCTTGTTTTTGCCTCCAGCAGGATGTACTGTTTTAAAGTTCAGACTGTCCAGACTCCAGGACAAGTAAACATGTATGATCACGATTGCTGCAGAGTTTAGACAAGCTCACAGGAACACTAAGGTCTGGGGCATGCAGAACGAGGATGACGAGGTTAAATGTTGATTATGTTACAGGTACAGAAATCATATGATTTTGCCTCTTACAGCACCATTGTGTCATGCATAGAAAATAAAAATTCAAGTCCTATGCTATTCTGCCTCGGATTCAATTGAATGAAACCAGCCAATCCCAAATATGAAAATTTTAAATTTCTTTACCGCGATTAAACTGATAATATCAAATATTAATATTTTTTAAAATAAAGTAAAAAACAATCCACAAACACTGGTATTATAAGTGACCAACCTTGTTTTCTCCGACAGCAAACTGACAACCCCAAAAATAAAGAACATGAGAAGCATTCCGCCGTGCTCAAAATCATTCATATGATGAGGATTCAAGACTCCATTGACAAAAAACTTGAGGTGTGTAGAGTACAAAAGCTCGATACACATATCAATAAAGGCACCGCCCGCCACCAGATACAGCTCTAAATACTTAAGCCTCCCATCAAAACCAGGCACAGGGTTCCAAATCCTGACTCTGAATGACTTTGGATTCGATAAATATCTAACCAAAGAGCTCCATATATGCCATACACCAACCAATAAAAACAACGTTCCTGGTAAAACATGACCCTTGAAAGAACCCATCCTTTTTGCGTACTTATGCTACTCCCACTTACTCTCCTTATTGAACTACAGCACTGAAATCCTTTGCAACTTGTTTGTCTTCTTGATTCAACAATGGGGTTCTGCTTCAAAATGAGGGAAGAGAAGGAAGACTTTTAGACTTTTGAGTATTTTTGGAATAAAGCAGTGGCTTTTTTTAAGTTTATTTATATGAAAGTATTTTCATCGTAGAAGACTTTTCAAAGCAAAGGAAGCTTCTTCACAGAAGATAAATTAAAATGGGCTTCCATTGGCTGCTATGTTTTGTTGACCAGAAAATCAAGCAAAATAAATTTCTTTTTTTCTTTTTTGACGAAATAAACGAAGAGAAACAGAAAGGGCAGTTCATTGCAGATCTGTCGATGCGAGTCTGAACAATTGTTTCAAGATCTGTCAATAACTTACGCTTCATCTCATTAAAGAAATTTTCTCAGGAAACAATCAGACTTTAGGTAAAATCAATCCCGCTTTAAAAGTCAAAATTAAAACAGAAAACAAAACCGTTTCTTTCTTTCTTTTGGTAAAAAAGTCCATATCAAAATCTTACATATTCCCTAAACATGAATTTTTTTTGAAAGAGAGATCAGAGAGAGAGAGTAAAGAGAACATATACTGGATTGCCTCTTACCACGTTGCTATATGAACTATAAAAGTGCAGTAATATTTAAAGGGTGATATGATTTCTACGTACTTACATGATGACGGCATGATTGATTTCACGAACAAAAGCTATGGTTCTGTTGCTGAGAAGAACATAATTAGGATTCAAAAAAAGCTAGTGCTTGCTTGAGCTCCCTTCTCCAGGTAGATACTATTGTTATTTAGAGCGAGAGAGGTGGTGGTGGGTGAGGGGAATCTGAAAAGGAAATTGGGAAAGGCAGCAGAAAAGAGATTGAAATAATGAAGGAATCATTTGAAATGGATCATCAACTTGTTATCTATGCCGCGTATCAAATCTGTGCCTCCATGATGCTGCTTTTGACTGGATGCTAGTCTGTATGTGCACGTGACCCCAGCACAGCACTGAACAGTCTGTACGGGTGACGGGGTTTTGGGTTGACCAAGTGGGTAGCCCCGGGTCGCCATTGTCTCGGGTCAACCTATCTGCTGGCCAGATTTCACTACCATGTTGTTCAGTGCTGTGATTGGGTCAAGTGGGTGTAAAGAATTCAAGATAACTACATAAAAAACTATTTATTTTTTATGAACAATTTAAATTATATTACACTTCACAATTCTTTTTTATATCCTGCACACATGAATTTATAAATTGTTTTTTTTTTGTTTTTTTCCACGAATAATAATAATTATAATAGATTTCATGCCTCGTATTTTTTGATTTTTTTTATAATCTATACTCACACATATTATTTTTTAATTTTTTTCATACAATAAAATGCTGCCAAACGTTCACTTGCCTCCGCAGCTCATTCCCATTTTCCACCTTTCATGCGAACGACGTAAGGCTAAAAGTCAACCTTCGCACCTTTTAACTTCTATCAACTGAGGTCTAGGCCACGTCGGCCACGTGGGTTAAGATTATATTTGATTTTTTATAGTTAAAAAAAGATTATGGTTGTGTTTATGGGTGAGGTTGTTACCTTCATTATGTTTTTTTTCTTGAAAAAATATTAAAATAATATATTAAAAAATAAATAAATAATTAATACGTTGTTGATGAATGAAAAATTTGCAAAACACACTAGTTCAAACAAACTTTCTCGTTGCAAAAAATCATTTTTTTGAAAATAAAAATGTTTGATGAATGAGAGAGAGGAGAAATAACTGTGGGCAGTTGGCACACCTTTTTCCGTATTAATTAAACTTTATTACCGGTAATTACAGAGATGGCCCTCAGCCCCTCGCATGATCGCGGGAAACATGTTCATGTGCACAGCATATCAAGAAATTGTACATAAATTAACTATCTAATTCATTAATAAAAATTTAGAATTAACAAATTTCTAAAAACTATTATTAATTTTATAATTTATAAAATTAATTAAAGTGTGTACAAACTGGTCCGGACACCACAATAATAATAAAAAAAATTGGCCATAAATGTGAAAATATAAACAAGTTGAAATAGTAAAATCTTAAAACAGATTTGTGGCTAGGAAAGTTTTATTTCAAGTTTAAATTACGAAACTAGTGTTTAAAAGAATTTATTTTTTAAATGTGTGTATGCTAAAGTTGTTAAAAAATAATTTAAAAACTGATTTAATGATTTCTTTTATCATGAAACAAAAAATAAAAAAGTTTTCGAAAATGGTTTTGTTCTCCCACGCATGCAAACATCCTAATTTGTAGTTTTATTGTGCAAATAATGGTATAATGTATTCTGACTCACCAAGAGACTTTAAATTCTTTAAATATATAAAAAATTACTATCTACAAGGTACTTAAAAATCAGAAATCCTAAATAAAAATAATAATAGGAAATTCAATTTAAAAATAAATTAAAAATAAAAACAAGAAAGCACTACAAGATTGACTCAAATAATATATTTAAAGCCTCATTTGAAAGTCTTCCAGAATTGACGTTAACAAACTAGACTCGATTTTTTTATTAAATTGGGTCTAAAAAAAACTCCCGAAAAAATATTAACCTATCTCAACATCCAAAAAAATAATAATTATGATCTTTTGCTGTCAAAGAATGTTTTTTTTCTCTTAAATGTCACGTGATAATAAAAAAATTACAATTTAAATAATAGATTTTGAATTTAAATTATTATGTACATCCCTTATAAAAGTTTGGAACAACTTGGATTTTACTCCCTCATATAGGCCCACAAAATATATTTTCCAGAGAAATTTCCTCCCATAAAAAAATATTTTTTATTGCTATTATATTTGTTTGACACGATAAAATTTTCTCCTGGATCGAGCCATGTCCTACTAATTTAATTTTTGAGTTTATCCGTGTATACTGTTCATGGCAAACCTCCATCAGCATCTTCAGTATTTGCTAGCTCAATTACTTTAGTTGCTCTTCCTTTATTTATCTTTATAATTTTGTCCTTTTTTTCCTTGCTCAATTACTTTAGTTGCTCTTCCTTTATTTATCTTTATAATTTTGTCCTTTTTCCCCTTGCTTTTATCTCTAGAAAGATCAGGAATTATTTAAGAAAAGCTAAGGGATTTGGAGAAATCAGCAGTATATGTCTTCTTCCCTCTTCTTTTTTTATAATTCTACAGCCTCTCGCCTTATTATTACCTTTTGCAAAAAAAGATGTAGTGGAAATTAAATGTGAATGCTGGCTTTGCATTCATCCTATCACTTGCCCTTTGCCCTTTGCCCTTTGCCTTTTGCCTTTTGCCTTTTGCTTTGATTAAGCCTCTGTCGACGAGGTTTTCAGGAAATCTGGACAGCTCGGCCAATTTAAGCTAGTGCACATTGTATTATTATAAGTTGGGAGGGAGCTATATATATTACTTCAATTGTAACTCTTTTCAATGCTATTACAATTTACAACTTCTAGGTTTGTTTATGCTTAGCCTAATCTTCTTCTTCTTCTTCTTCTTCTTTGTCTAGTTTTATTAAATTAAAGAGAGTGAATGAATCACACAACATTAAAATTATTTTATCAAGTGTGTGTTTGAGGGTATGCTTGAGGGGTGTGATTTAAAGTGTTTTTTGTTTAAAAATATATTAAAATATTTTACACAACAAAATAATTTAAAAACACAAAAATATTTTAGGTAATTATGGTTGAGTTTGTTTTTGAAAGTGCTTTTCATTTAGAAATGTATCAAAATAATATTTTTTATTTTAAAAAAATTATTTTTGACATCAACACATGAAAACGATCTAAAAAACACCAATTTTTTTAATTTAAAATATAAAAAAATTGCATTTTTTTTTAAAAGCGTTTTACAACTATATTCCCAGACACCCCTAAAACAAAAACCAAAAAAAAGAAACTTTTTAAAAGAGTTTTTCAAGTGATTTCCAATCACCTACCAAGTATTTTTGTCCTTTCTCCTAATACGACAATTTTGCCTCTTCTCGTGTAACGCGTCTACAATCATATTTTTCGTCGCACTGGTCACGGCACGCACCAATAAGCAAAGAACCAAAAAGTCACGAGTAAAAGTCAAATTTAAAAAATAAAAAACAAAGCACGGGACTGTCTTCGAGGTCCGGCGTCGATGGTCATTGCGCTTACTGTTCACGTTAGCAATCTCCACTGTGAAGTTTGGATTCGAGAAAATAATCGACAAAAGGTATGAAAATAATGCTTAGGGTCTCTTTCGGTATTGTCTTATCTGATGGACTGAGGCTAATAAACCGTGTTATTCACGAGTAAAACAACTATTTGATAACTGGCTGTTAATAAAGTATAAGAGTAAAAAAAAATGTTTGATAATTGATTGTTAAATGTTTTTTTTAAATAGAATTTACTTTAAAGTATTTTTTAAGAAAATAAGTTATTGGAATTAGATTATTTTCTGCTTTGTCATGGAAAATTAGTGGAGAAATATTTTTTGGTGCTTGGCTATATCATAAAAAAATAAAGAAAAAAATAACTTATTAATATTTTTTTCAAGTTTATCTAATACGTATATAATATTAAATTTAATTATTTAACGCATACAAATGAGATATAAAAATATAACGGTAACTATATATAATATAAATATTTTAAATATAATTTTAGAGATATATATATCCTTGTTAAATATTTTTTTCAGTAAAATTTATTGATATTTTTTATTTTTAAAACCTCAAAATATATTTATCCATATTAAGAAAGCCAGATTAGTTAATGGAATTGTGTAATAGCTAGATATTTGATCCTTTTTTTTTGTATGGATTTTTTGTATTAGGGATGAATAAATACAAAAATATTTTGATGGGTTTTTTGTATACAATATTGTTTTTCAAGGGGATAGGGTAATTATCCTTTTAATATATATATTGAAGCATTAGAAAATAAATATAAATATGTGCATAGATATTTAAGTTTTAATGTCACATCCATACATACCTATTAGTTTAAATTAACAAACATGAATATATTTGTCAAATAACAAACATTGACTTCTTATTCTAGTAAAATCATTTTAGCATTCATATGCTGTGTCTCCAAGGAGTGTGACGTGGTAATAAAAAGCTCAGGATCTATCTTGTAAAATTTGGGTTCAAGTCAGGGCATGCTTATTTTGTAAGACAGCCAGAGTTTTATTTATTTAATTCAGAGCTGCAAATAACACCTAAAAAGAGATGAGGTTTTCTCAAATAAAAAAAATTATATATTGATTCACAAAAACCTGAGCTCATGTTTTCTTTTTGGATCAACTAATCAATAACATCACCAAGAGTGATCTCATTAGGATCTTCAATCTTCATTGCTTTTATAGGACTCGTTAAAATCAAGTCAGTTTTTTCTTAGGCTTCGAGGTGCAAATGCTACATGTCTAACCATTTCAAACAACTTTTCAACACCGTCATTCCATCATATATATATACTAGCCAAGTGCCCCCGCGCGTTGCCGCGAGCATTCTTGTGTATATAATTTAACATAATTAAATTCACAATGATAAATTTATATGATATAAGTAAATAAAAGTTATAGATTAAGAGATAAAATGTATAAAATTTTGAGTTGAGTTTATTACGCAAGCATAGATTGAATCTTTTAGAATATAGGTATTGCGTCATAAACGATCACAAAAGAGCGCGAACTAACATTCGAAAAAAGAGTAAAATATGTTTATAAGAAAAAACAAAATTACTGAAATTATTAGTGTGCAGATAATTTCAGTAATTTTGTTTTTTCTTATAAAAATATTTAATACAAAGAGCAAATAAAAAAAAAAAATTATTATCCGAAAAAAATCATCTAATCTGAAAATTTAAAAAAATATATGTTCTACGTTGCAGGTTGAGCGAACAATTTTTATAGGATTTGCCGGATCAAAATAAAAATACAATATTTATATATGCAAAAATTAATATAATAAAGTAGTTGAACACACCTTATCAAAATCAAAGCCTTAAAATCTAAAATTATCATTGCTTTTACTATTAGTACAATAAAATTTTTCAAATTATCCTGAAAAAAAACACTTAAAAACATTAACAAAAGAGTAAGTAAAAGAAACAATTAAATTTTAATTATTATTATTATTATTATTATTTTAATTATTATTATTATTATTATTATTATTATTATTATTATTATTATTATTATTATTATTATTATTATTATTATTATTATTATTATTATTATTATGGTAGTAATGAAAGAAACAAAAATAAATGAAATAGAAAAAATATCCAAGAAACTTTAACAAAAGAAAAAAAAATTCAAAAAAATAAAAATTATCATTGCTATTACAGTCAAAACAATAAAAATTATTAAATTATCCAGAGGGAAAAAAAACATTAACAAAAGAGTAAGCAACAAAAACAATTAAATTATTATTATTATAATTCTAATTATAATAATTATTATTATTATTATTATTAATAATATAAAATAAATATTATCCAAGAATTAAAAAAAGAACAAATGAATCAATATAAAATAACAAAATAAAAAGAATAAAGACCACAATGAAAAATAAAATATATGATTAATTCCAATTAAATGATACAATTGAAAAGAAAACAAATCTTGGGACAAAACTAAATCATGAAATAATAAGTTTAATTGCTGTGTAATGTTACAAAAAAATTAGAAGAAGAGGGACTGAAATGAAAAGTTGTATATATGACTAATTTTAATTAAAGGACCAAATTAAAATAAATTCAAACATCTGTACCGAATAAATTAAAGGAACGGAAAAGAAATCAGAAATCAAAAAATCAAGGACCAAAATAAACTTTGTAAAACATCGGGGACCAAAGCAGAGTTTGCGGCGGCAGGAGAGAGAAACGCGGCAGCCGACAAAAAACCGTCCACCCCCGCTTAACCGGCCATGTATGACCGGAACGCGCCGCGATGGAAGATAGATGACCGTCAGACGCATCGTTTTGTGCGGCGGAACGGAATTTTTAACGGCGGGAATAAGGCGCACGCGCCTCCTAAAAGGCGCGTTAGCGTCGAGCGCTGCTGTCGCGTCCGCATGACGCGCCAGCAGTTAATCGGAAAAAATAATAAACAAATGGGATAATTACCAAGAGGCCCCTGACCCTACCGATATTTACGGAAAAACCGGACGGGAAAGGACGCAGCTGCCCCCGTTTACTGTGCGCTATTTTGTCCGTTTCGGGGGCCTTTATCGTCTGTGCACTGTGCAAACGAACTTTGAAAAACCGAGAAAGGCCCTCGTTACTGTGCAGAATTTTGGCGTTTGACTGTGCAGAATTTTGGCGTTTTCGGGGGCTAAAACCGTGACTACACTGTTCACGAAATGTAAAAAAAAAAAAAATACACAGTACACGCAGCTACAGTAAATGTGGGACGCCGTTTATTTTATAGTTAATATGATTTCTTTTCCTATGTTGCCTTTTCTTATGCAATAAAGGAAGATTTTTTTAAAAAAGAAAAAAATTCTTCATATTTACCATTGTTTTCAATTGAAGTCTTTTGGTCTTTTTTTTCAAGTTTACGTCACCATATGATTTGGTGTCTGCTTGGTCATTTTTTATATTAGTACATAAAAATGATATAAAAATATAAAAAATAATTTTAAATAAAAAATAAAAATAGTTGTTTTTTATTTTTTTCCAAAAATATTTTTGAAATTCAGTGACAAATAATATCTTATATATTTTATAGTTGATATGTCTTTTTCTAACAATTTTTTTATTGCTTCATATATATCAAGTTTTTTACTTGTCATGATTATGACATGCTTGCTCATAAAGTTTAGAATATACAATTGTTTTAGTTCCTGCATAAAGTTTTAGAAACAAAAGTAAATATAAATCACAAAGAGTCCAATAATTTATAATACCTTCATTTATTTATCATATACATACTTTGAAATCATAATCATCTTCAAACAATCGCCCGAAGTCACTTCATTTTTCACTTTTGTTATTTTTCTCCATTCTTTTTTCACAGGTTTGCGTTAGGATCACATTGCAAGTGAAGCTTCTGATTATTTTTTATAGCTGTCTCAACATTTATTGTAAGCTGAAGTTTTTTTTGAAAATATATTTTTGTTAAAAAAATTATTAAAATAATATTTTTTATTTTTAAAAATTATTTTTGACATTAACAAAAATACATGAAAATGATATGAAAATATTAATTTTTTTAATTTAAAATAAAAAATAAAAATTTTTCAATTTTTTATTAAAATGATTTTGAAACACTGCCGAAGAGGATAAAATTGCATATAGTATAAACGAGCGATTTACCCGCGCGATGCGCCGGGTTTTTTTTATCTATGTAAAAATTTTATTATTTTTATATGTATTGTATTCTGTAATTTTAATATTTTATTAGTAAAATTATAATTGATAATATTTGTATAACAGAAATGAAAAGTGGTTTGTATATTTTTTAATCGCAGATAATGCAGGTAATTTTTTTCTTATGAATTGCATTTTTTCCCAAGTAATATTAGATTCGAAACATTATAAATAATAATATTGGAATTTTTTTCCCATAAATAAACTTACATTTTTTGCGTGCTATAATTAGTTATTTCAATGTTTAATTATTAAAATTGCAATAGATAAAATATGTTAGAAATGAGTTTTTTGCGTGGTATAATTAGTATGCTTGGCCGCGCATCGCGCCAGGGTTTTTTCTATGTAGAAAACTAATTGATTTTTTACATGTTGTAATTAGTTGTTTAAATATTTAATTAGTAATATTATAATAGATACAATATGTAACAAATATTAATTTTAAAATTATCACCAATAAAACTTAAAATGTAAATATATTAAAGAAACTTAATAACCGTGGAAATAATAAAAATTGGTAAGATCATAATTATTGTAAAAAAAAAATTAATTTTATAAGATTTATAGCTCATATTATTATATTAAAATTACTGAAGAACAATGATAGTATTTTTTTTCATAAGAAATCAAGGTTGTATATATATATATATATATATATATATATATATATATATATATATATATATATATATATATATATATATATATATCAATTTTAAAATGATAATCAACGCAAATTAAAATTAATAGTTTTATTATTATTATTAGCGATGCGGCGGCTTTTTTTTTATCTATGTAGAAAATTGATTGTTTTTATATGTATTATATTTTGTTATTTTAATATTTAGTTAGTATAATTATAATTGATAAAATCTATGTAATCAAAATGAAAAATTACCCGTATATTTTTTAATTGTAGATAACCTAAGTAATTTTTTTTTTAACTTTAATTTTTTTCCCCGGTAATATTACATTTAAAATATTAAAACTGAAAATATTGGAAATTTGTTTTTAAGAAATAAACTTAAACAAAAGAGCACCAAATTTAAATTCAAAGGAATTTTTTTTTATAAGATTTATTAATGATATTATTACATTAAATGTATTTAAGAATAGTGACATTAAATTTTTTTAAGGAAAAAATCCTAGGTGATTTTTTTCCTCTCTCTATATATTTATAGGCGATAATATTCAATATTTTTTTTTATGTTATTCGATTAATTCATTATATTATTATATAAAATGTATTTAAGAACACTGATATTAATTTTTTTTATTCAAAAAATCCTAGGTCATGTTTTCTTCTCCCTATATATATTCCTATGAGATAATATCCAATAAATATTAGAATATATAATTAATGAAAGACTAAAAATATCCTAAAAACTTTAACAAAAGGAAAAAAAATAAATATCATTGTCATTACTGTTAAAACAATAAAAATTATTAAATTATACGGAGAAAAAAAAATATTAACAAAAGAGTAAGCAAGAAAAACAATTAAATTATTATTAATATTATTATTATTATTATTATTATTATTATTATTATTATTATTGTGTTAAGTACAAAATTAAAATTCAAAGACAATTTTTTTTATGTTATCCGATTTATTCATTATATGATTATATTAAATGTATTTAAGAATATTGATATTATTTTTTTTTATTCGAAAAATCCTAGGTCATGTTTTCTTCTCTCTATATATATTCCTATGAAATAATATTTAATAAATATTAGACCATATAATTAATGAAAGACTAAAAATATGCTACAAACTTTAACAAAAGGAAAAAAAATAAATATCATTGTCATTACTGTTAAAACAATAAAAAATATTAAATTATACGGAGAAAAAAAAACATTAACAAAAGAGTAAGCAAGAAAAACAATTAAATTATTATTAATATTTTTATTTTTATTATTATTATTATTATTATTATTATTATTATTATTATTATTATTATTATTATTGTGTTAAGTACAAAATAAATATCATTGATATTACTGTCAAAAAAATAAAAATTATTAAAAGATTTAGGACCGAAACGAAACTGAAATGTATAATAAATTTGCATAGAAGGATAAAATTGAAAGAAATCAAACTTTGATACTGAAAATATTAAGGATTTATAATAATTTTGCATGGAAGGATGAAATTGAAATCAATGTAAACTTTGATACCAAATAAATTTCGAATTCCAGGCCAACCCACAAAATTAAAAGAATGAGGACCGAATTGGAACTCCAATATATAATCAATTTCAATTGAGGGACGAAATTGAAAGCAATTAAAACCTATATAATAGCATTAAGGGCAATAATAACAAATCAAAACGTTCAGGGACTGAAATGAATTTTGGCAAAAAACAATTTAGCTGACGTCAGCTGGCGCAGGCAGGAGAGAGAAAGGGGGGTGAAAATTCAAAGGACCATTGACACGTATCCGGACATCAGATGGACACACGCGCCGCCCCATGTGGAAGAGAACATGCCGGAAAATCATCCTAGACGCCGGTTGGTTATTTTTGGACGCCGTATGAAGCCGCACGCGCCGTCCGAAAAACGCGTGGGCGCTGGATCGGACGGCGCGTCGGGCGACGCGCCATCAGTTTTCGGCGAAAAAAAATTAAAAAATTGGCTAATTACCGTAAGGTCCCTCATCCCCAGGGCGTGTTTTTGTCGTTATCGGGGGGCGAATTCGTCTCTGCACTGTTTAGTCTAATGTTAAAAAAATAAAAAAACCGGCCGGCCGAGCCGGACCGGTCCGGACGGGGCTGGTCAATGACCGTCCAGCCCCCAAAAAAGACGGCGTTTTTTGTCTTTTTCGGGGGCTAATTTCGGGCATACACTGTTCATTTAAGAAAAAAAAAAAAAAAAAAAGCAAACCAACAACCGCGAAGCACCGAGACTTATTGCCAATAAACAGTGGCAATGAGTCTGGTGCTACAGGAATCTACAGTAAATGTGCGATGGCTTTTAGTTTTTTTGTTAATGCCTCGAATCACTGGTCCAGATTGCAGACAAAAAATAGAACTCAGTCGAAGTTGAAGAATAACCATGGCCGAAGGGGGAGTCCATGATTTTGTTCTACTCCTCAACTTTCTAGTACACACTACACCAGCAGGGTTGTCTCAGATCCGGCCCATAAAATATAAAGTGACAAAAAACACGTAGACCCCACCTCTTTTTCAAATTTTTTAAAACTGTGACGGCGCTAAGATACTTCCAAATTGACCATCAATCACAGTTTCCCACGTGTCAGGTCTCTCTCTCTCTAACCCACGTGGGATCTCTCGGCTCCGTCGATGAAAATCTCTCCCAAATCCCACCATCACTGGATAACTTTCTTGAGAATCCACCTACAAAACGCCGTCGTTTTCCTCCTTCGTCCCCGATTCAGTTTCTCTCCCACCTCAATACTCTTTCGCTCTAAAATCTTTTTTATCTTTTCTTTTGTTTTAATATATCTTTTCAGTTTCTTTCTCTCTCTCTCTAAAAACTATATAAAAATAACTCTTAAGTATTTGCTTGACTCCGTCTCCACTCAATTTTCTTCTTCTTCCTTTTGAAAATCAATTCACACTTTTAAACCTTCATAAAAATTACTCCTTTTCTTACCCCCTTTTCTCTCTCTGAATACCTTTTTTTTTTTTCCTGCCCCGTAATTCTCTTTTTGTGTGTTTGTTCGTTTACAGTGAAATATTCGCGTTTGGAATCATCGAAAATGCGGAATTGTAAAATGAGGATCGAGATCCTTGATTCAGTTGTACACACCTTTCACTTATAGCGATGCGAGATAAAGTCAGTTAGTTCTATTTCTAAACGGTTTTTTGGATCTCGCAGAAACAGGAAGCTAATATTTTAATCAATTTGAGCTTCCAATTCTGCGAGATTCTTTTTTTCTTTCCTGGAGAATTGGATTGGTATTAGTGCAGACAAGGTGGATTTTAGAGGCAAAAAAAATAATGTCGAAAGTGATATACGAAGGGTGGATGGTGAGGTATGGAAGGAGGAAGATCGGGAGATCGTTTATTCACATGAGGTATTTCGTTTTGGAGCCTACGCTTCTCGCTTATTACAAGAAGAAACCAGAAGATAATCAGGTAATTGTTTTCTTTTCTTTTCTATCATGATCATGTGATTTTTTTAGTTTATTTGAAAAAAAATGGGAATGGAATGCAGGTATTGAGTTATCGTAAAGCGTTTTATGAATGTTAAATATTTTAGGTGCCAATCAAAACCTTATTGATTGATGGTAATTGTCGAGTAGAGGATCGAGGCCTGAAGACTCAACATGGACATGTAAGTTTTGCTTTGTTACTTGGCATAATAGTGATGATGCATTGTTTGTCAGTGAATCGGATTAGGAGTCGTTATCGAATAGGTTTTTCTGCCACTCCTATCTATCCTTGTTCATGTTACTGTGGACGTGCTCTCGTTGTGAACTGAAAGTTAAAGCAAATATTGTGATTCATGGATTGTAATGATTGTTTTAATTTTTACTTTTCTACTGCTTTCTGTCTTTCTGGTGACTTTGCATTCTCTAACATGGATGCTTTTTGTTGATAGCTTACTTAGTAAGCTGTGATATTGTTTTTCTAGTGAGGGATTGCTATAGTGTTTTTTTTTTGTTGGTTAAATTATTCCTTATCTTTTTTCCTGCAGATGGTTTATGTTCTATCTGTTTATAACAAGAAAGACAAGTATAATCGAATCACAGTAAGCAGTTTTTTGCTTTTAGTTTGTGAATTAATATTCTATCTCTTATTTTCCCCTAGTATTCCAAGTATATTTTGTGCTGCTGTTTTAGAAATCCAATTAAGAAGCTGGTATCTGTTCTTTAGCACTTCCGTTTCACTTGCTCTTGCACTTAAGGTTGACCTTTGGACGTCAAAGTGGTAGATGCTCTTTAGCCGGCCAGTGATAGATTAGTTTGAATTTTGGTATAACATTCTGGCAGTTTCCAATTGAGCCTTGAATAATTTTTTCTCTATTTTCCTATTGAGCTGATTCTTTTTGTCAATTAATGATCACCTAAGATCATTGGAGCCTGGAAACTGCAGAAAAATATACGAGACCCTCCCTGCCTTTTTCTTCACCCTCATCTATCCTTGTCGTTATAACAGCAATTCTTGTTGTTATCTGCCTTAGAAATATGCAGAAATGAGATATCCCTCTGATTACGACCTGTTTAACATTTTGTGCTTCATTAGTTGCTCATTTGTTGTGGCATCAGAATTGATAGTGGAAAAATACGACCGTTGTGAGCTATTTTCTTATTCCAGATGGCAGCATTTAACATCCAGGAACAATTGATGTGGAGGGGAAAAATTGAATTTGTAATTGATCAGGTCAGTACGCTTCAGAATGTGTTGAATGTCCAAATTCCTTTTATAATATGGCTTCAATTTAAGGCACTGATAATATAACTATTATACATTTTCCTTTTTAAAATTGATGGTTCCATGATGATTCCTTAGATTATCCATTCTATTGGTAAGTAATCTTGGTGAACTATAAACTGCTCTGTTGGCTCTATATTGAACATTTTGCGATTCCATACATCCATAAATGTGCTAGGTAACTGGATCAAATGATTTATATGTGACTCATTGCTTGCTAATATATATGCAGCATCAGGAGTCCCAAGTTCCTAATGGTAACAAATATGCCTCATTTGAATACAAATCTGGGATGGATAATGGGAGGACTGCTTCTTCATCAGATTGTGAAATTCAGTGAGTGCCTTTTCAACATTATTTCTCTTCTTGTGCTAGCTGTAATTCAGTTTCTCCTGTCTTAGAACTTTTTCCTTGCTTGCCATTGTATGATGGAGTAGATACTGGAAAACCTATCCTGTATTTTTGCTAGGTGTAAATATGATTTTTCTTCTTCTTTCCTGATGTTATTAAGTTTTTATTATATTTTAAGCTAGCATTCTGAACTGTTATACTGATCCCAATAGCTGGTGCCAGTTTTATCAATCATTTGAACTGCTGTTGGAGCTAATTTTACCAGTTATTCTTTCTGATGTGGAAATCTTGGATGAAAAATGAATAATCGCAGGTTCATTGCACATGAGGATGAAGATGAGAGCCATTCAAATTTGTTGCGGAGAACAACCATTGGAAATGGTTCTCATGCTTTCCTTTTCTTATTGACTTCAAGTTAATTTGATGCAATCTTCAAGCAAGTCTCATTTTTTTCCTTCTTGGCAGGTCCACCTGCTTCAGTATTTGACTGGACACAAGAATTCGATTCAGATTTGACCAACCAGAATGTCAACAACCAAGCATTCTCCAGAAAACATTGGCGCCTTTTACAGTGTCAAAATGGTGATTTATTTTTCTTAGCCTTTTGTATTATTTAACAGTTCATTGCATTGCTGATATTCAAGGAAACATAGCAATTTTGATTACTTCCAATGTTTGCTTGTATATGATAGGACTCCGCATTTTTGAAGAGCTGCTTGAAGTCGAATACCTTGTAAGGAACTATTTAGTCATTTGCATGAAGTGAATGGCTCTGTATGCTATGTTTTAGGCTGTTATTTGTTTTTTACACCACATCTTGTTTCATGATGCAGCCAAGGAGCTGTAGTCGAGCAATGAAGGCTGTAGGTGTTGTTGAGGCTAGCTGTGAAGAAATATTTGAACTTATAATGAGCATGGATGCTAAACGGTTTGAGTAGGTGTTTTCCTCTTTCATCCTCCATTGCTCTTGAAGCATTGTTTATGCAACAAAAACTGTACTCTCCACATGCCTCCAGACAAAAGAGCACATGCAAAACCTTGATCTCAAAAAACTTTGAAAAGCTTTAATCAAGACATCCAATATCACGTATTTTATATTAAATGTTTTGGGTGGCATATGTATTTTTCTGAAGGGTTGAGAACTTATACCAGCAATCTATCCTCATCATATTACCTTTTCTTGCCTTGCTTTACATATATCACCCATTATTGATGGAACAAAATATTATCAAATTATGATCTGAACCTTGTTTTGGGGTGGAGGGTGGTGGGGAGTGGGCTAGTGGTCAAACCTCACCCAGGCTAGGTATGTAGACTTCTTCATGAAGCACTAGTGTAATTACTTGAATGGAGTTGTCGGGTTTTCACTTTTGTTCTCATGCTCTGCCCATGATGCATGTGCTTGCACAATTCATGAGTAATTTTTTCCATGCCATATGCAGGTGGGATTGCAGCTTCCAGCATGGTAGTTTAGTTGATGAGGTGGATGGACATACAGCAATACTCTATCATAGACTTCAGCTGGACTGGTTTCCTATGTAATCTCCTCTCCCAAATAAATCACACTCTTGCATATATATTATGATCAAAATGGAAGTATTTCATGCTAGAGTGTTATTGGTCTTGTTTTAGATGTGAAATATTAAATTCTTATCAAACTCAAAGTAAGCTTACACTTTGCAGTCGAATTAATTGTGTCACAGCCTTAATAGGTATTACCTAAATTTGTTTTTTTTAACTAAGAAGCATGAATATGAATGCTGGATATGTGCTCATCTTAAAAAAAAAAGAGATATCAATGGGAATATGCTGATAAATATGTATTTTATGCACTACCATCTGTATTATATTAATTTTAACCATAAACATAAATAAACAATGACTTACAGATTACAAGTTCACAAAGCTGAGTAAGAAACTTAAGCTAATTGAAACAAAACAGGTGTTAAGTTTGTAATTCTATTAGACTAGGAGATAAGTTCGCCTTGAATTTAACAAAAAATGTCATTATGTTGTCTTAATAAGAGTGGCTGTGCAGTATAACACTATCACAAAATAATCATGTCTGACTTGTGGCATAAATCAATTTTTAGTAATTAACTTGATCAAACAAAATTATATAATTTAAATATAGCGGGCCTGAAATAATTGATCTTCACGTTAGCTTGCACAAAGATGAGCAGGGTTTCTCATTATCTATGCAAACCAAACAATATTCTTGAGAAAACTATAGGCTGTCCTAATTCAAGGTGGAGGTTCGCTTGCTTGTGGAAATGAGGCATTTATTCGTTCTTTGTTTCTTATAAATGAATGGGTTGCAGATTTGTGTGGCCGCGTGACCTTTGCTATGTGAGATATTGGCGGCGAAATGATGACGGTAGCTATGGTAAATTGTTTGGCTTGTCAACACCTTATTTGATCTTCTAACCTGTCACAAGCTTTAGAAATATCCTTCTTGTTATTGTGCAGTTGTGCTATTTCGTTCTAGAGTGCATGAGAAATGTGGTCCACAACCAGGTTATGTGCGGGCCCATATCGAGAGTGAGTTCTATTTGTGCCTTCAGTTTATGCTTAGAAATCAGAGATCAGAATTTAGATATTTAGTGTTTGTAGGTATATTCTGCTTTTACAGGTGGAGGTTTCATTATTTCCCCTTTGAAACCTTGTAATGAGAAACCCAGAACACAGGTGCAGAACCTTATGCAGATTGATCTAAAAGGATGGGCTGTTGGTTATGTTTCGTCATTTCAGCAACATTGTCTTCTGCAGATGTTAAATAGTGTTGCTGGTGAGTTAATTCTTCTACACCTCTTCTCGCTCAAGTCTTCCATTGTTGTAAGGAATTGATGTCACTCTTATTTGCTAAAATTTTGAAACCGTGTGTTGCCATGGGTACATGCTTTGTGTAGTGTGTACATCCTTTAGTCAAGAAGCTTGTATAGGGTGATATAGAAGAGAGAAGAGATGGGAAAAGCAGAATACTAGAGAGGAAATAGGGTTGAGAACAGGGAAGAAAGGGGCAGAGGAGTAGAGAAAGACGGGGAAAGATATGGAGAGAAAGAACTGTATGAAAGCATAAGTTTCAAATCCCCATAGTAGTTGAACTACGGTTAAACATTATAGTAGGAGTCCTTATATAGACATCTAACTCTAACAAAACCCTAAATAAAATAAGAAATACAATAAAATTTCTATATACTCTTAAAGATTATAATAGCTTAAAATAAGTCGATTTTCTAAATATAATAGACTATAAAATAAAACATCATCTCTAATTTTCCTATGAATAACGTATTGCAAATCTTCTATTTATTCAAGCCATCGGGGTTGGAGGAATGACTTGAAATTCTATTTTTCTATACTCACATCCTTATAGCACCCAAGCTACTGCAGTGGTTTATTCATCATTTCCTTTTCTTTGTTTCCTTTGTCAAAGCAACTGTAGTTAGTCTATCGAGCCTTTTATTTTTTTTTCTTTGTTTTCAGTGATCATTGACCCATTCATTGATATGATCTTTTGTGGGGTCCCCCAATTAAGAGTGATGCTTTTTTTTTTTGTCATTGATGTTGGTTAAATAGCGTTGATGCCAAAAGTACAGTATTTAAATTATCAGACAAAGCATAAGAGCTTGTAACAGTTCTATTGTTGCTTTAGTTTGATTTTTGTAGTTTGTGCTGGTCAAATATGCAAGCACTCCAATCTGAATGTGCTACTTTTCCTGGTTTATAATTTGCATTTTCTGGCAGGACTGCGTGAGTTGTTTTCCCAGACAGATGAGAGAGGTGCCCCTCCAAGAATCCCTGTTATGGCCAATATGGCATCAGCTTCTGCTCCATCAAAGAAAAATGTAAAGCTGCAAGAATCTTCTGTTCATCCTACGCCACCTCTTGATCAGAATAATGCTGCTAGCAGACACTCTGTAATGGATGAAGACACCGATGATGATGAAGAATTTCCAATAGCTGAAGATGAACAACAGGTGTGTTTTATGCTTGTTCCCTATCTGTTTTTTGCTGTCTTGTAAACACTTGTTTTTTCCTCAATTTTCAGGCTTTCCGAACCAAGCACGAGAACGATGCAAAGAGAACAGGTGGATGACAACTGCATGTCTGAAATTTTACATTGTTTTTTTCATGTCAATAAGTTCAATCTTTTGTTGCACTGTTTGGATATTTAATAACAATCTTGTTAACAGCCTTGGAAGAAGAACCAGTTGATCAAATCGATTTATCCTGTTTTTCGGGTAATCTACGCCGTGATGACCGTGACAATGCCCGTGACTGTTGGCGAATATCTGATGGAAACAACTTCAGAGTTCGTAGCAAGCGATTTTGTTTTGACAAATCAAAGGTCCTCTGATATTTTACTTATATTTCCTTTAAATATACATGCCCTGGAGTTATAAATTCACCATCTTATGAACTTGTTAGACTCACTCTTGTTGCTTTCCATGCAATTTGCATATGAAGGTCCCTGCAGGAAAACATTTAATGGATCTTGTTGCTGTTGATTGGTTCAAAGACACAAAAAGAATGGATCATGTTGCCAGGCGTCAAGGATGTGCTGCACAAGTAAGAACCTCTCTGCCCTCCCCCTCCCCCCTCATTTTGTGCTGTTCATTTCAGACTTTCAAATTGACTCTAGTAAAACAGTCTTATTTTTGTGTGTGGTTGTCATCTCAGGAGCTTTGTGTGCTTTTACCATGCACAGCTCCAATCTGTGCTGCAAAATATAAAAATTTATCCCTTTTCAGGGAATTGCAGTATTTTTCACTGTGTTAAACATGATATTCCCTAAAAGGTGGATTATCTATACCTACCTGCTACTCTTTGCAGCAAGGTTCACCTACGTTTTTTTGCCAGTTCATGAACCTTGTTAAATAAAATATCCATCAAGCTGCAGTTATTATGTTTGGTTCAAAGCTGTTTATAGTCATAAATTTATCTGTAGTCCTAAGAGATCAAACAACTTGGTCAACTATGTTTTTGTTGACAGTATAATTTTTAGCAAGTCTATGGATCTTAATTCTGTTAAGACTGTAACATGTTTATGGACTTTTAAATGTTTCTGTAGGTTGCTTCAGAGAAAGGGCTTTTCTCTGTGGTTTTTAATTTGCAAGTAAGTTTATCTAACTTGGTGTGAATTTCAATTGCATCATTTGGAGGCTGTACAAGGATAACTCTGTTTTTATTTTGACAGGTACCTGGTTCAACACACTACAGTATGGTATTTTATTTTGTGACGAAGGAATTATTACCTGGATCTCTCTTGCAACGGTTTGTTGACGGTGATGATGAATTTCGCAACAGTAGGTTTAAGCTTATTCCATCAGTTCCCAAGGTACTCATCTTTCTGTTCCTCATGTTTTTTTAAGTGTTTTTTTCAGGATGCCAGGGCCATCAGAGGCCATGATTGCTGTATCTAGATAAATATGGATGATCAACATTGTTGGTCAGCATCGCTGGTCAGCCCTTGGGAACTACCTTTTGATTGCCTAACACATGCTAAAAGATTAGTATATGGAGACTGACCTTTTCTGTATGAAGAGACATGGAACCATGTTGGAGAAATTTTTCAAACACAGTTGGCTACTATACATTTTTAAGATTTGATTGAGCCAAAATGACCGTGTTGCTTTCTGTAATAAATCTCGCAGGGTTCATGGATTGTGCGGCAGAGTGTTGGAAGCACCCCATGCTTACTGGGAAAAGCAGTTGATTGCAACTATATCCGTGGTCCCAAGTACCTAGAGGTAAATACCATTCAAATTTCTTTAGTTCCTGATATTTCCTGTGAGTTACTTGCCCAACACTAGTAGTTTGGTCTAACATGGTTCATGTAATTGTAGGTTGATGTTGATATTGGTTCTTCTACTGTTGCAAATGGAGTCTTGGGACTTGTAATTGGTGTAATTACAACATTGGTGGTTGACATGGCTTTCCTTGTACAGGTATTTGTGCCATAGAGCCATCTCAAATTATTGTATGAAAACTGAAGTTTTGGGTAAAAAACATTTAGACTCGTGAACAAGCCACTGGCTTAAAGCGGACGAGGACAGGTGATGATTCCCTAACCAGAGCTGGAACAGCAATCTAACCAAGCCAGCTCAAGTTAATAGGCATTTGCCCCATGAATCATTCAACCTAATAATAAATTTTGATCTGTTTTGATATTGCTAGAAACCAGAGTCTTCCACTTTGTAATGATGGTTTTTTAGTTTTTTGTTGGCCTAAAACAACTTTTAACCCAATAGGGAAACCCTGGCTACAAAATTTGGTTTGAAGAGTTTCTAGTTGTGCAAATTAAAATGAAAGGAAGCACTTTAGATGTCCATTTCATGTTTTATGCTTCCTGGCTCTGGACACTGATGTCATTTGATGAGTAATCCCGTGTGTTCTGTTGGATACTACTTTTCAACATCTTGCTTTTTAGCCTTTCTTTTCGTAGCAATTGCTACTCCAAATAGACGGCCTTGGGAGATAGATGAAAGAAAGAATCGGTGTTCACAAGGATTAAAAGTGTTCCAAACAATATTTCTCCATTTTTAACATTGCTACTTGTAGTGGAAAATGAGTATGCTTGCAATGAAGATCTTTCTTTCCTTTCCTTGTTCACAAGCTATGCTGAAATTTTCGACATATTAATGTGTCGTTTTAAATGATTAGAAAGATGCGGAGCAACTGCAGTAGTAGGGTGTCTAAATGCACTGCTACAATTTGTGAATTCTGTTATATTTGGCATTGGAGATGAGAGATGGGAATATTTCTTCAAGTGCATTGAGATATTGAATAGCCGCTGTTCAGATGATGTTTGTCATCTATTCTCGTGCTTTAGATTCATGCCTATAGGCGTGGATAGAGATTTGCAACTCCCTATTTTGCTGGCCTGCACAAGTTTCTTCTCTTAATTTCCCTTTTCTGCAGGCTAATACTACAGAAGAATTGCCAGAGAGGCTGATAGGTGCCGTCCGTGTTTCTCATATAGAGCTCTCATCTGCTATCGTTCCTAAACTGGGTTCAGACCCCTCGTGACTGACAGAAATCGTTATATTCTCCACTGATTTTACACAATCATTTGTTTAGATATATGCTTTCATCCCATTTCCACTTTCATTTTTTGCTGTATCATTTACTGGAATGGTCATTGGTGTTCTTAAATGGAATTTTGTATGAAAAAAAATAGTGGAAGGAAATTTGTTCAGTTAATTGTTGCACCTTCCACTGTTTCTCTTATCAAATAATAGCTATATTGGTGTATCATTCTGTCCTCCACTATACGTAGTGTATGTGTATGCACTCCAAATAAATCATTCTATTTGCTGTTCCTTGTTAGATTTAGCTTTATAGATTAAATTATTTTTCAATTAAATTAAATCAATTGATTGAATAGAATATAATAATTATCTGAAAATCAAGTCTTACACGATTTTATAAAAATATTGCTTTCACCTAAACATTTTATTATTTTTAAAATACAGCTTATGGCACTAATCTATTATTTGCTATAGGTTTGTGCTAGTCCATGTCAATAGGCTAAAAGTTTGGCTGGGTTCTTATTAGCTAAAAGTTAGGCTAAAAGATTTCACATTCAGATTTAGACAATAGTTAATGGAACAGCACTGGAAAAAATGCAAGTGAAAAGGGTATAGCTCTTTATTTGGAATAAAACGGAACGGAGAAGGCATTCAACTGAAAGAAAACAAAAAATTGAAGGGAAAATAAGCATATTTTTGTACAGTGGAACTTGGACTCGAGCAGATTAACACGCCGACTAGATTCTGTACAGCACACTGCGTATACAGCATGTTATTAACCAAAGCTAGATCGAGTGGCTAAGCTCAAACGACTGCCTTCTGGTTTATGAAATCTCTGAAGGCATCTAAAGATTCCACCGAGCTCGCTGGAAATCCATGCTTAAATTTAGCACCAAGCAAAGCTGCTCTGCTTTTGACATCTTCATCTGCAAATAGACTCTCTATTCCCTTGATTATATCATCTTTCTTGATCATCTGTGAGAGATCATCAGAAATCATGCGCCCAATTTTGAGATGCTTCACTATCAGTTTGGCATTATTGTTCTGGTCACCTCTGATAGGCCATGCTAGAAATGGGATTCCACGTCCAATAGCTTCCATGGTAGAATTCCATCCACAATGTGAGAGAAAACCACCTACTGATGGATGGCTTAGTATCAGCAGTTGTGGTGCCCATCCACGTATTATCATACCTCTTCCGCCCACTCTTTTGTCAAAATCAAGAGGAATATCATCTTTTTCAGTCTCGGCACTAGGTTCACCACCTTCTGAGAATCCTGGTGGCGGACCTGGTCTGCCGGAACCAGGTTGGATCACCCAGATAAATGGCCGGTTTAAAGCTTCCAAAGCATTTGCCAAATGCCGATTCTCCTCCATTTCAGGACCCACTTCACTACCAAATGACACGTATACTGCCGAACCAGGTGGTTTTGAATCCAACCATGATACCACTTCCTCTTCGGTGACATTTGACCGCCGGCCGGCTCGAATTTCATGGTCATGAAGAAGTGAACCAATGGATTTCCAATAGAGTTCGGGTAGTAATGGACCAATATCCCAAACTGGTTTCTTAACTTGATCAACTAGATATTGAATGAATGGATGCTCAAGCGCATCACATGTATTGATCATATATGCAATCGAGCTCTTTGCTTCCTCCAACCATGGTGGTGGTGCACCGGCTTTCGGTGGACCCATCATCTTAGACGGGCCCGTATCACCTGGTGGTCTAGGAAAACCGCCCATTGGACCGGGTGGTCCACCCAGGCCAGGCGGGCCACCTCCTCTACCACCCGGGCCGCCTCCTCTACCACCCGGGCCAGGCGGACCACCTCCTCTACCACCCGGAGGCATGTGGGGCCTACTTTTAAGGTCGGAGTCTGTAAGAGCCATTTCCTCCGGTAAACCATGAAGTAAACGGATCTCCCCAGGCTTCAAATCATCCAGGTGGGCTTTCCACATGGCATACTCCATGGCTGCTGAGCAAGCACCAGATGTAAAAAACCCAATGGTTGGAACCTCATACTTTGCAAAAACTTCAAGATTCCAGCTCATCATAACATCAACAATAACACAAGCGGGTTTTCTTGACACTGGGTTCAGTGATCGGGCTGAGATGAGGTCTTCAAGGCTCTCTGCCATCTGGTTGTGATGCCCATGGGGAGGGAGAAGCGGGTCAGATCCTGGATGCTGCTGCAAAGGTGATGGAGAAGAGGGTAATTCAGCTATTTCAAGAAGTGGATATTGGCTAATGGAGGAGGGGACAGCGGAGGAGCAGTCAGAGGGGACGATGAGGGTGGTCCTGAGGTTTCTTGATGCTATGTGTTTGCAAAGTTCAATACTTGGAAGGAGATGGCCCTGCCCAAAAAATGGAACAACCCATATCTCTTGAGTCATTGCTGATAATGCTGGTTTCTTCTGTTTACCTAATAATCTAGCTTCTTCTCCAGCTAGCTTTTTATAAAGGAAGAAGAAGACTTAATCAGAAAGAAATGGATTACGAAGGACTGTTTTGACTGTTCGTTGGGCACGAGGCTGACAGTCTACCTGAGAAAGACGAACCAGCCGTGTCGGTTTTTTTTTTTTTTTTTTAAGGCTAGCCGACGATCGTAGCGAGGGAACTCTCTAGCAAAGGTGGATCGGATAAGATCAACTTTTGGACAATAATTCTCACTTTGTGCTTTGTAAACTTAATTACTGAAATGAGGAATTAACAGATTAATGCTAATTTTATAGAATAATAATTTATTTATTTATTTTATCGAAATAATTGAATTTAAAAAACATACTAATTAACAGCAAATTAATAGACAAGCTACAACAAGAGGAGATGATAAATTGGAAGAGCAGATTATGAGGGATGGATTCCAAATACAAAATAAAGTCCTCTTATCAATGATTTATTTCTGGTTCATAAAGTCACCGAAAGCATCCTGCGCTGCCTCAGAAGTTGCATCATCAAATCTTGACTTCATCCCTACCATCCGATCAACGCATATCTTCACCACCCCGGATCACTGATCAAACTATCACACGATTGCCAATGCTTCTCGGGTGACAGTGGGCCCACTCCCATGTCGGCCATGTATTTAATAAACGGACCATCAAGATCATCACACGTGTTAAACATCGAAGCCACCGACCCTTCAATTACTGAGACCCATGGAGGTTTGTCACCCGGTTATGGTGGGCCTCCTCCACCGGGTCTCCAGCCCATCACACTCGGGGGCCCAACGTCTTTTCTCTTGAGATCCCAGTAAGTGATGGCCATTTCTTCCGGTAGCCCGGGAACTAGATGGGTCTCACCAGGCTCGACATCACCAGCACGGACCTTCCACGCCCCCCACTCCATGGCAGCAGCACTCGCGCCAAAAATAAAAAACCGGGTAATGGTCTGATCCGGGTAATGGTCTGATCAGTGGGTTTTGAGCGAAAGAGGAAGGAATGGCAGGGAGAGGGTAGGAGCATAGTTGTAAAATCCGTTCCGGATACCGTTCCGGTTTTTTGTTTGGAACGGAACGTTCCGGTTTCGGTGCATTCCGGCGTTCCGTTCCGGTTTTGTACTGTTCATATTTATTTAATTATATATATGAAAAAAATAAAATATTAATTTAACAAGTATAATTTAAATTTAATATAAATGAACTTTAAATTATACAATACAAACATAATCTCAAAATTAGAAACATCTTTAAAATTCCAAAATATTATGAAAGTAAAATGTTCTAAAATAAAAGAAAAATACATCAAACATCTTCTACATCATTAATATAAAAATAAAGATCTTGATCTTGCTGTGGAACATAAGAAAAGTCGTCAACAAGACATTCCAATAGTTGGTCATTTCCACCAAGCTCATTCTCCTCATTTACACATGTCTTTTCTTTTCTTTTTTTTCCTTCATCTTTTCCCTTGTAACTTATAAGAGCAAGTCCAATGGCAAGAGCCATTTTTAAGAGCTAAATCATAAAAATAGCTCTTTGAATAGTGTATAAATGGTTTTTAAGTTGATGTGCTCTCCAATGGTAAGAGCCATTTTGGAGAATCATTTTTTTATCTTATTTTAAATAAAGTTTAATTATTTGTATATAGTTTAATTATACAATTAATAGGAGTAGGTTATATAATTAAATAATTGTTTTTAAAAAACCATCAAACAATAAAATTATTTTTTTATTATATTTAAATAAAAAATAAATTTAAAATAAAAAACCCACAAACTAAAAAAATAATTATCAATTACTAAAATTAACACACTAAATAATATATTTCAAGCAACCAATAAGTTTAAACATATTAATTAAAATACATTCCATTACAAATAATTCAATCAAATTAATTACAAATTAAAACCTCTATTTGCCTTAATTTCTAAATTTGTATTTATTACATGGAAAAGAACATATATTTTAATTAATTTCCAACTTTCTAATTAAAACCCCCTGTTTAATTCCCCTCCCCCATCTTCATCTCCAAAAAAAACCCTACATCTCACTTCTCCCCACGCCGTCAAACATTCTCCCTCATTCTCCCCAGCCCGCAGCCCCCAGCACCACATAGCCAGCCCCCTTCTCCCCCAGCCCCCATCCCCACAGAGCCCGCAGCCCCCCCAGCCAGCAGCACCGCCCCACACAGACAGAACTCTATACATTTGATCTTTTCAGCCTTCTGCAGCTTCAAATCTTTTGTTTTTTGGCAGTTTTCTGTCGTCCTAACCCCATTAACGCTGTCTGGAGTTTTTGATCTGTTTAAGGTGCTTCGTTTTCACCTCTTTTTGGGTTGATTTTTGATGTATTATCGACGAGTTGGGGTTAAGAGATGAAAATTGATTTGGGAATTTTTGAAATCGGGTTGAATCTGTGTGTTTTGTAAGAGAACTTGAAACGACGTCGTTTTGGCTGGATCCGGAATGGAACGCCCGGTACGGAACCGGGGCGTTTCGGCCGGAACTGGGCCGGATTTTCCGGATCTGACCAGAATTCAAACCGGGACAAAAACATCGTCGTTTTGTCCCGGATTTTGAAGTGGAACGGGCCGTTCCGAGCGGAACGGAACGGGATTCATAACACTGGGTAGGAGAGATAACGAGGGTAGTGTGGTAATTGCGTGTATTGAGTTTGTTGCAGAGGTCCATACAAGGGTTGCATGGTGACATCACTCATGATATGCGCGAGTTTGTTTGATTTGCTAAGATCATTTCCGAGTTAATTGAGAAAATATTAATGCTATGTATACTTTTTTTTTTTTGATATGAGGAAGCTCTACTGGAAAATGCATTTTATGAGTTTAGATAAGTGAGTAAAATTCTGGTTGTTCCTGACTCTTACAAAGATTCACGTTCTGACTCGAACTCAAGACGTGTTGTGCATATCATAAACTATATATCATCATGGCATGACCCTTGGGAACAATGCTATGTATACGTGCCACGACATCATACATTTATTAGTTTAACATTGAAATGAAGATGGTCACTATTAATATAAAAATTCAAAATTATATCAACCAATAACTCGTAAAAATAGTTGTGAATATTAATTAAAAACTAGAATAAAAAGTTGATCTATATAATTATTATTTTTATATAAATGTAAGCTATATAGAAAGCCTTGCTGGTTAATGATGATATAAGTGCAATAAACTATGAAATAGAAAGGAAAAAAACAATAATATTTTCAATGCTATTTCTTATTTAATTATAGGACAATTTGCATAAATATTTTAAATAGCTTGAAAGATTTAAATTATATATAAAAAACATTTATTAAGTCAAAATTATCATTTTTTATTTAATAAATATTATAAACAAAAAACTATTTATTAAGTTAAAAGTTTAACGCACACGTGTACACTTGACTTTGCGCGCGCCTTAACCTTGAGTTTTAGGTCTTCAATTGTAGGCCCAAGCTCGAGCTCGAGCTTTTTTACCACCGAATTTTGGAATCAAATTCGAGTTTGTTATAAAATAAAAATAATTATTCTTTACTAGCCTTTTATATATGTAATCCAAGGTTTTCAATACTGTTCCGGTCGCAGTTCCGGTTTTTCTATTGGAACGGAACGTTCCGGTTTCGGAGCGTTTCGGCGTGCCGTTTCGGGGTTGTACTGTTCATATATAATTAATTATATATATATATATATAATTAAAATATTAATTTAACAAGCATAATTAAAATTCAAGATAAATTAACTTTAAATTATACAATATAAACACAAAGTCAAACAAACATAATCTCAAAATTAGAAAAAAAATCACAAGTTAATCAAAATAAAGAGGATTTTAAGGCCGGAATGGTACCGAGACGTTCCGGTCAGAATTTGGCCGGAATTTTCGGAACGGACCGGAATTAAAACCGAGATAAAAACGACGCCGTTTCGTCTCAGTTTTTTAACGGCACGGAATGTTCTGACCATTTCGGCCAGAACGAAACAGAATTGACAACCTTGATCTAATCCACGAATCAAAAATCCAAACGATTTCTATTTTTTCTTGAATAGGAGAATCGCTTCAAGTAATTTCCATAATAAATGGTGCATCAAAATTGATTTTGAAAATCAATATAATAAGGGTTAAAAGGGATATATTCTACACACATTACGATACAGAGATCATAAAAAAAAGGAAAGTGTTTGAAGACTTCCCTCCGACCAAGCCTAACCTTAGACCTACTCCTAAGGATCCCCCTGGACAACATGGAAAATGTTGGTGAGAAAGGACTTGTAAGGGAAATAAAGCCTTTGCAAATAAGATATACCATCATATGATAAATGAACCGTCATTGGGTGTTTTGTTTAAGTATTCTCTAATGGATAATAAAAGCGACTAATACACGACTTTTTATTTTTTAAAAATAAAAATACAAAAATAGTTTTGTTTGTTATTTGAGTCTGAATTTTTTTATGTTCATCATAATATATATATATATGTGAATTTATATCTGGGTTTTTTACTATTGAAATTATATATACATATAATATTTATAATTTTATAACTTAATATATGTATATTCTTCATATTATGTTAAATGATAAAATATAGATCAATAGAAACAATGATAATTGAAATACCATAAGCATTAGAAAATTGCATTTGGTCCCGTATAAAAAAATGATAAAGAATATTTTTTATTTAAGCTCATTTTTTTTTATTTCTCTTTCTTTTTAATCCCTCTCTTCCTGGTGTGTCTATATATAAGTATTGAAAGCTTGCTCAATGAGTAATATAAAATAAGAAATTTGTGTCCTCCCTAACCCAAAATTATGTTGCAAGGCCATCATATATGTGAAGATATATACACAAATTACTGTGTACGAGTGAGATTTCTTCTCAGACCGTATTTCTTTTAACTTAAAACCGGGGACACAAGGAGCAGGTCTTCGTTTCAAACACACAAAACATAAGTACTTTGCATTAATTATAGCAATAAATCACCCCTTTCACCAATGGACAGGTGGGAGTTCACTCTTGAAAAGCATGGAAGAAGAAGAAGAAGCAGGCCTAGAGTTTGAATCCTGCTATCATCGTCTTAAGAAGTAGAATTGAAAGACAGAATTACAAATATTGCAGAATTATAAATAGCGTTTCATGTACTCCTCCACTGTGGTATACTTGATTTTTGGATAAAGCTTCGAAGCCTCCTCTCCTTCATCACCAACTTCAAATTTTGTAAGGCATCCCTCGAAACAAACATGGTAGTAATGTGTCAATCCAACTTGCTCAGCATAATCTTGCTCTTCATTTTTGTTCAAGGAAACAAAACAAGCGAGTTGATTAGGCATTATTCACACAGATTCGAATTATTTGATTAAACTAGCTAGTCAAGTTTACGCATGCATATCTAACCTCTCATGGAAGCCAGGAACTCTTCCGAGGAGATTGAAGATTTACGCAGCTCTTTCCCGATGAGCTTCTCCCATATCTGAACTACTTCTCTCTGAGATAGTATGTTTCTGGGTGGCATAATGTAAAGAGTCTTGTTCAGGGTCCGAGGGTCATCCACGGCCATGATAGTGTACGTGGCTATGTCATCTTCATCAACATAAATTGCTGTCGAATCAAAATTCACGCAGGGTAAGAAATTATAACATGTTTTTCTTTTTAATTGAACACATTGTGTAAGCAAACGTACGATCTATAGCTATATATGTAGTGATTAACTATCCTTAATATTCTGGTATACCTTTTTCTTTGCCGCTTCCCAGTATGGACACATGTTCCCTGGAAGGAATGATGTGTCCAGGCTGACATAAGCCTCCGAGAAAGTATCCAGCAAAGCAGTTTGCAGAAACATATGTAAAAGGAATTCCAGCATCTTCGATCGCTTTCCTAACCACCATTTTATCGTCAAATGTAACCCGTCCAGGTTCCATAGCGTTCTCCATTTTTGCAGGGTCGGTGCCAAACTCGGAGGGCAAAAACCTCTGCATGCGACACACATCTCACACTTTAATTTAATGTTTGTGCTCGGTTATACAGCATTAATGATCGATGACTCAAACCACATAGAGAGAGAAGGAAATTAGAAACAAAAAAGATAATATACTACGTACTATCAGTAAAGAAAGAACAAACGATTCATCTATGCATGCAATATTCAGATAATTACCAGTTCGTTTCTGTCAAGAGAAAATTAAACTGGTTTGAAACTTAATCTACCTTAACATTTCCAGCCTCTTTGATAGCATCGACAAGCTTGAGTTGGAGGAGGATCTGGTGGCTCCTGATATGGACACCAGAAATTGCACAGATAACTACATCAACTAATCTGACTGCATTGATAAGGCTTTGCCGATCATTAAAAGAACCTTGCACAAGATGGGCTCCTTGCTCCTTGAACGACAACAACATTTGAACCTTTTCAATATCAACACCTATCTCCGGCCTGTACAGTACGTATGTATCATGGCCCTGACCTAAACTTGCCTTCACCAACCTCTTTCCCAGGTACCCAGTCCCCCCTGTAATGAGCACTTTGCTTTTCATCTCCATCTGACCTCTCTCTCTCTCGCTCATTTTCTCTCTCTCTCTCTATCTGACCTCTCTCTCTCTCTCTCGTGGGATAGAATACATGACCCGCCTTCCTTCATGCCATTAAATAGCAGCTAATTTTTAAACAGTCATGGGGCTTCCTTGTTTAGCTTGGGAGGTAGCTTTTCCTAGCAAAAAATAACAAAAAATATAATATAAGGACTTATTTTATAGTCTATAGAGGTTGCTTCTCTTAAAAAATAAGGCAGTGATCTCGTATTATTTGGGTATACACGACAGATTTTGGCTTCCAGCAAACTAAAAGGAAAACTTTCCTCTTACAGAAGTCCATCCATATATATTTTTTTAATGAGATACATTAATTGGTGTCATCTTTTTGTAGGTGAAGTTTCACCTGTCAAGTGCTATCCTAATCTCACTTGTGTATCTTTGAAATATGCGCTAACATGCCAAATTAACAAGCCTTTCCAATGTTTATTTTCCTATTTAGTGAATCACTAGATTATTGTCATTTTGAGTTAGATTATTTCTTAAGAAAACATTAAAAATATTCAAATGTTGTTAATGTGCTCTAATTGAAATAGAAATTTAAACCTTGTTGGGTTTGACCTAATATGATCTTGTCAATTTGATAAATTAAAACATCACTCAGGTAATTAATAAGAATATAGTTTGACTAAAAAACATCAAGACAATATTTGTTTTTATTAAAAAACTAAGACGACAATATATTAGATTAACCTGAGTCAATTTATTCATAACTTGGATCATTGGACCATGATAACACACAGAAAGTAAATAAAAAGAAATTATATTGTTCAATTCTAAATCAACCAAATATTGAAGGATGAAATTAAAAAAAAACATTAATTAAAAAAGGATACAACTTGAGTCGACCTGCCATATCACAATCTGAATTGTAAGATCAAGATAACCCCATAAAAAATAAATTAAAACAAATTATGAATTATGAAGCTCAATTTTCAATTCATGAGTGTTGAAGGATGAAAACAAATCAATTAAAAAAAGACACAAAAATGACCCAACTCAACTTAGGTTAACCCACCAAATGCATGTTCTAAGTCACGAGACCAGGATAATCTCTTAGAAAAAAAACCAAAAAAAAGCAAATCGAGTCAACCTGAAATATCCTGCCAAATCTGCAATGAGATTAAGATAAATCCATATAAATCAAATTAAAATAAATTATAATATACAATTCTCAATCAACTCATTGTTGAAAAATAAAATTAAAATATATTTTAATTTTAAAAAAGAATCAAATAAAACGATCCGAGTCAATTTAGGCTAATATGCAAGACTCGTGATCAAGATCATGCGAATGAGATAAATAATAGAAAGCAAAACAAAAAAATCCATGAATTTTAGTTTATAATCAATCTAATGTTAAATGATAAAATTAAAAAAAAAAACACGTCATCTAAAAAGCACCCTCCAAATCAACCAAGTTAATCAGTTAAATCTGTAACACGAGCCATGATCCTGAAATAACTATATAAAAAGCAAAATCCAAAAAGTTATGAAGCTTAATCTCCAGAAAACTATATATTAAAGAATAAAAAAAATGTAATAAAAATGTTTTGTTAGGTGATGATGCATTGTTAAGAAAAAAAAGACATTCTTTTAGTTTTTTTTTGAGAAAAACTAAAATAATGATGAATAAAATCACACACCCACACTCACTCGCCTGTCTTTTTATATTCAGGCCGCTTCCTTGATTACATTCCTATCAATAAATAAAATATGTCATATGATTTTCCAATTAATTAAGACTTTTTAGCTCTTATTGCCTCCTAATCATTGATTATAAAAGATATTTGTGAGTTTAGGCTGTTCAATGTGAATATGAATCGAAAAGAAATTGACATACAGCGCAGGCGTTACTTTTCTTTTATAAGGGATGACTTGTTATTATGTATTGAATTGTAGACTTGGCTTAACGAGCATCCTCGTTTTGTTTTCTTGAGCTTCAAACCTTGACAGCACCCACCACGCACTTTTTTTTTCAATTTGTTTTTTCGACCTCTCGTTTGGAACAAGCATGACCCCCCTCCCACGACCTTTCTGAAAGAAAAAAGGTAATATTTTGTATCATCCTAGAAGATTTTTGTCCTAATATAATTAGGTGAACCTGCTACAGGCTACCAATTCATGGTGCTATATTATTCACATATATTATTATGATGTTTTTTCAACAACAATCTATGTTACTAGAAGGCTTGACAGCAAGAGATCTAGAAGCATTACACATGGAAGAAAACCATGCAGTAGATCAAAATGCTTGTCAGAAAGATTCAACGATTCTGCTTGGAAAAAACAGAAAGCCCGACCGTCTATGAATGTTGACATTAACCTCCCACAGTTTCACATGCTCTCCTACAATGTTGCGATCCACTTATCCAGTCTTTGATACTTGTTCTTTCCGACAAGATTAATAACGTTGTCTTAATTTGTTAAACTGGTTTAAATGATAAGGACATTACATTATAATTGCAATTATATTGTAAACAAAACTAAAAGATTGGTAAGGAGTTTATTGTTAAACCACCGTAGCTATAGGCACATCCCGCTGGGAATTGCACTGTGCAATTCGCAGTGATCCCTCTATTTTTTTTTCATTTGTTACGGTGTTTATTTTTAATTTCATTCTCTTACATTACATTACATTTGGAAGTAATAATTGTTTCCCCCCCTTGATTATCGAGACAGCCATTCATTTTTAAACTTGTAATAGCAAGTCTCATGATCATTGCCAAACGTGAAACGATGCATAATTCACCGGTGGAAGAAGGCAAACAGTTTGTCAAAGCCGTTGACCGTAGATTTCTGACTAACCAAACTTTGCATGCTGCATCGTGGTCAAGAAATGGCAATCTGCTTATGATACAGTTTACGAGTCATTACTTAGGTGGCCTGCCTCGAATCTTCATGCTTCCGATCGCATGATAAAGCATGCAAATCATCAGATCCACCGGCAAAATAGAGAAACGTGAAGGGTTTTGGCTCAGGATGTGCAGATCATCAGATCCACCGGCAGTATAGAGAAAGGTGAAGGGTGGTCCACTCTTGGTCCCAGGCTGCTGGCAACTTTGACTTCCTGGACAAGCCCTAGATTAATAAGCAGCAGGAGGGCAAGCTACCCTACCTGGAGCCCATGAAAAACAACAGCTGAATATACAAGAAATATCTTCATATTATATCATTTACCCTCCGATCGGATTACATTTTTATATGTTAAGAAAAATTTCTAGTTATTATATATAACGTGATTTATTTAAAAAAAAATATCCATGTAAAAATTGATCAAATATTTGTTGACTCAACACCTCCAATGAATCTTCTCTCTAAAAAAGTCATTGACATTAAATTCAGTTCTTTTGGGTGGTTGGATGTGGCCATCCAACCACTTTCACTTTCCTATTAAATTATAAGAACTGAAATGTAAGAAAAGAAAATCTAGAGCTAAAATGTGAAGCAAAAGAGATCAAAATTCAAAAGTAAGAAAATATAGAGGATGTTGCCTTGTTTCAATGTCAATCAATGATAACAAAATAAAAAAAGAGAGGATGTTGCCTTGTTTCTCTGGTAACGAAATTAAAGGCCTCGTAGAACCCATGTGAAATGATGCAAACCAAACAAGATCCAATCATTTTCCCCATGGTTAACTCCCTCCTTGAAACAATGAAATCCATGAAAATCGATTTGGTTAGGTTTGCAATTTGATTATTTGAGATTGTGGCCTCTAGAATTGCCACGGTCCAACTCCAACTTGGCGATAAATGGACTCATTGACAGATCCTTACATTTCTTCAACAACCATGAGAGAAATAACGAGTTCCATGCGCCTACTAAAATTTCACCCACGTACTACCCGTTCTGTCTGTACGCAGGTTGAAAAATATAGTGATAATGGAAGGAAAGAAGCATAGCCATTGAGGATTTAACAAGTTTGCTGATTGAAAAGAACTTGAAATTCATAAAAGGAACACAAAGGGCATCACGGAATGAAATATATGGCTAAACTAGTTAGATTTTGGGTTTGTACTTAGAGATCGTATCAGTTCTAGTCCCACATCATTGGTTATGACAATTAGAAGTTTTAATGGATCATTAATTTCAAGATCTATGAAATTAGTTGAGATACATGTAAAATGATTTGAACAATCACTTTTAAAAAAAAAAAGTATTTCTATTTGGTAGTCTAACAATGTACATTGAACATATATATAGTAGGATCGACAATCAATCAATTACCTTAACTAGAATCAGAATGTGAGATTGTCTGAAGAAATTACATGCAAAAGTTACTGAGGGATCTGAGTTGATAGGGTTGATGATAGCTATTTGAAAAAGATATGCTCCGGTGTAAAAAACTACCGCTATTTGAAAAACAAGTCAATCATTTAAGAAAGTTGATCGGAGAAAAAGGCTACTGCATGCAGTCTCCAGATCATCCATGGCAGAGAAAACCTGATGAAAGCCTTGGACAAGAAGAACATGGATCTGCAAAGCCCGTGGCTCTGACAAAATTAAAAATGCGAAGACGAAAACAGTTATTTCGATTCTATAGCGATTTTGATGATCTGATACGTTTCATCAAATCTTTTTCCGCCAGTCCAATCTCAGCACAAGATTTAATTCTTGATGGAAATCTTTTCCGCATATCATATCACCCAACAAAGTTGCATAACAGGATCCCGACAGGGGAAACCTACCAGGCATCTTATCTACTTTGGTTATATTTTGTATGACTGATTGGTTTTAAGTTTTCCGATGAGTAATGGAGTGATTATATTGTAAACCGATGGACGGATGCATTTTCTATTTGTTATTGCTCCAGGCGATCGATATATAAAGCATGCACACAAGCACTAATACATTATTTTGATTTTTATTATCTTAATTATTAGCAAAAAAATACACTAAATTTTTTTAATTTAAAATTAAATAAAATAAATTTATTAAAAAATACTTTTCAAGTGCTTCCCAAATCACTTGATCACTCACGCGTATCATTTGTTCTATCCTAAAAGCTCAATTCTTTGAGCCCAAGATTATGGGGGGTGCTTTGATTTCCGACATAGTTTAGAAGGAAAAAAATTAGTAAACTATTCTATAGCATGCTTTAGTAAAAATCACATGTATAAACTATGATTTTTTTTTAAAATGAAGTTGGAAAGTGCCACATTTTAAATAAATGGTCAAAATAGACTAGTACAAATTTCAAGAAGATTATATGTTGGTCAAAATAGACTAGTATAAATTTCAAGAAGATTATATGTGTGTGTGTGTGTATCACATAGACATATCAAAAATTGAATAATAAAATCTTCAATAACATCAAAAAATCATAATGAGAGAAATTTAGTGAGATAAAAAAACCATAAGTATTGGCCGAAATGAACCACACGTACGGTCTAAAATAACAGGCAACTCACTTGTTTTTGAACGGAGTATGTGCTTTATTTTAGCCATTGTTTATGGTTTTTTTGTTATATCAAAATTATTTTTAAATTTTTTTAATGGTATTGAAAATATTGTTATCGGGGTTTTAATCATAGTTGTAAAACCGTTCCGTTCCGGCCGGGACAAAATGGCATCGTTTTTATCTCGGTTTTAATTCCGGTCCGTACCGGAAATTCCGGCCGAAACGCGCCGGAATCATGTCGGGTGTGCCGTTTCGGCCATGAAAAAAAAAGAGGAATTAAGTTAAGCCTTACGGCTTAACACAATAACACCCCAGCACCCCCTTTTCCCAAATCAATTCAACTCAAAATCAAAATCTCAAATCAAATCCCTAACTCTTCTTTTCCTCAGTCCTTTCTCTCAATCGATCAATATTTTGTGTTTTAGCTTGATGGGTTTTCGTCGTTGCCATCGCCAACTTCAACAACTACAGTCTTCGTCGTTGTCTTTGTCACTGGCAGGAGAGAAATGAAAGACACAGAGATGGAAGGGGGAGGAGGCGAAGAATGGAGAGAGTTGAAACTTGAAAGTTGAAAGTTGAAATTTGAAACTTGAAACAGAGATGTAAAAGAGGATTCTCCACTCGGGCAGAGAGTTGAAAGTTGAAAGAGATATGTAAAAGAGGAATATTCTCAATTAAATAATATTGTTCCTTCTCCACTCGGCAGCAGATAAAAAAAATAATCTAAGTAAATTATTATAGTTAAAAATAAAAATAGCATAGTTTTGTTGTAAAAAAAAATTAGTATAGTATGATTTAAAATTAATTTATCTTCAATTTTAATTATATTTGTTAAATTAATATTTTAATTTTTTTTCATATATATAATTAATTAATATATATGAATAGTACAACCCCGAAACGGCACACCGAAACGCTCCGAAACCGGAACGTTCCGTTCCAATAGAAAAACCGGAACGGTGACCGGGACGGTATTGACAACCTTGGTTTTAATTAGTGTATCTCCATAAGTTTCTTTTAATTATTATATATTTCATCATTCCATCTTGAAATTAACGTCAGCTAATTTTAAAATCACATCTGCAACTTTACCGAAGAATGCTATTTTTTTCATAAATAAAAATTGATATGTGATGATTTCTCTCTGAAATAATATACTAATTCTAAAAATACCCGGTTTTGCTGAGAATTGGGGGGGTCGATGACGTCGTGCATGACTCGTTCGTGACAAGCTTAGGCAATGAATTGAGTAATTATGTTTGAGAATACCAGGCAATTAATGCTCTAGAAGCTTGAGATGAGATTTTTCTTTTTTTCAATTCTTGGACTTTTGTAATGGATCCACTGATTAATTAGCTTTGACCGCCGCCGCAAAAATGATCGATTCAGCCTGTTTGGGAGAGCGGTTGCGGTAGCTTTTCAAAGTGCTTTTTGTACCGAAATATATCAAAATAATGTTTTTTTATTTTTTAAAAATCATTTTTGACATCAGCATATCAAAATGATCTAAAAACACCAAAACATATTCATTTAAAATGAAAAAAAAATAAAAATTTGAATTTCAGTAAAATGGCGGTTTGGCCGCAGTGCCAAACAGGCTCTGAGGTTTGCTCTCTGAGGTCTTAAATTGAAGTCCTGTGATTATTAATATAATAATTATTGAATATTTATGTGGCTATTAATTTTATAACTAATAAGATTAGTGGAGCTGCAAAGAATGAAAATTCATATTAATTTTTAAAAAAAAAAGAACAGAATGGTCTGATAAAAGCACAATAAATAACGATGGTCAAGGTTTTTTTTCATCCGAATGAGATGGCTACGTATCATGAAATCTTGTCGTCTAGATTAGCTAGTGCCATATTAAAGAACTCACGGATATTGCTCGTGGCCCCCTTTGTCTAATTAATTATAAAAACCATAACTTATTAGTGCCGATGCTTAAATAAATATCTTATTGCTTCGAAGCTTTATTTGCAATGTTTAGCATTGTTGTTAATTCCGTTCTGTTCCGTTCAACAAACCGGGACAAAACAGCGTCGTTTTCGTCTCGGTTTTAATTCCGGTCTGATCCGGAAATTCTGGCCAAATTCCTGCCGGAACGTCCCAGTTCCGTTCCGGGCGTGCCGTTCCGGGTTCAAAATCTATTTTTTTTTATTTTTTAAAAATTATTTTTGACATCTATACATCAAAATAATTTAAAAACACCAAAATATTTTAAATAAAAAAGAATTCAAATTTTAATTATGCTTGTTAAATTAATATTTTTTTTTCCATATATATATATATAATTAATTATATATGAACAGTACGACACCGAAACGGCACGCCGGAACGCTCCGAAACCGGAACGTTCCGTTCCAATCGAAAAACCGGAACGGCGACCGGAACGGCGACCGGAACGGTATTGACAACTTTAATGTTTAGAGTTATTTGCTAGAATGATTAGCAAGGCATTATATATATATATATATATATATATATATATATATATATATATATATATATATATAATCGTTTGACAAGCTATAGATATAGCTTTTGAAAGAAAAAAAATAAAAATAAATAAACGTATCACCTAAATGGCCTGATTACTGGCTAAGGCACGACTTCCTTTCTCTTTTTATCGATCGAAACCTATAAGTTTCGTTAAGATTAGATCACCAAAATTTGACGATTAAAGCACTTGCAAAAGCTCCTGGGTGGAAACGTGAACGAGGAGATTTTGTGCATAGGCTATCATATAATAATATAAATTATATATTAAAATCTAAGTTAACAGTTTAAGTTTTTAGATAATATAGTTCTTTAATATGATATCATAATCTTATTGATCCAGTAATCATAAGTTTGAATCTCATTATTTTTATTTTATTTGATAAAAATCAAGTATAAAATAATATAAATTTGTGCAAGTTTTAAATTCAAAAGACTTTCATTTAAAAAAATATATTAAAAAATAATATAAATTATATCTTAATATGACAGCTGTTTAAATTTAATATTATAAATCTTAATATGATATCATAATCTTATTGATCCAGTAATCATAAGTTTGAATCTCATTATTTTTATTTTATTTGATAAAAATCAAGTATAAAATAATATAAATTTGTGCAAGTTTTAAATTCAAAAGACTTTCATTTAAAAAAATATATTAAAAAATAATATAAATTATATCTTAATATGACAGCTGTTTAAATTTTTAAGTAAAATAATTATTAATAGACGTAGATAAATAGAATGAACCAAAAAAAAAAAAAAGGGAAACGCCGACGGCATTGACAAAGGATATTATTTTTTCCTCTTGAAGGGCACAGCCTGGTACTGTTTGAGTAATCAGCATGACGGTTACCACGTAGAAATCTTCCAACTTTTTCCATTTTTGATTGTTCAGAACTTGGAAAATTTAGAGTCATTTTCACATTCCTTTTGAATTATAATTTTAAATTTTAATTCGTAATTTATGTTTTTCTTAAAAAATATAACATTAACAAAAAAACAAAAAGCTAAAACGATTTTAAATTATTTGATAAAAATAACTCAAATAATTTCTTGAAGAAGGAATATTAATTAAATAACACTACTTGAGTTAACATTTAAGATTTTAATTTATTACAATTTTTTTGTTTAAGTTATGAGTTTGTAGCAAAACATACCTGTATAACTTGTATATAAAAAAAAAAAAAAAAAAACGGCCATAAAAATATAAAATTATATTAACAAAATTACGACGAAGCCTGCTGCAGAATCTTTTATAAAAGGCATCGTTCTATGACTCTCGAAAAACATCAAAACAAGAGAATCATGGGAAAGAGCAAGGTTCTTGTTGTTGGGGCAACTGGGTATATCGGCAAGAGAATTGTGAAGGCGAGCTTGGACCAGGGCCATACAACCTACGTCCTCCAACGTCATGAGATAGGCCTCGACATTGATAAGCTACAGCTGCTACTGTCATTTAAAAAGCAAGGAGCTCGCCTCGTTGAGGGTTCATTTTCCGATCAGAAAAGCCTTGTGGAGGCGGTGAAGAAAGTTGATGTTGTCATCTGCACCCTTTCCGGGGTGCATTTTAAGAGCCACAGCATTCTGATGCAGCTCAAGCTCGTGGACGCCATCAAAGAAGCTGGAAACGTGAAGGTACTTGAATATTCATGATAATTCAACCTGTACCCTGAGCTGTTAATGGCTATCTCTGCATATTTAATCTCCTTTTTCGGGAAATCCTGCATGCAAGTGATGTCAAAGGTAGCTATAATTAGTTTTCAGCATTAATCTTCTCTGGGCAATCGAGTTCCTAATACATGTAGCTCCTCCTCATCAAATTTTCACAATATTGATTTACAAGGGAATATTGTTTTCATAATTAATTAAACCTTAATGCATGTCTTGTTACAGATCCATTTTTTATTTTAACTGAGGACCCGTAAGAGTCTTTTGTGACTATTTCGCCAAGAAAAGAAGAAGAATGAGTTGCTCAAACTTACTAAAACCCAAACATGCCTCCTTCTGGGATTTTAGTTTCATTCCCGATGACTTTTGTTTTTGTGAAAAAGAAACATATATAGCTTGTCTATTTTTTATTTGTTACATTTCGGAACTTTCATCAATATGTTGCTCTCAAATCTATATTTTGTTTTCTTAAATAGATTTTGGAAGGTGAACAAATCTCTCCCGACTTGCTCACCAACTCCATTTGTGGTTCCTGAGATAACATTAAAAACAATGATATTGACCTAGCTAGTTACTTCTGGCGATGATCTAATCGCGTAAGATTAGATATCAGTGGGATTTAGGGGGGCAGTGCTCCACCATTTAAAGCGAAACAAAGCATGCCTGATCACTTTACAGTCGTTGTCTTATGATTTATTTGCTTATGGCAAAGGCTCAGATTCAAGGCTTGCGACCAAGCATGTTAGTGTAAGATAACCTAAAAAAAAGCACTATCACACAAGCTTAATTAATTTTCTATTATCTTACTAGGGTACTGATTAAGAAGTCTAAACATGCTTAATTATATCGAATTGTGGCAGCGTTTCTTGCCTTCAGAATTTGGTATGGACCCGGCAAGAATGGGGCATGCACTGGCACCAGGAAGAGAAACATTTGATCAGAAAATGATAGTCAGAAAGGCAATTGAGGAGGCTAAGATCCCCTTCACTTATGTCACCGCTAGCTGCTTTGCGGGTTACTTTGTTGGCAACCTCTCTCAGCTTGAGACCCTGACCCCTCCAAAGGATAAAATCTATCTTTATGGAGATGGAAATGTGAAGGGTAAGTGGCAGTGAGAAGACAGAAACCATATTAATCCTATTTGGTTGTAATTTATACTGAATAATGGTATTTGTTGTTTAGCTGTTTATATGGATGAAGATGATATTGCAACATTCACAATCAAAACAATCGATGATCCTCGAACATTGAACAAAACGCTGTACATGAGGCCACCAGAAAACATTCTCTCGCAAAGAAAGTTGGTTGAGATCTGGGAGAAACTCAGTGGAAAGGAACTGGAAAAGATCATCATTTCTGGAGAAGAATTCCTAGCTTCCATGGAAGGTATATACGAGGACTAAACAAAAAATTGATTTAATATCATATATACATCACTCTCTTTTTTTTTTCATTGTTTGCCTTGGTTATACTGGTTGATATAAATTAATATATTTATTTGTTTTTGTATATCGCAGACAAGGATTACGCAGCAAAGGGAGGAATGGGGCATTTCTATCATATTTCCTATGAAGGTAGCTTGACAAATTTTGAAATAGGAGAAGATGGAGAAGAAGCTTCAAACCTTTATCCAGAAGTGATATGCACTCGCATGGATGAATATCTGAAGATCTTTCTTTAAAATGTAAACCCACATTCTACACCAGCAGTATAATGAATATCTGAAAATCCTCCTCGTGCTTGCTTTTTTCGTCCTCCTGCTCTATAACGTTTTGTATCATCAGAAAGACATATATTATGAATAAGTTGTGTGGAATGTTTTAATGAAACGATTAGTGGGCTCATCAATTAATATTACTGCTCTTTTTTTGTCCTCCTGGCCTTGAGTGTTTCTGACCTTTAAGCTTCTTTCGAAGATTTAGCTCCGACTTGAGTGTTTTGCACAAATGAAGAAAGATACTGAACCTGGTAATTTACGAAAATGCAGTTCTCAGAGCTTCCGAAAGATGAACCATGCACAATAAATTGTAAATAAAGGATCTGTCGAGTTTATAACATAATTTATAAGCAGCTTTTTAGCTAGGGTCACTCTATAAGGAGTTGCAAAATGTTTGTTATGGAAGTAATTAGTAAATATTACCACTGATTTATCTCCTATATGAAAGCATTTTGAGATCTAACTCGGATCCATTTGCAGCAACAAAATCATAGGTACCCTTGGTGTTTAGGTCAAAATGTATGGAATCTCCATGAAGGTGGTGCTTAGCATCTGTAGTTTCCAGTGTCTGAGCCGAGCCATTTGTCTTGATATTGACACCTTTCAGATCAAGGACGCGTGGTTTCCTATCTTCTGCATTCATATTCTCGATGAGACTAGATATAGCCAGATTGAAGCCTGTTAATTGAGCTCTCGTAGCTTCTAAATCTCCATTTCCGTCCTCGTTCAAGTTCCGCGAGAGGCTCTTCTGGGCTTTCTCCAGTATAGACTGCATGTACTTCCCCTGTGCTTCTATTCTCATCTGCAGCTTCTTCTGAACCTGTTGTAGAGAAGATCGACTCAACGTATCAAACTAGAAATTTGAGGATGGACAGGCTACGTTAAGTGAGATATTCTAGGAGCAACTACCAAAATGAAGAGACGAAGAGATAGAGGAAACTCTCATGTGAAAGTTATACCTCAAGCTCTCGTAATGTTTTCTGCACTTCAATCTGACAATTTAATGCCTCTGCAACTGGGATTTCTCTGTTTTGAACATACTTTAATTAGCACCAACATTGAAATTTCCGAATAAAGTATCAAGGAGAATTCCAGATGAGATTACTCTGAGGTTAAGTCAAGGCAGAGCTTGGTTTGACTACATTTTAGCGGGTAAACAACACGTTTAGTTATCATTATTGCCTCGATACAAAACTTTGTTATGGGTTTTCTTGTTGAATCCATTATTGCCTCAAGGACTGTACCATTGAATGATGTATGTCAGCCAGTCATTCTCTGAGCCTAACTCAAAAAAAAGAATCGCATTTTCTTAAATTTAACGAACCTAACTCAAAAAAAAAAACAATTCAGTTTCTTCCCTTTTCAAGATTTTTCTTTCCCTTGCAAATGACACTCAAACTAATGGAGTTGAACGAACACAAGGACAATACTTTCTGAAATTAAGAGTTAAAGGGCATAATCCATAAAAATTTCTGTACAAGGGCAAAAAAAACAGGAGAACAGCGGCAAAAGGTGACATTTAACCACTTTTTGTATCTTTGGAAAATAAACAAAAGAAAATAGGAATCAGCAATCTAATAGACCCTCTCTCAAACCATCAATGCTGCGTTCTCAGCCCGTCAAGAAAATGCAGGGGATAAAGAGATAGAAAAAAACAAAAACACTTGTAGATAGAATTAAGCAATGTTCAAGGAAACAGTTAAGGGCTTGAGACATCCAACAAGAAATTCATGTTTTTTTTATATTGTTTCACAGAAACTACATATAAATACAGAAGAATGATTTCACAGAAACTACATATAAATACAGAAGAATGATTGCGGAGCATACCCTTGTTCTATATCCATTCCTGGTGAGCTGGTACTTGTCGCTGAGGAACCATGACTGAAGTTTACATATGAAGCCCCTAGAAGTTGATTGAAATGGTAAGTCGCGAGATTAACAATACACAGAACTAATTGATTATGCAAATTCTTGTAAGCACTTTACAAGCTACAATGGGATCAGGTGCCAATATTTCAAACTGAAACCAGTTATTTGAGGTGAAAATGGAATGATAATAAAGGCAGTGATGATGAACTAACCTCTGCTCTCTCTGCTTTGTTCTGAAATGTTCTGTCTCCGAGCCTGGTGCCCCAGTCTGTATTTCTGCAGATAAATAGGCCAGCACATTTACACAGTAACAATTCAAAGGCAAAAAGAAAAGAAATAAAACAAGAAACCGTGATTCGAGCAGCATTAGTTCAGCTAAAACTGTACCTGCAAATGACTCTTTAAGTGGTACAATGTCAAACCCTTTAATCCCATTAATCTCAAGACTGACTTTGGAGTTGCCTCTGAAAGTAAATCCAGTCTATATAATCAGATTAACTATAAGATCAGGCAGATAACATTCAAATATAGACTCAAGCTGATTAGGTTCATACAAATATTAAGAAGAATTCGATAGTGATAATAGACCAGAAATATGAACTGTATTGTCACCGGGAGCAGTTGTTTCTGATATAGTTTCTGTAAAATCGAGTCAAAACCAAGGAGAAAACTTGCACTAGCTCTAATCATATTTCCTGGAAGATTCCAAATGAGCTAAGCGTACTGATATGGTTATTTCAACCAATATGGGCAAATGAATCAAGCAAATCATCAATCTTGCAAATCCCTCCTAGCTAGATAGAAATTAAATAAAGTTTAAACATGAAGAAAAAAAAAAAGATGAGTTTTTTTTAGTGAACTTACTATCAGGGCCACCAAGCTTGGTGACAGCATCGACAAAACGATCATGAAGATCAGAAGTCCATCTAAGTCTTGGCTTAGGGTCTCTTGTCATCATCACCACCCCGTTCTCGTATGGATAATTCCCTCCACCGCCAAATACTGTTCTCTCCATGTTTAACACCCGAAATCTCCCACCAAAAGTATCTTTTCTACTTCACTGACAGAAGAATAGAAGGCTTGAAGCAGCTTTTTTTTTTTGCTTTTGCTCTTTCTAAAACTCTTCTTTCCCAGAACATAAGAAGACCCAAAAGTGAAAATGAAAAAGATGGGTCACAAGGAAGTAAAAAAGAGAAGAAAAGTTGTTTATGCGGAGCAATTCTTTGCAAGAAGAAGGGACCAAAATTCAACAACTGTACATAGTAATGGAGAAAAAACCAAATACAAACAAGTGTATATTAAGTGCTTATATAGTTTTTTTTTTTACTAGTTGTTTGAGCAACAACATGGAATTCTTGTTTAATTCAGGATGCGAGAAAATAACGTTAAAATAAATATTTCATCAAAAAACTATATTGTAATAGATTCAAATGATTTAATGTTTATAAACTAAGGCCACGAAGACAGCAGTACTTGATGTAGAGGAGATATATTAGCTATACTATTTTTAAATTTCTGGGTGTGAAATCTCAAGTTATTTGATTGGAGAAATTCTTTTATTTACAAAAACAGGAGTAAAATAATAGATGTGTGTGTGGACATGCTGAGGAAAGCTCGGCGAGGAATCTGAAGCAACATGACTGGAGAAATTTAGAATTGAAACACAAGTTAACGTTGTCATATTCATGTGTACATCAGCATGCTATCATGACCGTCTGATGTAGCTCATGAAAATATTAAGATGATCAAACTGTGGAGGGATCGCTGAGACCAGGCGAAGGAAAGGAGCAAATTATAGATTGCATGCCACGTAGGATCCAGCGTGGAATATTCGCCGGCGGAGAAGATGGGAGAATATTCGTCGAGTCACGTGGAGGGCCCGCATGAATTGCGGGTGGGGACAAGATGGGTGACAATATAATTCTGATTGACACGACGGTGTTCGACACGTGGGCGATGGTCCAGTTCATGAATCAGCCACGTTTCGAAGTCCCCGTGAGGGACGGGTGGCTTGAAGCTTCGCGTTGCCAATCAGTGGCTATTGCCACTCATAAAGACAATGGATCCACACCTAACTGGTGATTCCATCGCAAGTTTCTAGCGGTTGGTACATCGGGGAAGTAATTCCGTTGACATATTGGTGTTTATGATGTTGCTTTCGCTTTTTTTTTTTTTGTTTTTGAAAAAAAATCAAATTTTTTATTTTAAATTAATTATTTTTAGTGTTTTTAAATTATTTACATGTGCCGATATCAAAATATATTTTTTAAAAAGCAACTGCAACCACAACCATACTTCCAAATAAACACTACGTCTCAAGGATGAGTAAGATCTCACTTCTTTACCCTGTTTGACATTGCGTATCAAAAGCAAAAATGATATTTTTTTATATTTTTTACATTAAATTATATTTTTTTGGTGTTTTTAGATCATTTTTATGTGCTGGTATCAAAAATGATTTTTAAAAAATAAATAAAATATTATTTAATATATTTCTAAAAAAAATATTTTTAAAAATAACATTAACTATATTTTTAAACGGACACACATGATGTTGTAGATTAGATCAATCTTTTTAATATATATATATATATATTACAAAACACCTAATAGGCGTGGCCTTTGCACTGTGCTCCCTCTCACAGATCACTGTGGATTCGAGCAGTGTGGAGCCGAAAATAGCCCTCGGCCGCGCGGCAAAAGGTGGGTGTAAAACGGGGCTAATTTCGGTTTTTCCTTTTTTTAAAAAAAAATAATCAGCTATAAACAATGTATTCACGCTTTAACCCCCGGTAATAAGACAAAAAAAGGCATGCGGCTGAGGGGCACCGGCGTAATTGCGCGCGGACGGACCGGTCCGGTCCGCCGCAACTTTTTTTTTTTTAATATTTTCTGAAATGGCTAAATACGGTTATAGCCCCTAATAAGACAAAAACACTTGGGTGCAGGGTTAGAACGGTAATTGACCCTATTTTTTCAATTTTTTAATTGGTGTCTGTCAGGGCGTGAGGCGCACGCGCCAGACGGTTTTTCGCCTCACGCCCTGTGTAGGTGGCGCGTGCGGCGTCATACGGTGGTCGGAAATTGTCTGCCAGAGGCTATATCGAGGCGCCGCCGCGTGTTCTTCCTCCCGCGGTGGTGCGTGTAACCACCAAATGTCCGTGGACGCGGCGGAGGCCGGTTAAAGCTACCGGCCACGTTTCTCTCTCTCCTGCACGTCAATGTGCAGGAGAGTCCCCCTTATTTCGTTACTTTTCACTTCGGTCCCTCTACTTTTAATTTGGTCTTTGGTCCTCATTTCTTATATATAAGTTTTGATTTAGTTAGATTGGGTCCTCCGATTTTAATTGATTGAATTTGAAAGTTCGGTCCTTCTACTTTCAATTTCCGGTTTGGCTGTATATAACTCAATGAATTCGGTACACAAGTTCCGATTTTTGCAATTTTATCCTCTGATTGCAATTGACAATAATATAATTTGCATTTCAGCCCTTTGACTTTTAATTTTTTTAATTTAATCCCTTTATATTTGATTTTCATTTCAGCCCTTACACTTTTATTTTTTTAATCCCTACTTTTGTCCATGTATATATAAGTGTATTTAACACAACAACAATAATAATAATAATACTAATAAAAATAATAATAATCATGATTTAATTATTTTTCATTCTTACTCTTTTGTTATTTTTTTTCCCTCCCGATAATTTGATGATTTTTTTTCCAGTAATAACAATGATAATATTTTTTATATTTATTTTTATCTTTTGTTAAAGTTTTTAGGATATTTTTAGTCTTTCATTTATTTTTGTTTCTTTCATTATTAACATAATAATAATAATAATTATAATAATAATAATAGTGATTATTATTAATATTATAATAATAGTGATTATGTATTCTATTATTATAATAATAGTGATTATTTATTCTTTCATAATAATAATAATTTTTTAATTGGTTTTTCTTGCTTGTTGTTTTGTTCATGCTTTTTATTTTTTCCACTCGGTATAATTTAATAATTTTTGTTGTTTTTATTCTAGCGGCAATAATAATTTTAGATGTTAAGACTCCGATGTTGCTATTGTTATAATATTTTAAATTAATATTGCTTCCTTTTCCCTTTTTTTTTATTTGCTCTTTCTATTAATTGATTTTTATAATTTTATTATCTGCACAATAATGATTTCAGTAATTTTTTTTTCTTATTCAAATATTTTGCTCTTTTTTCTAATGTTAGTGCGCGCTCTTTTATGATCGTTTATGACGCAATATCTATATTCTAAAAGATGTAATCTATGCTTACGTGACAAACTCAACTCAAAATTTTAAACATTTTATCTCCTAATCTATAACTTTTATTTACTTATATCATATAAATTTATCGTTGTAGATTTAATTATGTTAAATTATATACAAAAAAATACCCGCGGCAACGCGCGGGCAATTTACTAGTATATATATATATATATATATATATATATATATATATATATATATATATATATATATATATATATATATATATATATATATATATAGCATTGCTAACCTGTTTTATAGTAAAAAAGAATTTTAACTATAAGATAGTTGATTTGATATAGTCTAGTAGGCTTTGCAAATATAAAACAATATAAATTACTGGTAAAAAAATAATTTGACTAAAAAAAATAATCAATCTATTTGTTAAAAAAATAATGAGATGACAACAAATTGAATTGATCCCGGTCAATCTAGTGTAACTTGTTAAATCTACAACTAGATCACAAGATTAAGATAACACTATAGAAAATAGATAGATCCACAATTCTTAATCAACTCAATATTAAATAATAATATTTAAAATAAATCAATTAAAATGACAAAAAATCAAGTCATTCGAGTTAATTAATCAAATTTGTGATTATAGTCATTAAACAACAATAACCTAATAGAAAATAAATTGAAACAAATTATGAAATTAAATTCATAATAATTAAACCAAAGCTGAAGGATGAAATTAAAATTAAAAATGACTTCAGCCAACCAAGTACATTATTTTCTCTTTTTCAATTTCACCTTCTAATAATTAATTTAATTTTTTTTATCATATTTGATGCAATGATCTTAGCCTCGTATCTTAGGTTAACTTGAATCAACATCATGTTTTTTTATATTTTTAAATTATTATTTTTTCTGAATTTCATTTGTTAACATTATCTTTACTGAAGATTTTGTTCTTTTATTATTTTCATTTTGTTTTTCGTAAAGATAGTTAAATCTCATAATTTAGATTATGAGTTTAGCATGTTAAGTTGTCATTTTCTCTCTCTTAATAGATGCACACCCTCTTATTTTTAAATTAATGAACGATATCATCTAAAAGCTTAACCGGGTAGATGAGGTTCTAGAATATAATTTATATTATTCTTTAATATATACCCTCAAGTAAAAGTTTTTTATGCTTGATACTTGTACATGGCCACACTATCTTTTGTTTTATTTTTTTATCAAATAAAATAGGATAGTGAAATTCGAACTCGTGACCGCTGAGTCAACAAGGCTATAATACCATATTTAGGAATCATCTCACATAAAAGTTTAAGTTGTACAGGTGAAGTTGGAATCTCTGTGGAGAAGATAAGCAACCATTTGCATTGCAAGAGAGAGCAACGAGTTGGATGGAGTCATTCATCACAGCAACTCACTCTAAGTCTAAATGAAGTTGTTGGATAGCTTACGAACAGAGAAAAGGTTGTAGCTAAACTGTAAATAGAGTTGACACATAATGAAAACGTAAGAATGTCGCAAAATATGATGCAGACAGAGAAGCTGGTTAGCAAATCATTTAACAAAAGATGTTGCTAAGAAATCTGAGCCCAAACTCCAAAGATCTTTAAAGTGAAATGAACATGAATAGGAAACTAACGCCAGCAATCTAATGTGGAAAGAGGACGAAGTACTTTTGATATGGTATTCCAATAAAAGATTGGGCAGAAACCGCGAGAAATACAGCAAATGAAAGGGGAAAAGAAAGCACCATTACAGTATTGAAGACAAGAAAAACAATGAAGAAAAAGAAAGAATGGTGTTAAAACAACACGGTGAGTCATTGAAGTTGGACTAAAAGATGAAAGAAAAGTGGATTGTGTTTTCTAGAAGGAACCCTAAGAGATGAGGGTTGTATGACGACCATAAGCATGGTCTAAGTGGTTGCCAACACCGGTACAGCACTAATTATCACTTCAACTGTTCAGATGACACGATTTGAGGCCTTTTATGGTTGTCATCCAACATCTCGTCTGACCTATTTTCCGAGTGATTCAAAGATGGAAGCTGTAAGTTGACCAAATTCTTCAAGATAGACAAGGCATGATTGCTTTATTGAAGCATCAGAAGACTCAAAATAGAATGAAACATAAAGGTGGCATGATTTTTTTTAGATGCGAGAAAACTTCATCTTTCAGAAAGCACTTCAGGTAAATAAGTAAAATCCTGATTGTTCTAGTACAAGGAATGCATGCTATAACTCTGAGACTTCTGAACAAATCTTAAGACTCTTGACATTACGCCATGCTCCTCAGGACGACAAACATGTTGATATAGAAGAAGAAGTAACAGACATCGTTAATTCTCTCAATACTCCATGGAAGTTTTCATATGGAAAGGAAGGAGTGTTGGTAGATGAGAAAGACTAGTAATTTTAGATCTTCTTGAGCATATTGTGGACGTCGTGTAATTCTTCCTTCCCCCCGTTTTTCTCTGTTTCGATCAATTAAAAATTATGTTTTCTTTCATCATTAACTTGTAGTCAGCTGGGATTTATATTACCTTTAGTCGGTTCAGCCTTTATCAAAGAAAAAAAAAAAGGCTCCACTTGTGCTAATGCTCTCCTGACTACAATAAAACAGTGTGTCATGGTGGTTTATCAAACCCACGTATACGTTTTTTTTCTCTTCGTGTTCTTCTTTCATAATTTCATGCTGTCTTCATCATCATCTTTCTAATCATAAACATAAACCAAAGATTTGCAAAATACTTTTTTCCAAAAATACTGTTCTAAATTATTTATTGACAGAAACTACAGTCTACGTGTGTGCTGGCACATGCTGGGTTTTTTTTCTCAGATAGTCTTGAACTAACTTCAAATTATTTGGTTGGCGGTCATTGGTAAATAATAGAAAGAAAAACATGACAGAGGGAAGAAGAAAAACTTGTTCTCGTGAGTTCTTAAGTCCTTTCCCAGAGATTTATTAACAGAAGTTCTTCCTCGCGTGGTCTCTACTTCGTTTTCAGATCTCTTCACAGCCAAAGAGTTTCATGAAGCAGTATCGGAGAACTTTATTTTTGAGCACATCATCACTGTCGAGAAATTCCCAGTTATTCATTAGAGGATTAGCCCCGGTGCCTCCCCTTTTTTGGACCGTTGCAAGGAGATTGTAATGCTGTATTTCGACTGGGGATGGTGAGTTCCTTGGATCCAAGAAACCAGAATCAGGATTCCAACACTTAAAGAACGCGGTCAAAAAAAGGGCATGTAGAGCAATATACATATGCGGTATCATCCTTGTATGCCATGGTGGGCAATTTAAACAAGAGGGTATAGATAGAACTGCTTTCTTCATTGAAGAAATACAAATCAAGACACTGGTCATTAAATAGAGCAGAAACAAAATAAAAGGGATTCTTCAAAGCGTGAAGATCGACAAAAGTGAAGTTGGTATCCGACCAGAAGTACCCAATAACCATGGATGAACCTGCAACTGTAGAAAATTTACAAGAGGATGGATTGATGAAGAGTACTCTACTTGTGATTGTTGCATATGGGATCATGAGGTAACACTTTTTTCATAAATCATTGTATCCGTCCGTAATTTTAGAGTAGATCGTTACTTTTGGCTTTTTACAATAATCCTAACAGGGAATTTCCCTGGAGATACCACAGTATATGGTGGTGCTAGTTCTAACCTCTTCACGCTAGACAACCTTTAAAACCTTTTCTGAGTGCAGTTTCATCTAAATTTCTTCCAATGAACACGAGTTTGTTTATTCTCTTCTCATCAGGTCCCCATGTTTTGCCTGGGCAACCATCCAATAGAGAATGAACCCCCTGAAAGAAAAGCACCATGGAAGGTGAGGATTTTGAAGGGGGGAAAAAGAACAAAGAAGAAAATAACCAGGCTCGGATCTGCAAAAAACCTAGAGGTATAATTGGCTAATAAATAAAGCATAATAAGGTGGGAAAACCTGGAAGATATATCGTTGATCAGAGCCAGTGACAGACAAGACACCTTTCATCCGGTACAAGTCATCCCCTTTTTCTTCAATCAGCCTTTCTAACCAATCATCAACCTGTTCCATTTACAACAAAAAAGGATTTTTATATTTCCTCACCATTATACATCAAAATGTTTGATTAACATATATAAATCTTGTATTTTACTATATCATAAAAGTCAGGGTAAACTTTTAAGAGAGACCATAATGCCTTCATTTATTTTTTATTATCAAGTTGTGGTTAGTTTTTTTGTTTCTATTATGATAATTTGTTTTCACTTTTTAGAAATATAGAATCTTAAAATAACTAAAACTGAAAAAGGGAAGAAGAATAGATTCCCGGACTCGCTAGCTGAATCACGGTAGCAGTGAAGGTGGCCAGTTGAAATAGTAACAATGTCAATGAAAATTTACAAGTATATTATTTTTCATAATATTTTTTATAAAATTTTATCAGCTTAAAATATTTTCATGAAAATAAAGTGATCATGAAATTACCTACCAATTCTATTTTTGTATTTTCTGTTGATTTGATGATCAAATTGCAAAAGAGGGCAGTTGGAAGGGGTCAGATGCTTTTTCTAGATGGGGCGGAAAAAAAGTTTTTAAGGATCTTTTGCGTTAATTAAAAAGAAATAGGGCGGGGGGGAACTCGTTCGTCACTACTTCCTTGTGAACCTAGATAATATTGTTTACATGAACAATATTGACTTTGAATACTTGATATCAAGGGTATGTTAAGAAATGGAGCGAATATCATAAATCCACACATCAAGAGAGTAGGAATATCCATCTCACTAAAAGTGTTTAGCATGTAGATTCTAGATGTTCATGAATTAAAATATGTTGTGATTTAATCCATAACAAACTACAATACCTCGTCAAGGTCAAGCATTCCCTCGAAAACTATACTGACACTAGAGACAGCAGAATCATGAACATGGTCGTGATGATGCCTTTGATGGTGTTCTGCAATCAACCATAACAATTATGTAAGAAAAACCTGGATATCAAAAGAAGCTAAAGCAAATATTGTATTCTGATGGAGAAAGAGATAATCAAAATGACAAGAGCAGGAAAGAAGGCTATGAGTGCTTCTTTCAATGGGTTTGGTTTTCTTTTATTTTATTTTTTATTTATTTGCTTTATGAGTGGTGGAAAAGGAAACATTAGCATCATAATTTTTTGAGATTTTTGGGCCCCGAGGTCACATGAGGCATCATATTCACACCTGCCAAGCCTAGAATTGCTTCAAAAGGTTTCACCACTGGATACCTGATGAGTGGCCAGAACTACCTAAGAAGCATTAGACCATGCATGTTCCATTTTGTTCTACTTTTGTTCATCAGTCATCATAGTATTACAAGAAATTGATTGACAGTAAGACCTGTCGTTTAAGAATCACAATAATCTCAAATCCACCAAAATTTTGATAACAAAAACACCTCATCAGCACTGGATATACTTCTCTCTGTACATGAGACATGCAGAATATTAAAAGCAACTATAAGTTGGCCAAAAATGCTAATTAACCAAAATTTTCATAAGAGCACACCCCAGTAACTGATTGCTCAAAATCATAGCATTGAATTCACGATCTCTCATCAAATAGTCATCACACAATTCCTGCATCCTAATAAATTAACTCCAATAGACCACATATAGCAAATAGAGGGTCACAGCAAAGATGATAATAAAGAGGAAAAGACACCTTGTGCGGTCCCATGTTGATGCATCGAACTGCAGGAATTGTCTATGTGAACTTCTGAGTCAATTCTGGAGAAATCAACATATCCAAGAACAAGAGCTCAAATTACACTATACGTAACAGATGTTTTCTACAATTGTAACATCAAGAAAATAAAAATATTTTGCAGTGTGCTTCTTTATTTGTGTTAGTCAAGGAAAAATATATTCAGAACAATTATAGTTAGAAAAAAAATAATGTAAAAGTAAACAACTTGATGCGATTCCTCACTCAAAGTTAGGAGCATTAACCTTTCCAGATCATATCCTCCCACTCCCAGTACAAAGTCCATGTCAACAGAGCCATATTTGGCTAGCTTAATTGGAGCCATCCCATTGATATGCTGGGAAGGAATCAAGAACATAAAAACTGTACAGTTTAACAACAATTTCAAGACAGAAAATAGAAGCATATCCAACTTAGAAACCTGAAAAGATGAAACCAAATATGGTGCAAATACAATTAAGAAAATGTCAATATGTTCATGGATTCATGTTAAAGTATTCAGAATCAACATGGTATTAGCATTCCCAGGCAAGAATAGAAAATTTTCAGATTTTCACTATAACAGTCTAAGCCACAAAAGCAAATGAATATGTCGGTTCAGAAACTAACAAACATCCACTCAATAATCCAAAGAGGGTTTTCGATTCATTTGGTAGATAAATTTCCAGCTTTGGAGTTGTACAACTGATTCAATCATATACAAATTAGGATTCAACTTTGATGATCCAGCAATATGTGATTATATATTTTACCTTGATTCTCATAGTCAATCCCTTCAGTTCATCCTCAGACACCAAATCAATCTGCCAAAAGGTTAGAATAAATAGCAAGAAACATCAATTCCTCTAGGGCTTCAGAAGGATGTAAATAGAGTACCCATAAATTAATGGTATGATGAGGAAATTAGCCATCAAGCATGGGCCAGTGCATTCAAAGACAACATCAAAATTAACCTTGTTCAATATAATACGGTCAGCATAAGCAACTTGTTCTACTGCTTCATTTACGACAAATCTAGGTTTTACTTCATCCAAATGTTGCAAGACATGCTTGGAGTCCACCATAGTAACAACTCCATCCAGTTTCACATAACGCGAAACCAGCTCATCAGAACAGATTGTTTCTATAACTGGGCCTGGCTTAGCAAGTCCTGCAAAAAGGATTCATATATGATAGTAGTTGAGCTTTCAGGATCTATACCAATGCAGTCAACTCGTGAAAAGGTAGATTGCCTCACGCAGTCAGCATGTGTTTAGTAGAAAGAATAAGAAGGCTATCATGAAACTGTTACAGGACAAGGAATGAGAAATCCATGACAATACAAGGTTCTAATGGGGCGAATTTATTTTCTTCCCCATCTTTCCCTCTTGCTGAGAGTAGATAATATCATAAGACTTTAAATTTCCATTAGAAGTCAAATAAAAGGGCAACCCAATATCCAAATCTGCATTTTGGCACCAAACCAGTTTTTTCCACCTCTTGCCCAATCCCAAATGCCCCCGAGCTTTTTAACATTAGAACTAGCCCTTAACTCACATTGCACAATTAAAATCTTAAAAGTCTTAGGAACATATAATACCTGTAGTTTCTATAACAATATGATCAAACTTGTCTCGTTTTTTCTTCACCAACTCTAAGAGCATTTTAACTAAATCTCCTCTTACTGTGCAGCACAAGCAACCATTATTAACCATAATAATGTCGTCACTTGCAGTGGAATGACTAGCAACCAGCGATCCATCAATATCCACCTCCCCAAACTGCATGGGCGGTAACAAAAATAACCATTAAACTTTTTATAAATATAAAGCAGAAACCCAAGGACATATATTTTTTTGGCCACTAAATTCAATTATTTACAACACTATTAAATTAATGCCCATCATGCCATTTTTTTGGACGGAGAAATACCATAATAAATCCGGACAGCACTATTTGTCCTTTAAAGAGAGAACCAGGGTTATCAGTCATATTTTACAAGAAAACAAATAATAAAAAAAAAAAAACCAAAGCATGTAAATTTGTAAGGAATAATTTCCATACCTCATTTTCTATGACAGCAATCCGCTTGCCATGTTGAGATGTCAGAATATGATTCAGTAAAGTTGTCTGCATTGTCAAGAATTCAGTTCAAATTAAGAGAAATTAAATACAGCATAAGAATGGTACAAGTGAGGAAAGAAGGGATGTCTTGAAAACCCAAAGCATTTGAATTGATATCGGTGATTTGATTGAGGAAAAAGGAAATGAAAATCAAATACTTCCCATAAAGCAGTTCAAGAAGCACAAACCAAATAAGTGTGTGTGTGTGTGTAAGAAAAGAAAACCTTTCCAGAGCCAAGAAAGCCAGTGATGACAGTAGCAGGGACACGAGCACTGAGGCTTGGAGCAGAGGCGCTAGTTTGTTGTGGTTCAAGAGCAGAAGATGAGAAGGTGGCAGTTTGGAAGGGATGGAATTGTACCGAAAAGAGGGGGTGAATGTTTCTGAGGAAATATGAAGGATTTAGGGGAGGAGTTTGGAGAAGTTGGTGGAGATTTTTGGGTGAGATTCTTGAGACGAGTTTGACGGAGCCCATCAAATTTTCCTTCTTTCTTTGGTTTGATGGTCAGAGAGACTTTGAGTGAGCGTTCGTATGAGAAAAATCTATGTAAGAACCTCAAAACCCTGCTGGCTGACTCCTCCGCTCTGGTTAGAGTTTTTAAACTAAACTGCCCTTCTCGTTGTCCATGTATATATAAATACCCGCTCCTGGCTTTTTCTTTTTTCTTTTCTTTTTTCAAATAGCTTCATGTGCTTGGAAAATAGAAAAATAAAGTTTGTTAAGGTGTTTTTTATTTAATAATATATTAAAAATATATTTTTTTTTAATTTTAAAACATTTAATTTGATATTATTATAGCAAAATAATGTTATCTTTGTTTCTAATGGTTTTTGGTTTGTTATTTTTGTTGGCGACTTTAGTGTTTAAAAGTGTTTTTGAATTATATTTTAAAAAAAAAATTTATTTTCATTTTAAATGATTATTACGTTTATTATCATTTTAATAGGTTAACATCAAATATATTTTTTTTAAATAAAAAATATTTTTTAAAAAACAAAAACTTATTCCTTCCCCGTGAGATTTCTTCTCGAGGCTTTAATTCCAATTTTCATTGTTGTTTTCTATGACTATTGTTGTTTGTTTATCAGCTATATTTTGAGCGCGCGTGTTTGGAAGATCATTGGCTAAAACAGATTGTAAAGTGGATCTTGTTTATTAGAAATTAAAAAAAAATAGGAATTTAAAAAAACAACTACTAACTTTTGTTAGCTATTTACATTTCTAAGAATAATGAATTCTAATTTTTTCCAGACATTGATCTATCACACGCATTCATGGTAAAACCCTACCAATTTTATTTTTTTTAAAGATGCACTTTAGACTCATTTATTTGTAATTGGGGGTAGACAATATGAATTATCACGTGAGAACATGTTATTAAGGGTGGAAAAGAAGAGAGAATCAATAAGAATGACAAACTTAGGAAAAGCTTGAATTAGGGTGGAATAATGAATTTGCTGAACATTTTTTTCTCCTGAAATTACAACGACCGGCAGAAAGAACTACTGGACTCAAATCGAACGATAGTTATTGTTTGAGTTGAAAACAAAAAAGTTTGGAGCACCTTTGTTTGATGGAATTCAGAAGTGCATTTCTTTATGGTTACGTTGTTTTCATATTAAAATAATATTTTTATTTTCAAAAAATTTATTTTTATATTAACCTCGCAAAATAATCTAAAAACAATAATATTTTTAAATTTTATAAAAATATTTTTTTTCAAATATATTTGAAAAGGCAAATGATGTGTCACCGAGTCAATTAGGTGGATGGCGTGAAAACAATCAACAGCTCAGCTCAGTATAGTCAAAGATTAATCCTCATATTATTTATGTGTATAATAAATGAAAACCCTCATAACATCATCTAATGTGAATTTTCTCGACGGCTATGTTCGGGCAGGGCCAAATCTCAAAGCCTGGGTGCAAGTTCAGCGAGCCTTTCGATTGGGACAGTTGTAGAATGCCAGTGTCGGGTCAGATCGAGTCATGAAAACCCAAAATGGGTCTGGATCTAAAAAAGGGTTCATGGCAACCTTAGCTCCGGGAATACACAGCTCGAGAATCAATCCTGTTGCTCAAGTATCAAATTGAAATGAATTTTAGAAAAACTTGTTGATGAACATGAAAAACTCAAAAATTAGAAATAAAAGGTAGAAATAATTCCAAAAGTGCTCAATTTAAATCAAATAAAAGATAATGCTCAAAAGAAGATGGCAGAAGGTGGAAAATCGCTAGGTAATAAAACAAGTGCCCAGGAGATTGCCTCTGATTTTGATGCAGTTACCTCCGAGGACTTCAGAGCTTGTGTTATTCATCAAACACCATTGAGTAAATTCATATGTTATTCAAAAACATTCAAAGTTTCATATAATTGAATAATAAAAATAAATGACAAGGAAGAGAGGATGTAAATATATATTGTTTGGAGAGATGGATCAGAATCCTGGCTTGGATTCTCCGAAGAGAAAGGTCGCTCAGTTTATTCAGCTTCGATCATTTGGGGAAAAAATCATCACTTCCATCTCCAACAAATATTCATAAGAACACAAATTCACATCGAAATCAATTTATTCAAAAGAAACCCTGTTTGAAAAGCAAGAACAGTTGCCAATAACCAATCAATTAAATAAATGAAAAAATCTGGGATTCATTTCCTCTCAGACAAATGCCTCGTGTTGTCGTCAGGGAGAATGGAATGGATATATATCGGACTCGTCATCTGGTTTCATCATCACAGAGAAAATTAACCCCAAAATAACAAGAAATCAAAAGGATACTGCAAAAACAAATACGAAGGACGAAATATTCAGCAACTTTTAATAAGAAGGCGGCGAACATAGAAGAAGGATATCTACACAAATATCAGATGCAAGATACGTTAAGCAGCGGCTCTCCCTCTTTTATAGGCGCTGTGCCGTTTAGGGTTTAGGGTTTTTTCTTAACATTCTATATGAAACTTCGCAAATGCCCCTCGCCGCTAGGAGTATTTGGTTCGTGCGGATGACATTTGAACCCTAAATCGCTTCACTAATGCCCTTATAACATCTACAATTCAATTTATCAAACCAAAAAGATCTAGAAAACAAAATCAAATCGAGCTATTTATCTTACTCGACATAAATTAGGTTTTTAGGCAACACTAGATGATAATTGTTACTGTCACTGGAATTCAACCTTTAGTGTTTGCTTATTATTCTTTCCTCTGTTTTTTTTATTTTTGCTTGGAATGAAAATAAAATGGCAATAAAAAAATTGATCTGAGATCAAAATAAAAGGACAGTTTTTTTATTATTAATTTTAATTTCGACGAATACTTAATGATAACAAATAGACCAAGTGATTTTTTTTCTTCTTTTAATCGTAATAAACTAGTATTTCATTTGAGATATAATTGATTCATGTTATTGGTGAACCCCCTTTTCTATGAGCAACATGGCAAAAAAAGAGATTTGTTTTTCCTGTAATTTTAGATTCAAACCATGTAATTACTAATATAATAGTCATTAAAAATTTATATAGTCATTAATTTTAAGATCCATGAAATTAATTTTAAGATCCCTCGTTAATTGTTGTAAAATTCTAGTAGCAACGAACACCACAAAACTGTCATTTTATGCCATTATTTAGAATTTACCATTCCTCTCATTTATTTAACTATTGACTGTCTAACTGCAGTTTCCTTCCATGTTACAGAGACTGACAAATCGTTGAAATAACACAGTGCACCAAAATAACTAACATGCGCCACTACATGGAGATCGGTTATGATGATCCCATAAATAAAACATGGAGCTATTACTGGCTGACACCACTGTTCGAATTGCAGTTCTGGAAAATTGTGGCAGTATCGTTGTTGGTAGCTAAATGCTCAAAATAAGTTCCAACTTTTGTTAAAAAAACTCATCTCTAAGCCATGGAAAATGTCGTCTTCCATTCAAGTAATCAGCAGCATCTGCAGTTTTAAACACAGAAACTAAGCTTCTTCATGACTTTGGCATAGGCTGCAGGGACTGTAGATGGCTGTCTAAGTCTACGTCTTGATTTCTTTGACTGCATCAAACATAAAATTTCTGTTGATCGCAAGTGAAATCATGGTATAAGTAAAGAAAAGCTAATAGGATTTTATTTTTTTTGCCATCAATAAAACTCTTCAGCACCAAAATGCAAATGCAAATGAAAATAAAATAAAATTGAGCACATCAGGACCAAAGGAGATCGAAAATGCAATGACCTAGGATTGGCAAATGACACCAAAAGTATACTGTTAAAATCGAGGGCTGGACTAAAATACATTGTGATGGAAACATGTTGAAATCAGACCACCATTGCAAACTTACACATGACGCATAAATGAAACTGGGCCACCTAAAAGGGTATTTCACAGTACTAAAGGAGGCTCCTTATTTTCAAACTCAGAATGTAATATAACATGTTCAGCGTAAACTTGATCGATAAGAGGAGTGAAGTCAAGCAGTTGTCTCCATCCTTTCTAAAGCATCACTACAACTTTCCAACAGGCATAACTTACAAAATGCTAAGTAGAATTAGCTTGCACTTTATGTAACGAGAAACCAACTGTATATATATATATATATATATCAAATCTTGGGAGATATGTAGCAAGAGACCATTTCAGTTTCAACAACATGAAAGGAAATAAAAATGAAAACATGAAAATACTAAAAGGTATACCTTCAAGTGCGCATTATGATTCTTGCCCTCCCTCCAGCGCCGAATAGTCCCATCATTCATTGTCCTAAATCTGTCCTTATACGACCTGATCAATAAAAACTACCAGTAATTCACAAAATTTTAAAAAGTGCTTTTAAAGGAAGAAAAGAAAACCAAGTAAAACAGCTTAAACTCACGAGTAAGCCTTCATTTTAAACTTTTTGACTTTGGAGGTGAGTGGAGTCATTGGTTTCCTACTCTTTTTCCGCTCCCTTGATGAAACATGACGCACTTGCACCAACTGAAGGCACACCAGAGCAACAATCCTTTTAGAAGGGGGGGAAAATCAACAATTGCATAATAAAAAAAAATAATGATTCAGATTTAACATAAACTGGAAAATTTCCAGAATCATGTTGATTGTTGGTAGGAGAAAAGAAGGGAACATATGGGAAAGCTGAACTCAAGTCAATAGAATTATGCTCACCCGTCAAAATTTCAAAATCTCCATCCCATTTTAAAAGTGGTTGATGGGAAAGTACATGAAAACCTAGCATTTCTAATGTGTTAGTGATATCCTACATAGCTGGGATGCACCGCATGACTAGTCAAGTGTTGGACCAAATTAGACATGGGTTCTTCAAAGTCTTCTTCAGAATTCAACTCCTTGGCAATAATGACTATACCCTTTTGGACAATAATTCTACAAGCATTAGTTTGAGGTAAGTCAGTTTGCAAGATAGGAAAAAAATGATTGGCATTTGGTGCAAAATTACTGAATCAAATATAGAATGAGGTACAAATTTGAAGAAAAAAAACATTTATTTGCGGCATTTCGTCAGTAAACATGCATACAATAAATAAATAAAAAAAGAGGACAATCATATGAAAACAAAACCAAAGAAACCCATAAACCTCACAGAGAGGGAGAGTGGAGACAGACGAAAAGAGGGAAGAAATGGTAGCGAGGGAAGCTGAATTGTTAACGAAGAAGATGTGTTCAAAAGGAACCCATTACGACTCCATTTACTTGAAGCAGCAGCGAAATGGAGAGGTCGTTGATAAAATTGCTGAGACGAGTGGAGATGGCGATGTGAGGAGGATATAGAGGCTAAAGATCGAAACTTTGTGCACAGTCTCTGCATTTCGAGAATACAAATTTTGGGTTTTGGTTTGATTAGAAGGTGAAAATGAAACTGTCAGACGTTTTAATCAGTGTTTCTCGATTTTTTTCATGGGTTTTTTGCCTTTGGCATGGGGATTGTGGTTTGAGGCTGGGTGTTTGGTAGATGGGTTAATTAGAAGCCTAGCGGGTGGAGACTTGTTTGCCCGTATCGAGTTAGGACTGTCCTTGTCTTGGACAATGTGGTGGGGGGTGACTTCATCAACCATCAATCTTAAAATGGGTAAATTGCACCCACAGTCCCTCTACTATACAATTTTGATTAATTGGGTCCTTTTACTACTGTTCTGATTAATAAAGGCACACCAGTCGGGTCACATGTCTATTTAAAACGTAGAAAAGTTTGGTAAAACAAATCGATTCTTGAAGTTTTTCATTAATTAAAACAAATCATGATTTTTTTAAATTTGTTTTGTAAGAACCCATGTTATCATAGTTCATACAAGTGAGGAAAAAACAACCTTTCGATAGAATGTGATTATTTTTTAAAATAAAAAACAATAAAAATGGTGTAGATACAATAATATGTTTAATTGAAAAGATATGATCTTAAAAACAATATATTTTTAAGATAATTTTGAAATAATTGTTTTTATTTTCAAAATAATACGTCCATAAGAGACATGTCTCCAAAAACAATTATTGTTTTTTTCAGTGGAACAAGAGTAGTGTGAATGAAATAGGAGCACAGAGTTCATCTAAAAACCAAAGCCAAGTTTCCCCTTTAGCAGGCTTTCCCACAGTTCCTGTAATTACCCCGTATATCTCTCTAGCCCTCTCAATTCTCATCTTCACCAGCACTAGCACTTGGCTCCTCCGTGGTGCTCGTCGGCGAATTGCGTGGATAAGGTGCGGCCATATTTTGGTCACTGCCAGCAGTCTCGCCATGATTGCTTTCTGCCATGCTGCTCTTTCAGGCCAAGAGTGATGGAAACAATGAGAAGAGGAAGTGACAAGAATGTTGCCAGTTAAAGAGAGTGGATTAAGGACTTAATCTTATTCTATTTTCAAAATCTGATATTGACGGCCAATTACTAAAATTTTGTTGAGGAAATAAATAATTCAATACAAGTAGACCAGAGTGTAAAACATGGAGACTCTACATGGCCAGTCTCGAGTTTACTATAAGAAAATGACTTTTTGGTCCACTTATTGTCCTTTCTCTTCCTTAGCGATCCTTATACAACAACAACAATTTCCATTTTATTTATCTAATGAAAAATAATAGCCAAATATATTGAACTTCTAAAACTCACGTATTGAAATATAAAAAAAAAGTCACATGCACAAGAAATTGGATTGCTTTTTTTAATTATTAGCTAAGAGAAAAGACATAGATAAAGTAGTAGTAGTAATAATAATATAAGCAATAAAACCACATGTATGCAGAGTGATGCAAGACCATCCTTATAAATCATAGTTTTAGTGCCCGTTTGGGACCGCGTTTCAAACGTCGTTTCCAAAAAATTCAAATTTTTTTCTTCATTTTTAATGAATATGTTTTGGTGTTTTTATATCATTTTGATGTGCTGATGTCAAAAATAATTTTAAAAAAAATAAAAAAACATTATTTTGATGTATTTCGGTACGAAAAGCACTTTGAAAAGCTACCGCAACCGCTCTCCCAAACAGGCCCTTAAAGAACAAAAAGCTTCTAATTGCAAGTAACTTCAAGGTTAACCATGGTAAAGAAGAAGAATATACTTTATCTCGTGCTTGAGGTTTTGGCCTAGCGGGAAAGGGACTTGTTCCTTTTTTATACACCCGGGGTCGAGTATTTCTGTGCATATTTGTCATCTCCGCGGTGTCTTACTTGTCCACTAGGTTTGCAGGGTATTCAGTGGATCATGCACGCAAACTGACCCGAACACTCTAATTATATATATAAAAAAAATAGAATATACTCTATCTTTAATAATATATGAGAACTCTGAATCACACTCACGTAAAACCTCGTTGGGCTCATTCAATTTACATATGAGCCACCACATATTCAACTTAAAGAGACATGATCAGGTTCAGATCCCCAAGGCTAGTGAAGCGGGGATTGGGAGGAAAGAAGTAGAGAAATAGGTGCTCTAAAAATAAGGATAAGAAATGAAATATGGTGATTCTCAAAAAAATTATCATTTATTTCATTTTTAATTTTAAATTGATCGATGACGTGAAATATAATTTTTCAAAAAATGAAGTAAAAAAGAAAAGGAAATTCATACTATAAGAGGGCTTGATGTGTTTTTCCCTATTAAGTTTGTGGGAACAAATATGGACTAGTGAAATTTAAAGCAATGGATATTTCAACCAACATCCCAAAATATTATTTTTTATGCGATGAATTCTTGTAACCTACCAACATCCCAAAACATTCATAATTATTTTGATTGTTTTTTATAAAATTATCATGATTTCAAGCAAATATCGTAATATTTAATTGATATTTAATTTTACAAGAGTATATTTTTATTGATGCATAATTAAATAAATAATATTTTAAAAAAAAGTTATTAAACTCAGTTGAGTCCATGACTTGAATCATATGTTTGGTATGTAAAGTCATAAAATCAAGTCAACGCAATATATCATCATTTCAATATTTTATTCTAAAAAACATTATCTTGATTTTTTTAAAAATAAATCATAGTTTTGGTTGATTTTAAACTTGTCAAGTTGTTTGAATCATGTTGAGTCAACTTCCACATAATTTAATTTGAAACTCAAGTTAGATAAAAGGTCAAGTTATGAGGTTATAAGGTTGATCCACCGATAGAGTTTATAACATTATCAAAGAGTTTCCCACAACTATAATTTTTTACATTAAAAAAGTGATTCATTATGCGGCATTACGAAGGTTGGTCATCTAATTAACATTATACTAAAAGGTCATAACCTTTCACTATAGTTATGAATAGTGAAATGCATTGGACTTTTACAATTTGTTCTTTAAGGTTTACACAAACACACAATTTCACCCTCTAACAATTTCATCCATTCATGGAGTTATTCTTGTAGGGTTTTGAAATTCTAAATAGGAAATTAATTTTAGGGTTTTGAAACATTAAATAAGAAAGGCATTAATACCCTTAATGACTTAATATTAGGGATAAATGAGTTAAGGATACAATAGTAACTAGTAAAATATAAATGGAAAAAAAAGATAAGAGAAACAAATCTGAAAATTGAGAGTGAGCCGAAAGAGAGAAGAAAGGAGAAGAAGAGAAAAGAGGAAGGGAGAAAGGAAGGAGGAGAAATAAATATTAAGGTAATGTGTATGTGTTATTATGTAAAAGTATTGTTTAATATTTAAGTTAATTACTTGCATTGGTGATTAGGGTTTGTAGATTTTATTTGAATTTGATGGATGAATGGATTAAGATGTTAAGGGTTTAATGGTTTGAGTAATGGTTATTAGGTTTGATTGCAGATGATTTTGATGTGTTTGGTTTAAGAAAATATTGAGAAAAATGGTGAAATAATGTTGAGAAGTTTCGAAAATCCCTTGCTGGAATTCTGGGTTTAGGTTGAAGATGATGAAAATTCATTTTAGTCCTTTTGGTGGAAAATTACAGTTTGGTCCCCGAACTTTGGAAAATTACAGTTTAGTCCCTGAACTTTGGAAAATTACAGATTGGTCCCTGGAGTGAAATATTAGTATTTCAGATGGGTTTGATGGATAATTGAAGCTTATTTGATGAGTTATTATTAATTTTACGAATTGTGTATTTGGAACTAGATTTATAAAGAAACCATTGTTTTTAGGTTTTGCGAGAAATTGATAGTTTAATTCAAAACACATAGGATTATGAGTGAACTCTTAGATATGTTTACTAAAGGTATTCTACTTATTTTGAGTCATTTTTGAGTATGTATTTCTTTTATATATTCAGATAATCCTGATATTCTACCCGCGGTACGTTAGTAGGATTCCGTCAATATTCTGCTTTTGAATTTCGATCGTTTTTGAGTCAGGTGAGTGGATAATATTTAATATGCATGAGAAATATTATAAATATTTGATTTGCTAGTATTTGGATTATGCTTCTTGATAATATATACGTTAAGTACTATTCTTGTTACGATAAAGCATAATCAATTATTGAATATACGTTCTTGATATGAGCCAATATTTGTTTGTGAATTGATAGCTCCTCATTTGATTGATATCATGAGTTGAGCCTTGAGATATGAATATGCCTGTTTGATTATGATATATATATACCTACGGTATGCCAGTCAGAATACCCACGCTAACAGGGGAATGTTAGTCTTTGTGCACATCGTATCTGAAATCCTAGTTGGTCGAGGAAGTCACCAACCTGTGCGGACTGATCCTCCCACAGTCTGGAGCCTCATGCTCATTGCATTCTGATTTTCTTACGAGCTTTACCTATTATCTTCTTGATATGACCTATTTGAGAAATCTTCTTGTAAGAACCCCGAACCGATTCGATAATATATTTTTTATTGTTATATTATCTCGCATGTGTATATTAGATGTTATCTACTCACTGAGTTGTTGAACTCACCCCCTCATTATTTATTATTTTCAGGCTCGTAGCTCGTTAGCAGATCATTATCGTTGAAATTTCAGAACTTATTATTTTGGTTGTAATTGACATTTTTATGTCTAGTTAGCGCTCCACTATTATAGCAAGATTATTCAACTTTTGTATTAAGACATTCGAATTATATTATAAGTTTCCTTTGTTAATTCCGCTGCGTTGAACTCTGAAAGTTAAATGTTAAGTTTGTGTGTAAGTTTGGGTTCGCATAGGTGTGGAACCTTGGAGGGGAACCATACCTATGTGCCGGTCACGGATCCGGGAATCGGGTCGTGACAATTCTAGTTTTAAAATCTTAGCCTGTTAGGTTAATCTAGTTTGACTTAGGTTATTATTTTTTCAAATTGATTTTTTTCCAGCTTCATCCCTCGATATTGGGATCTCGAGTTTGATCAATTGACTTAGGTTAACTTAAGTGTTTTTTTTAAATAATAATGATTTTCTCTCTCTCTTAATTCCATACTTCAATATTGGATTGATTAAAAAATAATCTTTATAATCCATTTTAATTTTTTTTCTACACGGCTATCTCAGTCTCATAACTAAAGTTTAACAATTTTATCATTCAATATTAAGCTGATTAATGATTGAGTTTATAAATTACTTTTTATTTTTTTTCTACAAGGTTATCAAAGTCTTATTACTTGATTTGAATATTTAACATGTCAACCGTAGATTCAATATGCTGGTTTTTACATATAAAAAAAGAGGATATTGTTTGATTTTTTTTAGTAAAATTATATTTTTATTAGTCATCTAAGTTATTTATAAACTTGTAAAGTAAATTGTGTCATGTCAAATCAATCTCCACATAATTTTTTTGTTGTTATAAAACATACACTTGAATATCTTTTTTTACCTCCAATAATAAATTGATAAAGAAAATTATTTGGCTTTAGTTAAAAGAAAAGGCATAAAACCTAAAATATAATTTTTAATGTAATGAATTATTGTAACCTCGATTATTACGATGTGACATGGTGTTGAATCTAAATCCATGGAGTTTGAAATCACCTCACAGCAAAATCCCATCAAAACAAATATGATCCACTAGAGGGGAGCTAATGCACACATGGAAAAGTTAAATCATTTGTTAATATATGTTATATTAGTATTAGGAATCAGAATAGCTCCAAGATGGGCATTTGGTCTAGTGGTATGATTCTCGCTTTGGGTGCGAGAGGTCCCGAGTTCGATTCTCGGAATGCCCCTATTTCATCTGATTGTTTTTCCATTTTGATTCAGCTTCATTCTTTAAGCAACAGTGAAATAAATTCTGGAAGAAAATATGTTTTGTCAAAATAGTCCTTGTAGTTTTTATTTTGTTTTGACAACAATAAGTCCTTGTTTATTAACACCATCATTTATTAAGTAAAAGAGTACTGGCAATTAAAACAAATATTTTAAAAAATTAAAAAATATAATGATTCGAATTAAAAATAAGGAAAATGTCCCCGCAATAACAAGAAGGAAAAGGAACAGCATTAATTTCTTATTCATATATTTCTTTTTTATTTTGACAAAAACATATAATTGGTATTAAAAATATTATTTTTAAATTAAAACATATTATGATCATGAAATTAGATTTCGATAAAATAATTATTAGCTTAATATATAATTATTAGCTTAAAATTAGATCTCGATATTTTAGCTTAATATATAACTGTTCATAAAATAATTATTTAATATTAACATGAAAAGCTCTAACATTAAGTCATTATGAGCAAATTTTCAATTTATTTTTCAATGGATTTGTCCATCAATGAATACGTGAGCTCAAAATTTTTTTGTTCTTTTTCTAGTTGATTTTCTCTCCAAATTTCATACTTCTAGTTGATTTAAAATTAGTTTTCATAATTATTTAATTGTATTTTTTAAAACTTATTTCTCTAACATTATGTTTGCTAGAAATTATGTCTTATAATTTATTTTGATTTTTTTTAATAGAGTTGTCCCAATCACGTGAATCAGGTTATCTCAGTTCTATAATTTAGATAATAAATTTAACAAGTTAATCCTAGTTAAATCAATTTAATATTTTCTTATCTGAATGTTCTCTTAAAAAATATCTTTTTATTTTTTTTAAATCAAACTATGTTTTTAACAATAATGTAAGCTAAGTTAAGTTGACCAAATCATATTAGATAACAGCACACAATGTAAGATTTTTTACAGTAGAAAACAACAAAGAAAATCATCTGGAGTATGCGTCATCGTGTAGTATCGGTTGCTTGTATCCCTAAAACCTGCACGTGAGATCCAATAAAAACAAAAAACGAAGATGTAACGGCGTCACATGGAAGAATATTCCGATCACGAGACACGGGGAATAGTTTTTCCCTACGCGACAAAACACGTGAGCATCCCGAGTTTGGAAGAAAGAATGTCCACCCCTTTCCTCCATTTCTATCCATGAACTCGAAAGAGTTGAGTGATGAATCTAATAAGCCAATTCTGCTAAACATTGAGTGATGATTCATTGGTAAATTTGAAACCACGAGAATTCCATACTTTTTAAAGATTTTTTTTATGTATCTCGATTAATTTTATAGATTTTGAAATTAATGTCATATTTGCAAATATATATATTTATATATATATATATGTTTATATAGGTTTGGAATATCATAATGAAACATAATGTCTATTAATATTATAACACTTAATTGGACCGTATAATTATTCATACAATAATTACATTTTGATATTGTCTAAATAGGTACTATTTAATTTTATCCCAACAATAACATTTTTTTAAAAATTAATTCAAAATAATTAATCTCACTTGAAGATATCTAGTTTCAAGTTCCAAGTGTCGTCTTTTGATATTATAAATATTCATATGATAATATTAGAGGTTTTGCTATAAAAACCCATCCACTATGACTTTCATTTAATTTGCTGCATAATATTTTATAAATTCATATTTTATCGATAAAAAAAAGATATTTATTTTTAATATAGGATATACATCTTTCATTTCTTTAATATCATTGTCCATTGGGGATTGTGAAACGTAAATGATTAAAATCAGCTTAGGTGTCACCATTTTTTATTTATTTTGCCCATAACACCAAGCAAGTGGACGCGGTTCACCAGCATATAAATATGTCCATGGACCATAAGGAATGTATAAATATCCTTCTTTATGTTAGAGAATAATATAAATCATATTATGGGGCCTCACTTACAAGCTTAAGCTTTTAGGTGAGATGGTTCCTTAACATGGTATCAGAGCCTTGTTGACCCAGCGGTCACGAGTTCGAATCTCACCACCCTCATTCTATCTGATAAAAACCAAGCACAAGGTGATATGGGCCTGTGCAAGTTTTAAGCCCAAAGGGCTTTCACTTGAGGGGGTGTGTTAGAGAATAATATAAATCATATTATGGGGCCTCACTTACAAGCTTAAGCTTTTAGATGAGATGGTTCCTTAACACCTTACACATTAGAAAGATGGTGAGCATTTTTAAAAAATGGAGGCAGCCTTCAACAGCTCAAAGCCCGTGACTACTTTAAGAATCATTGCTCATCGATGGGTATTTTAATTAGTTTCTAAAATCAATAAAATTGATTTAAAAAAAAATTATAAATGAAATTTCTTGAACGAAGTCATCATGACATGAAAACTATCTCTTGAAAAATATATTTATGAATCAGACGAGTGAATAAAATTTCGGTAGACGAGTGAATAAAATTTCGGTTATTATAAAGAATATATATTCTAATTCGAATTTAAAAGATCATAATTTTTTTAACATTATAAAAAAACTTCAAATAGCTTAATCATTACAATCGTGGCCGGATCCTTTTATATAACGGTGTGAATTGACTGTGTTGTTGTGCGTTCGCTCTCGGAATTGCACATCAAATTATGATTGGAAAGAAAAAAAAATCATTAAATAATTTAGAATTTAAAATATTTCTCCAAATAATCCTTGATAATTAATGGGGGTCGTATTGAATTTTTAAATCCAAAATCATAGGCAGCATTTCACTAATTGTTATCTGTCCATAACCAACTCCAAATTAGTTGAAGGCCTGACCACATTTTGTAACCCCCCCTCCAAAAAAAAAAAAGAAGGATAAATCGAAGGCATCTCCATTATCCGAAACATAAGGGGGATGATTGCGGTTGCTTTTGAAAATATTTTTCATTTAGAAATACATCAAAATGATATTTTTTATTTTTTTAAAAATTATTTTTGACATCAGCACATCAAAATAATTTTAAAACACTATTTTTTTTATTTAAAATAAAATAAAAAATTGATTTTTGAGCAAACAACGGTTGTACCGCCGAAATAAACAGGACCTAATTCAGCCTCGGATTCTTGATTTATGCCGAAGAAAAACGCGTCATTGCCTTAAATAGACGATCAATTATAGTAAAAAAAATCACATTTTCTTATTAAAAAATTAATACCGGAGAAGGAAATATAATAAACATCTTTAAAAGCATATCTTTGGCCCGTGATTTGAAAATAAAATATTCGAAGGATTCCTTGTCATCATTATTAGGTCTGGCTTTCCACCGCCTAGAAAAAAGATGGAAGTGCAAAGAAAAGAGTTTATTTGCTTATTAATTTTTTTTTATATAGTGCTATTCAGAATAGATATTAAAAATAAAAAAGATTTTATTTTAATATATTTTAAAATAAAAATAATATATATTACAGCATCAAACACTAATAAAATAATAGTTATTAAAAAGAAAACCCTAAATACTCCATTAAAGATAGTGATAGCTATCGAAAAGAGTCAACTTTCTCTCACAAGGAAATAAAAAATTGCAAAAAGAGACAAATGCACATCAGAAATTGACCCCACCAATCCTTATCCTCTGTCTTTCTCTCCAATTCCCTCGTCCCAATATAACTCCTCCATTAACGCCTCACATGCACATGATTGTGCTGTGCCTCTCAAGTCAAATCACAAATCAGGAAGCAACAAACTTACCTAAAGCCAACAACACATGTACAGAGAGATCCCAGTTGGACTCGGCATCTCCTCCACTCTCCCTTCCCACGAAAAAACAACACCGTGGAAAGGTTTCCCACCACCTCAAACTTTCCTTTCCGGAAAAAAAGGGAAAAAAGGAGCCCACTTTCTCAGCTTTATTGACATATTATAGTGTTGTTAGAAAACTAACTGCAGCAGTAAAAGCTACATTCTTTCCTTTTTGTCTCTCCTACTCCTCTCTCTTTTCTTCCCTCACCAACTCTCGCCCTCCATTTCCGCCCCCCTCTCTGTCCTGCTATTGTTTGCCATGGCAACCCTTCAGGACATAGGAGTCTCAGCTTTCATTAACATTCTTGGTGCTTTTGCATTCCTGCTGGCTTTTGCTCTCCTCAGAATTCAACCCATCAATGACAGAGTTTACTTTCCGAAGTGGTACATTAGTGGTGGAAGGAGCAGCCCGGGAAGGGGTGGTAACTTTGTGGGCAAATTTGTTAACCTCAATGTCAAGACTTACTTTACTTTCTTGAATTGGATGCCTCAAGCCTTAAAAATGACCGAAGCAGAGATTATCGACCATGCCGGTCTTGACTCTGCTGTTTTTTTGAGGATTTACACTCTCGGGTACTCTTCTTTTTTCCATTAGAAACTCGATTTTTTCCCGGTTTGATAAAATGCTCTCACTTTTTTTTTTGACTGTGAAACCAGTAGGCAGTAGAAATTGAAAATCTTGAAATTTTATGAGGGACACTGAAAGTTGTTCAAGTGAGTTGGAGGCAATTTGTGAACTTTGTTTTCCTTGGAGCTTTATTTGGGTATCTATGCAGTATGCCCATCTTTGAGTTGTTTATTTAAGTAGATTGAGAAACGATGCTTGTTTTCTTTGCAAGTTCATTTAGTCTACCATTGACACTGACTGATGCTCTTAAATTGCATTTTTTTTTTATAAAAACAATGGGTTCAGAAAAAACTCCCATTTTGCTGTCTTTTCTTTCAGTTAAGACTTTGAGAGTTTAATTATCAGTTTTGACAGATGTTTAACAACTGATGTTCTCCAATTCATTTGGCAGCTTAAAGATTTTTGTACCAATTACAATCCTTGCGCTCTTAATTCTCATTCCAGTGAATGTATCTAGTGGAACACTATTCTTCTTAAGGAAAGAATTGGTTATGAGTGACATTGACAAGCTTTCGATATCAAATGTCCGTCCTCAATCCATAAGGCAAGTTTATGCTTCTGCATATGTAATTTAACTTATTTATCATTACTTTGATTTTTTCTTTACGATTTTCTGCTTGAATTACCTTTTTTTTAAAGGATCCAATTTCCTAACAAATGGATGAAATTTACACTTGGGGGTGGTGTTACTCCTCAAACTGAAGGAAGAAAAGAGAAAAATCATGATTATGTATGTTTTTTAGAGTCATAACATAGCATATTCCAATTGAAGTTTCAGCAATTACTTAGGCACGACTAACTTCGATATTGTTAGTTGAATGACACAACATATTGGGTTTGTCTTTTCGTTGTTTCATTTATATCTTCATTTGAAGTTGTAGACCTATAATATAAGAAATATTAGTTGCAAAATTGTGTAATTTTCTTGCTTTTTGGCAACAATGTGTCTAGATAGTCCAAACGGAAAACAAAAAGACCACTTAAAGAATGGCTTCTTTATGTTATATTGCTTTATTACAACTTTGAAAATATATATTTTAGTATATCCTGAAGAATATATATATATTTTCTTATCAATTTCAGGTTTTTTATCCACATAGCATTGGAATATGCTTTCACTACATGGATTTGCTTCATGCTCTACAAAGAATATGATCATGTAGCATCAATGAGATTGCGTTTCTTGGCTTCAAAAAGAAGACGTGCTGAACAGTTCACTGTGAGTTGAACTCAAATTTTCTTTACTGTTGATGAGTGAATTTTCTGCATGATATGTAAACAGCCATATTGCTCATATTATAGCTCAAATTCCTTGTATTGGAAATTCATTTAGTTTATATGATGATCTAACTACATGCCTAGTTCTGTTTTTTAGAAGGCTTGCTTTTTGTTATTTTTTTGGTTTATTTAACATTTGAAGAGAGATGTTCAAGAAAGAAAAGAAGTAGATGCATCTCATGAGTAAATTAAAGGATAAAGCTGGTTTTCTTCTCATAAACTTATTATCTTTTGCAGGTAGTGGTCAGGAATGTTCCACATGTTTCTGGTCGGTCAGCAGTAGACTCAGTGGAACAATTTTTTCAAACAAACCATCCAAATACTTATCTTTGTCAGCAGGTATTATAGTTGTATTGCGATTTATCTTGACGAATTTATCTTTTCTTTTTTCTGTAATTTTAATTTGGTTATGTGAAAATGGCTTTCTTACAGATTTTATGTTTGAATGATATATGCATGATTGCAATTTCTATTGATTAATTTTCCTACTATTTTCACGAGTAATTTAATTAAAATGAAAATACTCTTTGCATGAATTTTATGGAAGGATGGTATACGCATGATTTATGTGCTTAATGTTTTCTTAGCGTTGTAATTTATTGAAGAGAATTTGATTTTTCTTTTCAGGCCGTCTATAATGCAAACACATTTGCAAAGCTTGTGAGAAAAAGAGATAGACTTCAAAATTGGCTCGATTATAACCAGCTTAAATTTGAAAGACATCCAGACAAGAGGCCCACTCAAAATGTAAGTTTTGTGTATTTTGAAGTTTACTTGTAACTTTCTTGTATTATGCATGCTCGCATCATTGCATGTGTCAGCATGAGTTTGTCAAGGATCATTGGGAAAACTAACAAGTCTTGCTCTGCTGAAAAACACGTATATAATTCAAGTTTTCCAGGTGTTTGTAAGATTTATTTCATTTCAATTTCAGGTTCATCCATGACTAATAAGCCTTTTTACTTTGTAGCTTTCCAAATGAATTATAGTTCACATGTGTGCAAAATTTTACAAATTAGGACATTCCAATTGATTTGAAAATTAATTCACGTGATTTATAAACATCAAGTCCAATGATTGAATCAGTTGTAGCTAGATGTCATGGAATGGTGTAATTCATGGAAGTCATACACCTTTTGAATTAAGCTTACATGACCATAAGTCTTTTGTTCTGTTAAAAGAGCATCACATTGATGGTTTTGATTTGTTTATTTTTCAGAAAGGTTTTCTAGGACTCTGGGGTGAAAGAGTTGATTCTATTGAATACTACAGACAACAAATGAAGCATTTGGAGAAAAACGTAAGTCATGAGTTCTATTCTGTGTTCAGCCTGTCAACATATCATTATGCCAAACTTAGCTGTCCTATACCATATTTTTTAACTTGTTTTGGATTCAAAGTTTTTACTTCTCAGAATTATAGATCAAGACTCAGGCTACTGATTTTAAGATGTTTTTTTGTTCCTTAACGTATTTATTTGCTGCCCATATGTTTCAGATGGCATTGGAAAGACAAAAAATTCTCAAAGACTCAAAATCTATATTGCCAGTTTCTTTTGTTTCTTTTAATTCGCGCTGGGGGGCTGCTGTTTGTGCACAAACACAACAGAGCAAGAATCCGACTTTATGGTTGACAAATTGGGCCCCAGAACCTCGTGATATTTATTGGCGTAATCTGGCTATACCGTTCATGTCATTGACAGTCCGAAAGCTTATAATATCTGTGTCAGTTTTTGCTTTGGTATTTTTCTACATGATACCCATAGCTTTTGTGCAATCCCTTGCAAATTTAGAGGGTCTCGAGAAAGTAGCTCCTTTCCTCAGGCCAGTCATAGAATTGTAAGTGCTGCAGTTGTTTCATTTTGTGAGTTGTCTAGTTTCATGCCAAATGAATCAAATTTATACAAATGTGACTCATATTTTTAACATTGTCGAATCTCTTTTAACATATATAGAGAATTTATAGTTAGTCTTCACTATGTTATTGTAATTAGTATTTGCAACTGATGCTCTTATTAACATTTTATTGTCCATGCACATTTCTTTATCTATGCTTTATTAGTATTTGAAAATATTCTTGGCTGCAATTTAACTTGATGATTTGGGTCTTAACATGACTGCTGTGTTATAGAGGATTACATGATCATTAATGTGTTTTGAAATTGAGGCATTCTAGGCTTGGATTAATGACATTTTTAATCATACAATGATTTAGATGCCTTTTAAGATTTGGAATGCAAATAAAAATGCCTTGACCTCCTTACTAAAAAGCAAATTTTGTGCAGGAAATTCATCAAGTCATTCCTACAAGGTTTCCTTCCAGGTCTGGCACTTAAAATCTTTTTGTACATTCTACCAACAGTGTTGGTGATAATGTCGAAAATCGAGGGATTTATTGCACATTCAACTCTGGAACGAAGAGCAGCAGCAAAGTATTATTACTTTATGTTGGTGAATGTATTCTTGGGAAGCATAATTGCTGGAACGGCTTTTGAGCAGCTGGATGCTTTTCTTCACCAATCACCAACCCAGTAAATTCGACATCTCTATGATCTTAGCTTTCCTATTCCTACATTTGAAAAAATATTATAGATGTGGGTAATTTGGATGAGCTTGTGATTTAGTCTCCTTTGATGCTTCTCTGAAAATTACCAATGTTTACTGTGATGGGATAAAAACACATACATAGTTTCAATAACGATTCAACTGAAATTTATTGATTAAAATTCTTATTTGGAATGTTGACTGTGATGGGGTAAAAACATATATAGAAAATGAGTTGGGTTTACCCTTCTACCTTAAAACATTGATAAGTAGTAAGTACCAATCATGCTATGCAAAACAGGAAACATCATATATCAATGTAATTGGGTTTCAACTGGTTCTCTCATACAACACAAGAGAGAACAGTCATATGATCCATATATCATACTATATCGTTGCCTGATTCTTGATTATTTTGTGCAAAGCAACCATATATTTCAAAGTTTTAGTCATTTTTTCATCAATCTTTATCTCTATTTGTTCTGATAATATGATTTAAGAAGAAAATAATTTATTGCAGGATTCCTAGGACTATTGGGGTTTCCATACCAATGAAGGCTACCTTTTTCATTACATATATTATGATTGATGGATGGGCTGGTATCGCTGGAGAGATTCTCAGATTGAAGCCATTGATCATATTTCATCTTAAGAATATGTTTTTGGTGAAGACTGAAAGAGACAAAGAAAGGGCCATGGACCCTGGTAGTGTAGATTTCCCAGAGACTCTCCCAAGCCTCCAACTATACTTTCTTTTGGGAATCGTGTATGCAGTGGTTACTCCAATACTGCTTCCTTTTGTTCTAGTATTCTTTGCTTTTGCATACCTGGTTTACCGTCATCAGGTTAGTATATTCAGGATGCTCGACTTTTTTTCAACTTTTATACAACGCTTACTAGCATCATGTTATTGGCATCTTAAAATGGATTGCGAATCTTTGAATTGACCTGAAGACATTTGCTTTGGGATATTAGATTGACCAAGATTTGGAACCCATAACTATGTTGCGTTTGTGATTTCTGCAAAGGAAGGGGGATTAGGACTATGGTTTGGGTCCCACTTTAGGCCGGGAGGGAAAGCTCAAATTCTAAATGCCTTACTGTTTAAAGATGGATTATGTAAATAAATGCGCTGTTTTTTTATATGAATAAAAATGTAATGCTAGAATTCTTTTCGTGGTCAATTATCTGAATTTTTTTTCTTCTACGCATTAGTTTTACTTGCTGCTTTGCATATCTACTTGATGTTGCAGATAGTTAATGTCTACAATCAAAAATACGAGAGTGCTGCTGCATTTTGGCCACATGTTCACAGCCGTATAATCGCAAGCTTATTGATATCTCAACTCTTACTTTTGGGCTTGCTCAGCACTAAAAAGGCAGCTAATTCCACTCCTCTGTTAGTTATCTTGCCCATATTGACATTATACTTCCACAAGTACTGCAAAAGTCGCTTTGAGCCTGCATTTAGGAAGTACCCTCTTGAGGTAAGTTTTGTGTTTTGCAAGTTTCTAAAATTTCATTACATTATGAAATCACCTGTTCAACCTTAAACTCGTGATTCGAAAAGCGGCACGAGGCATGCTTGTCTTCAAGCTCTAATCCCACTGTTTTCCTCTTGGTACTACCTCAGGAAGCCATGGCGAAAGATTTAAATGACCGCACTACAGAATCTGATTTGAACTTGAAAGCATATTTGGCTGATGCATATTTGCACCCAATTTTCCGCTCATTTGAAGAAGAAGAACTGGTCGAGGTCAAGGTAGAAAAAAACAAACCACAACCTGCTAGTGATCGAACGAGTGAACTCAGCTCCCCCTCTCCTCCACATCAAGCCAATCATCCTTCTTCCCCACCACATTATGTCTACCACCCTTCTTCTCCACCTCAGCATGTCTACAACCCTTCCTCTCCATCCCATTATGCGTATCATTACGAAAATGATATCTATCATCCCCCCTCCCCACCCCATTACGCCTATCATTACGAAAATGAGCCTTGATATTATGGAGCTACTGACCTACAAGATCGATTGCTAACCATTTTTTGTTTCTGTTTTTAGATTCCCAATTTCGGCTGCTCGTTTAGATTGTTTAGCTTTGTTTCAAGATTGTAATTATTGGTTTGTCAATGTAATCGCTACTGGCTAAAATATGATTGGAATTTCCTACATGTTATATATTTGACTTCCAGAAATTTCAGTCATCCTGAACTTCATTTCTTGCTTTTTTTTTTTTTTTTTTTTTATTATTATGATTGAATTTGTCCTGGAAAGACTTGTCTAGCATGTGTAGTTGTTCGTTGCAAATATTCTGTGGGGGCAATAGCCCAGAGTCGAGGGGCTAATTGTTTTTATAGTAGGGCTGCTTCTTTTTTTTCTTCTTCTCATTTCAATTTTGATCTTTGATCTTTTAATCTCATACTAACAATAAATTCAGTAGATTTTCGCATAATCAAGAATTAATCCAATAGTTAGATGTTTAATACTAAGACAATGATAATCCTATAGAAAATAAGAATGAACAAATTACAAAGATCAATTCTCAATAAATACAATATCAAAGAACTAAATAATAAAAAAACTAGACAACATTTTACTGATAGTGTTTTGTAAGGGAACAACAGTAAAATCCATTGAATCTCTCAAGTATTTTAATTATATTTACATGTATTTAGGATTTAACTTGATGTAACGAAAAATAGATTTTGCTTTGATATTTTTATGTTTAGTTAGAAGAGAATAAATATACTAATTCTGATGCAAAAATATTGAATTGTTTTTGAGAAAAGTATGTTGTTAAATGTATTTGAATATCAACAAATGCTTAACTATCTCATGTTAGTCAACTAAAGCAACCAATGTTTAAAACTGATAATATAATTAATTAATGACCTATCATTATCTAGGTCATGGATTTCAATGAGTTCGGTATATATATATATATATATATATATATATATATATATATATATATATAATATATATTATTTTTTACAAAGCTTGTTTTTTAATTATAAAAAGTATCATTTTTAATATAAAAATCTATTATAATCATCAAAAAGTAAAAACTTAAGAATTTATCATTTTTACACACCTAAACAAAAATAAATAAATTTGAGAAAATAATTTATGACTAAGAAATAAATATTTATAAATGTACAATATTAATTCAAAAATCCTGCATATTATGCAAGCATATAATTATTCATAAACAACTTATAATCATAATTGTCAGTTTCATTTTGTTTTGGCTGAAATGTTTCGTACTAGTTAAAAAAAATAAAACAAAACGGCATCGATTTTATCTCGGTTTAAATTCCGACCTATTCCGGATTTTTCATCTCAATACGGACAAAACATGCCGGTATTATTTCGTCTATGTCGTTTCAGCTTTAGAAAAAAAATCATTCCCGCCAATCATCTCCTCAATTTATTTGGACAAACTGTGGGTTACTAATGTGACCATTTCTGAACTTTGACTTGCTTTATTCCATCTAATCTATGTTGTCTGAAACTTTTCTTCCGATAAAGTTTGCAGCGGTTGCGTATCATCATTCCATGATATGCTTGTCTTGCCATCTTTTTAGTGCTTCTGAATCAATATATTATGTCAAAATAGATCAATTGAGGCTAAAAAGCTTGAATATTGTATTGATGAATTGCAAAATATATACAATGAAACATATATCTCAGCATTAAGTACGTGAGATATTGCAGGCTACAATTTAGAAATTAATACAATTTGAATCTTCTAAATATAATATTTGCTAATTTACTGCCTAATATAATGCTTATGTTAACATATTATTTGCTAGCTTTCTGCACAGTGCTGGTCAGGGATAGAAAACCTAAATGTGAGAATGTTGTTCCTGGTGATTATTTACTTTTTAGTTTATGCTCTCAAGTTCCTCAAGAATTCTGTCAAATTAACAAAGGAGCTAAAAGAGCTCGGGGTTGCTACTGTTCCTTCAGACTCATTGGCACTGTGGAGTGGTCTTTTATCCGGCGTGCGTCGCGCGAGTTCGTCCACCCTATTTTTTTTATTTTTTCCTGATGTGAACAGTGTAATGGCGAAACAACCCCCGATAATAAGACAAAAACACGGTTTACGCTGAGGGCTACGGTTGTCATTGCACGCGTACGGACCGGTCCGGTCCGCCGGAACCTTTTTTTTTTAATATTTTTTAAAATGTGTTATTACATATGTAGCCCCCGATAAGACAAAATCTATTAATTAGCCTCAGGGTGGTTTCGTAATTGACGCATACGTCACTGTGCGCTTGCGTCAGCAATGTCAGGCGTCCGTACAGGCGCGTCAGAGCGTTTTCGCCCCTCCATCGATTCAGGCGGCGCGTGCGGCGTCGTAAGGCGGTTAAAATTTTTCCTCCGCCAGTCAGAACGATTTGCAACCCTTCCCTGAATCTCATGGAGTGGCGCGTGTGGTGCGATGATCGACGTAGAGGCCCATATAGTCGGTTGAATGTTTATTTGCTCTTTTCTCTCTCCTCAGCGCCGGATTCAACATCAGTCCCTCGATTTATTGTTCATGCATTTCAGTCCCTTGGCTTTTGTTTGATTTCTGTAATAGAAGTTTCGAATTCTGTCAATTTCGTCCTTGAATTCAAATTGATATATATGTAGTTTGCATGTCAATCCTTCTTCTTTGAATTTTTCGGTTTTCTATTAGATCCTTTAATGGATTTAGTGCAGCAGCTTATATTGTTTCAATTTTGTCCTTCATGTCAAATGCATTATATATTACACTCTAATTTCAGTCCCTCTTCTTTTAATTTTTTTTCCTCTTAAAGCTTTTAATATTTCTGGTGCAAAAGTATAAATGGTTGTCAAATTAATCCTTCACTTTAAATCAATCATATATTTTATTTTTATTTAGGGCCTTATGTTTTTAATTGTTCTATTGAAATTGATTTCCTTTATTACTATGTGTATATTTATGCATTATTCCCTATTATTGTACAATTTTATGTATATATTTTTCTTTAATTCGGTTTTTAATATTTTTTTTATCTTTTCTTTTGTTGGGGTTTCTTTTTATTTAGTCTTCAAATTTTATTCCTGGTAGTAATCATGTGAACATTCATTTATTTTTTTTAAAATCACAAATATTTTTTAAATGCTAACAATGATAATAATAATAATAATAATAATAATAATAATAATAATAATAATAATAATAATAATAATAATAATAATAATAATAATAATAATAATAATAATAATAATAATAATAATAATAATAATAATAATGAGAATAATAATAATAATTAACAAAAAATTAATAATAATAATTGAATTGTTCGAATATTTATTGAATATTATCGCCTAATAATAATCAAAATTTTTTTATTGAAAGTGTGTGAAATTAATTATATATTTGTATATTTATGTCAAATTAAAGTATGCTAAACTGCTTATATGTTTGAATATTTATTTAATATTATCGTCTAAAAATATATACAAAGAGGAAAAAAAAAATACCGCGGCTTTTTTCAAGAAAAAAAATTTATATCAATATTCTTAAATATATTTAGTATAATAATATGATGAATAAATCTTATAAAATTATAATAAATTGGCTCTAAATTTTAATTTTTTGCTCTTTTGTTCAAGTTTATTTTTTGAAAAAAATTTACAATATTTAGATTTCGAATATTGCAGATCTCATATTATTGAGAAAAATATACAACTCAAAAAAACAAAAGGCAGACAAATTTATCTTCATTATCTGCAATTCAAAAATATAAGAACCACTTCCCGTCTCGATTACACTGTTCTTTTAAGACGGAAATTAAGTAATTATAGCATGAAAAAAAAACTTAGTTTATTTTTGTGCTTTATTCATCATTAACACAATAATCATAATCATAATAATAATAATAATAATATATTCTTTTTCTTGCTTACTCTTTTATTAATGTTTTTGAGTGTTTTTTTTTTCGGGATAATTTGATAATTTTAATTGTTTTTGCAATAATAGCAATATTAATTTTGCATCTAATATTACTGGGGATAAAAGACAACTTAAGAACAAAAAATACACAAATTTACCTAGGTTATCTACAATTAAAAAATGATACAAGTCACTTTTGTCTCAATTACACTGTTCCTTTGAAACGGCAAACAAGTCATTATTATATGTTTTAATATTTATTGCATATTATCGTCTAAATATATATAAAGAGATAAAAAAAATGACCTCGGATTTTTTTCTTGAAAAATATTAATATCAGCATTCTTAAATACATTTAATATAATAATATGATGAATAAATCTTATAAAAAAAAAAAATTGGCTTTAAATTTTAATTTTGTGCTCTTTTGTTCAAGTTTATTTCTTTAAAAAAAAATTGGATTTTTAATATTTAAGATCTAATATTACCCGGGAAAAAATACAACTCAAAAAAACAAAAGGTCAACAAATTTGCCTAAGTTATCTACAATTAAAAAATAGACGAGGCACTTTCCGTTTCGACTACACTGTTCTTTTTAGACGGCAAATAAGTAATTATAGCACGCAAAAAATTTATATTTCTTTTTTTTTAAAATTGCAATATTTTTATGTATAATGTGTCATATCTAATATTACCGGGGAAAAAAGACAACTCATATTTTTTTTTTTTACAAATTTTCCTAGGTTATCTACAATTAAAAAAAAAAAAACACTTCCCATTTCGATCACACTATATAGTATGTAAGACTAAGTATATGTGTTTAATATTTATTTAAAATTAACGCCTAAAAATATATAAAGAGAGAAAAAAAATGACCTACGATTTCATGCAAAAAAAAATTAATATCGGTATTCTTAAATATATTTAATATAATAATATGATGAATAAATCTTATAAAAAAAACTTTAGCTTCGAATTTAAATTTATATTTGAGACTATTTTTTTTTCCTTTTAAGAAACGGTGACCTTTTTTTCACATGTATTTTTTATTTTTTAGTGTCCAAGTCAGTTATTTTTTTTTAACCGGGTTTCTTTTGTTGTTGTTTTTTTTTTTACCAGAGTATCCATGACAACAAATTTCTAATAAATCATTTCACCTTCTTAGCAAATTTTCTAACAAATTTTATCAAAATTTTTTCAGCAATAGCAATATTCAATCACATTTTGGTTGAAAAAAACTACTTTTAACAGATTTTAACAATTATAATTATACTAATTAAATATTAAAATAACAAAATACAACATTTATAAAATCATTCAATTTTCTACATAGATAAAAAAGCCCAACGGAGCGGGCAGATCAACTCGCAATAGCTAAAATAGCTCGGACTCTTACTGTGCACTGTGAGTGATATAACTGTGGACTGGACATTTGCAAATTGTCCTTCGCACGCGTACGTTAACCTCTTCTTTTTTTTTCTTCCCTATTCCATCTGCATATCTCCTCTCCCCTGGACACCTGTCAAGCTTTCACCGTGACAGATGAGCCTTTGATTCTGCCTAAATATTAACCGTGAACCCCTCAGCCAACAAATTTCATTTTTTTTTTTCTGAAATACATTTTTTTTTTGTTTACGTAATTTAATTAAAATTACTTTTTCTTTTTATTATTATTCTTATTAATTACGTTTTTTTGTTTTTGGGAAAGCAACTGTCCCCTTTTTCTTTTTATTATTATTCTTATTAATCTTATTTTTTTAAACTACCATGTTTTTGTTTTTTCCTTTTACAATACTGATTTTGAAAATATCTGTCTGTAATAGTTGCTTTCCCTTTTTTTTTTGTTTACGTAATTTAATTAAAATTACTTCTTCTTTTTATTATTATTCTTATTAATTACGTTTTTTTTTTTGGGAAAGCATCCCAACAGTTGCTTTCCCTTTTTCTTTTTATTATTATTATTAATCTTATTTTCTTAAATTACCATGTTTTTGTTTTTTCCTTCTACAATACTGATTTTGAAAATGTCTCTCTGTAAAAGTTGCTTTCTCTTTTTTTTTTTATTATTCTTATTCTTATTATTTTTTAAAACTAGGATATCAATGATAGTTTACGCGTGCATTGATAATTTTAGATTTTCAAACTTTTATTTTGCTATTGTTATACTAGGGGGTGTTGAGCTATTTTATTATATTAAATTTCGCATAAATAAAAATTATTTTTTTATTTGCATCCAGCAAATCCTATAAAAATTGTTTACTCAGCCCGCAACGTAGAACATATATTTTTGAAATTTTCAAATTAAATGATTTTTTCAACTAATAATTTTTTGTTTTTTTTTATCATCTATTATATTTTTTATGTGCTCTTTCTTTTATTTTTTTATTGTTTTTATTGTTATTATTTTCAAGTTAGATGAATTTTTCCCCCTGATAATTATGTTTTTTATAAAAAAAGTTAGTATGAATTTTTTTTTCTTTTATTTATTTCTGTTCTTTATTCATCATTAACATAATAATAATAATAATAATAATAATAATAATAATAATAATAATAATAAAAATAATATATTCTTTTTCTTGCTTACTCTTTTGTTAATGTTTTTGTGTGTTTTTTCTTTCGGGATAATTTTATAATTTTAATTGTTTTTGCAATAATAACAATAGTCATTTTGTATCTAATATTACTGGGGATAAAAGACAATTCAAGAACAAAAAATAGACAAATTTACCTAGGTTATCTACAATTAAAAAACGATACAAGTCACTTTTGTCTCGCTTACACTGTTCCTTTGAAACGGCAAACAAGTCATTATTATATGTTTTAATATTTATTGCATATCATCGCTTAAAAATATATAAAGAGAAAAAAAAAATGACATCGGCTTTTTTGCAGGAAAAAAATTACTGGGGATAAAAGACAATTCAAGAACAAAAAATAGACAAATCTACCTAGGTTATCTACAATTAAAAAACGATACAAGTCACTTTTGTCTCGATTACACTGTTCCTTTGAAATGGCAAACAAGTCATTATTATATGTTTTAATATTTATTGCATATTATCGCCTAAAAATATATAAAGAGAAAAAAAAATGACCTCGGCTTTTTTGCAGGAAAAAAATTTATATCAGCATTCTTAAATACATTTAATATAATAATATGATGAATAAATCTTATAAAATAAAATAAAAATTTGCTGTGAATTTTAATTTTGTGCTCTTTTGTTCAAGTTTATTTCTTAAAAAAAAAACAAATTGGATTTTTAATATTTAAGATCTAATATTACCCGGGAAAAACTACAACTCAAAAACAAAAGGTAAAAAAATTTGCCTACATTATCTACAATTAAAAAAATATACAAGGCACTTTCCGTTTCGACTATACTGTTCTTTTTAGACGGCAAATAAATAGTTATAGCACGCAAAAAATTTCTATTTCTTTTTTTTAAAATTTTGCAATATTTGTATTTATAATGTGTCATATCTAATATTACTGGGGAAAACAGACAACTCATATTTTTTTTTCTTCAAATTTATTTAGGTTATCTACAATTAAAAAAAATATAAAAATCACTTCCCATTTCGATCACACTATATAGTATGTAAGACTAAGTATATGTGTTTAATATTTATTTAATATTATCGCCTAAAAATATATATAGAGAGAAAAAATGACCTACAATTTCTTAAAAAATAAAATTAATATCGGTATTCTTAAAGATATTTAATATAATAATATGATGAATAAATCTTATAAAAAAAACTTTGGCTTTGAATTTAAATTTATATTTTAGACCCTTTGTTTTTTACTTTTAAGAAACGGTGACCTTTTTTTCACATGTATTTTTGATTTTTTACAGTCCAACTCAGTTGTTCTTTTTTAACAGGGTTTCTTTTGTTGTTTTGTTTTTTTAACCAGAGTATCCGTGACAACAAATTTCTTATAAGTCATTTCACCTTCTTAGCAAATTTTCTAACAAGTTTTATCAAAAGTTTTTTAGCAATAGCAATATTCAATCACATTTTGGTTGAAAAAAACCATTTTTAACAGATTTTATCAATTACAATTATACTAATTAAATATTAAAATAACAAAATATAACATTTATAAAATCAATTAATTTTTTACATAGATAAAAATGTCCAGCGAAGCGGGCTAATCAGCTCGTGCATTCTGAATGAAATGTAGACAAAATGAATTAGAAAATTCTATCATCTCTTCTTCTCCAGGACCCTTTCTTTCTTTTTTCCTTTTTTATATGTTATTATAATTATTTAAACGCCAGATGGTGATTGAAGTGGACGTCATCTGGAAAACCTTTTCTGCAAGATGTCATTTCCTTTCTATTTTCAAATACCTGATTACTTCCAATGATATACTACAACCGTCATCCGCACGCCCTATGTTTCCCAAAGAGATCCAGAAAGTGTCCTTAAACTCCAAAATCTGCCAATTTCAACCTGACACCAGGAAAAGCTGCTTCCTTGCATGTATGGCCGAATTTTTTAGTTTCTCTTTTGCAACCCTTACATAGGAACACCAATACTATCCTTTTAGAGCTGTCAAAGTCTTCAACATTCGTCTCACCACAACTCATGTCGTCTAGCTTTCTTTCCAGATTAAAATGCTTCATAATTACAAGAAAATTTTCTTTGATGATTTACGCCTTTAATTAATTTCATTGAAAAGGCAATCATGTGATTCATGTTAAAGGCAGTCTACCTTCAATTGCTGCTCTACAAAAATAACACAATGATGTATGATTTTGCCTCTTATATGTCGATTCTCAACCAGGGAAACTCTCTTTCTGGACAGTCTTGGGGAATCAGACTGAATCAGCTCACGCAATAAAAAGAGAGGGCCAATAATTCTTGCAAACCTCACACCATTTCTCTTGAGATCCGGTCTTTCCACTTTTTCTTTGCACGCCGAAGGGAAAGATACAGACCGCATTTTGATTAGGCCGTTCATGTTCTAGCTGCTAAATTGGCGATGCAAGAAAATTCTGAACTGATAATTCATCTTTTTTGGATGCTCTATATTATACAGATCTCCTTAAAATTATAACAACAGATAGATACAGAGTGTTCTCAACCTCTCATTCTTATGAAGACCATCCTAAAACAACTGAAACACAACTGAAACACTGAAAAAGAGTAGCTGAAAGGGGGTGGCTTTAGAGAATGAGTGTCTTGTTCAATATGCAAGGGAGTACATTAGGCTTTTGTGGCTTCTACTAGGGTTTTGGCTCTGCTGGACAGGATTTGCTCAAAGAGGTCTCTTATTTTCAATCCGACGATTGTTTGGAAGAGACCTGTTCCATTGTTGCTGCCGGGGAAATCAGTGTGCTTCAACATTTGCTGGGTAACTTCTCCATAGAACTTGGTGGAGAGGTTGCTTAGATGGCTTTCGACATAGATGAGCTCATCTAATCTGTCAAACTGCCCATCCATTTCCAGTACAGACACCTGAGAACAAACAAAACAGAGCATAAGTTATAACAAACAAATTAAAACGGTAGAACTCGAGCTCATTGTTTTTTCAGACCGAAGAACGCATGCATGGATCCCTTCCTACATCATTAACTAAAGAACAATTCCGAAATATCTACACTCGTGCAGCATATTCTGAAACAGGTCAAACCTAATCATATTTAGAACTTCAGACCAGTTACCTCGTGGCCGTAATAAGTCTCTGGTCCATAGGAGAATTTGATGCCAGGGTATGAGCAGGTGAGCTTTCTTCCACATGGTATCCATGAAATAGAAGAGCCTTCATCAAACAAATAAACAGGGCTGAAAAACTTCACCCCCTCTTTCATGATTAACCTAACTCTTAAAACCTTCCCTTCATTGTCGTCTGGAATGAGTTGGGTTGGCAGCACTTCAATGACTGCATCAGCATATTGCTTTTGTGGATCTGCGAAGTTAAAAAAACGAAAGAAATAATCATGCTTTCCGATAAGATATTTTAGGTTCGTAAACAAGCAGGATGCCAACACATCAGTTGGAAGGAAATATTACCAATATAAGCATCAAAATCTGGCTTTCGTGCTTCAATACTAGCTTTAATGCTCTCGAGACTGTGTCCTCGCTCTGCCATATCCCTCTGCAATCATCACGGCAACTTTAGATAACAGAAAATTGATAAAATGGTGGCCATTGATTTAAAGAAGATGAAAAGATAGATTTACATAGGCAGTTAATTAATTACCTGAATTTTCCATGCAAATTTAACCTCATTGCTAATGTCCAAGTAGATACTGAAGTCTAAGAGATCTCTCACACGTTGGTCATACCTACATATTTTGTATAGAAGGTGAGTACAAGTCCAAGCTCTTGCAAACAGATGTTACTCAAAAAGATTGTAATAATTCATTGCATAACTCTTTCCTGTGCACAATTTGGTTTTGTGCAGCAACATAGTACTATAATTAGTTTTCGAAGGATGAACCCTTCATCGGCAAAGTCTGCCTGAGAGCTTTTAAAAATTAGGTGTATTCTCAAATCAGGTTTCATAAAATTAAATCCTTCTTTCACTGGATCTTACATCAGCCATCCACTGAAAATTTTCTCTCCGAGGCGAAAACTACTCTGCTGGGGGCGGGGGCGGGCTGGACACTAGTCACAGTCCACAGCTAGATTGGGCAGTATATAGAGTTCCAATTCCTCAGCCTTGTAATTGAGATAGAGGAACACTTAACATATACAACCTCAGGATCAACAATCCATTTTTGCTTATTTTCTCAAATCGTACGTGGTATTCTTATTTTCTCCGGTATGCTTTTTCGCTCAAGAAAAATCATCAATATATAGTATATATGATATATAAAGATGTGTGCATATTGATTTTATGCCTTCATGTATAAATCATAAATAAATATATGTTTCACTTTTCATTAAAAACGTACGGGGGAGGGGAGAGATGATTCCAAGATTTCGCCAACGCATTTATGGTAAGCGGAGTGAGGGAGACAGACATAGAGACAGTTCAGTATATTCTCTTTTTTCTTCATAAAAATAATAAAAAAGGAGAATCGAAACTGTAGTTTTACTTACATTGGATGCAGACCTTCAATGACAAGGATCTTAGGAGGCTTAATAAGCTCTGGAGGATCCAAGAGACCAGTAACATGATTGTAAATAGGTTTCTCGACAGAAATCCCATCTTTAATAGCCTTAACTTGCTCATACATGAGATCGAAGTCGTTGGCTCTCGGGTCAAGTGCTGTGACACCCTTTTCCTTCCTTCCGGTCCGATCAAGTGAGTGGTAATCATCTAAACATATCACGGTTGTCGTGTCACTTATGAGCGTGTTCGAGTCAGGATTGCCGCCTCTTGGTGGCTCTGCCGCGCCTCCGAAAACACTCGTCAGCCTCCTCATGAAGGTACTTTTACCACACCCAGAGTCCGCAGCTAGACCAATGACAACAGTCTGAGTGTCAGCCGAGCAGGTTATCACTGCACTGCTAGCTGATCTCTTGCTTGTTTTCTTGCTACTGCTATAGAACACTACATGTTTTTGGTAAAATCCCATGTGGGTTTTTGTTGGCGTGGAGATTGAGCATGTTGAATTAAGGGACTGGGTGGTGTATACAGTGCAAGCTGCCATTTTTTCTTTTTCCTTTCAGAGAGCTAGCTTGAGAGGGGAAGAGATGGAGGTGAAATGAGGTCTTGCAATTGTATGCTTTTCAGCTAGTTTTGAAACGATTGCATGTATTGGATTTGTGGATGCTTTTCCATCGAAGGAAAAGTTTGGAACACAAATGAGTGGAGGAAACGGGTGAAAAAAACAAGATGGCAGTTTGTAATTTGTATGGGATAGAAAAGGTAGTTTGGCTGGTGATTGGAGGCTGGCGAGTCTTGTTTGTGTTTTCTGTGACTACCCCTTGTTTTTAACAAATATGGAGGCAATATTAGAGGGGACATGGAAGGGTATAATTTAATGTACGCGAGTAAGATTGTCATTTTCAATCCTGAAAACTATGTGTTTATTAAACAGATTAAATTTGTTGATGAGGTGATGGCATTTGTGATATACAAAGCTATGGAGAAGCTTGGCGATCACTTGCTGCGGGTGGGATATTTGCCATGCCACGTGGCATCAAGATGATGGATGGTTGAAGATGAGGGTTTTGGGGTGTGCCGTGTGGAATGGAGGGGGGCCAATACGCGGTTCTGTTCAGTATTGAAATGTACTTTCTTTAATTTTTTGCGTGAAAGCTTGAGAGAGACTAAGAATATGCTCGCAGTTTAGTTTTTTTTTTTTTTTTTTTTTTTTTTTTATTTCCGACCGAATTCTTCAAAAGCCACCGAATCATGCTCGAGATATATATATATATACTAGACATGGAACCGCGCCTCGTCACGAGTGGAATCATATTTTTTTCAACGTAAAAAAATATTTATTATGTATGATTTTTTTTATAATCACATAAATTTAGATAAAATAATAAATCTGTATATAATTTTTGTGAAATGCAAGTTTTCTATAAAAATATATAAATTTTAAATGGATATAAATTTATTTGTTTAATAGGTTTCAATGAAATAACCAGTATAAAATAAGTAGTAATTTTGTATAAACAAAAAGATGAAAACATAAATTGAAAATATATCCTTATGTTATTGTCATTATCATTACCACAACAGTTAAAATTATTATCAACATTACTGTCAAAATAATTAAAATAATTAAATTGCCCTGAAAAATTATTAAAAAAATCATAAGATTTATAAAAAAACAATAAAAAAAAATCACTAAAATTATCATTATTATTGTGTAAATAGTAAAATCATAAAAAACATTTAATCCAAAGAACAAATAAAAATAACAGAAAAGAAAAAAAAATGAATAAAGGAAAAAAGGAAGCAATATTAATTTTAAAATGATTACCAATTTAAATTCAAATCTTAGGATTGAACCGATTAAAAAAAATCCCAAAAAAAACAAAACTAAAAGTATAGATGTATAAATACGAATAAAAAATAAACATTGTCCAAGAATTAAAAAAAAAACTAAATGAATTAATATAAAAAAACTCCAATAATCAAATATAAAAAATAAATAGTTAATTTTCTATCCACAAAAAGATGAATACATAAATTGAAAATCTATCCTTATGTTATTGTAATTATCATTATTATAACAGTTAAAATTATTATCAACATACTATCAAAACAATTTAAATAATTAAATTGCCTTGAAAAATCATTAAAAAAAAGCAAAAGATTTTTTTATATATATAAAAAAAACCACTAAAATTATCATGATTATTGCATAAATAGTCAAATCATAAAAATCATCCAATCCAAAGAACAGAAAAAAAAAGAAGCAAAAAAAAAAAAAATGAACAAAGGGAAAAAAGGAGCAATATTAATAGTAAAATGATTATTATAACAGTTAAAATTATTATCAATATTACTGTCAGAACAATTCAAATAATTAAATTGCCCTGGAAAATCATTAAAAAAAAAGCAAAAGATTTGTATAAAAAACAATTTAAAAATAACTACTAAAATTGTCATTATTGTTGTATAAATAGCCAAACCATAAAAATTATTTAATCAAAAGAACAAATAAAAATAACAGGAAAAAAAAGAATAAAGGGAAAAAATGTGAAATATTAATTTGAAAATAATTATCAACACAAATTAAAATTTCAGAATTGAATCGATTAAAAATAAAACCTAAAAAAAAGGGGCAAAAACTAAAAGCATAGATGCATAAATATCAATAAAAAAAAAACATTATCGAAAAAAAAAAACAAATGAATTAATATCAAATAAAAAATTAAAAGAATAAGGACTAAAATGAAAAATAACATATATGAAATTAATTCTAATCGAATGATAAAATTGAAACAAAAAACAATTGGAGGACAAAAAATAAATAATGATAATTGTTGTCATTTTATACAGAATTAGAAGAAGAGGGACTGAAATCAAACTTTGTATATATTACCAATTTCAATTGGAGGACAAAATTAAAGAAATCAAAACATCCGTACTGGAAAAATTGAAGGAATAAAAAATAAATCAAAAATCAAAAGTATAAGGACTGAAATAAAAACGTCTTATATAATCAGTTTTAATCGAAGGGCACAATTGAAAACAATAAAACTTCCACTTAAATAAATCAGTAATAAAAACGAAATCAAAACCTCAGGGACCAAAGTGAACTTACTATAAACATCAGGGACTGGATCTGACTTTGCGGCGGCAGGAGAGAGAAAAGCGATAGCCGACAAAAAACCGTCCGTCGTGGCTTACCCGGACATATATGGCCGGAACGCGCCGCGACGGAAGCTAGAGGACCTTCCGGCACATCTTATGGCATGGCGGTCGTTAATTTTTGACGGCGGTAAGAATCTGCACGCGTCGCCTAAAAGGCGCGTAAGCGTGGAACACTGCTGACGCGTCCGTATGAAGCACCAGCAGTTAATCCGAAAAAAATAAAATAAAATTTGAGATAATTACCAAGGGCCCCCTGTCTCTATTGATATTTACGGAAAAACCTTAAGGGAAAGTACATGGCAGCCCCCGTTTACTGTGCGCTAGTTTGTATTTTTCAGGGGCTGTTTTCGTCAATTTAATGTGCAAATATTAAGGAAAAACCGGCAAAGTCCCTTGTTTCTGTGCACTATTTTGTTGTTTTCGGGGGTTATTTGCGCCTTCGCACTGTCGCAATGAATAGTAAATTGTGTCTGTGTGAACAATGCATCATGCTATAGTAAAAAACCCACGCGGTTTATATATTAGGTAATATATATATAAAAACGGCAGCAAAGCCACATCAGGATCACTATTTCAAACAAATTTATTAAAACCAATGACTGGGGAAAGGAGATAGAAATTCTAGGCCGGGAATTGATTAATTACTCGTAGTGCACAACAAATGCAATGTACATTTGCCAAGAGAATTGATTTCGAGCTTCGGCTTTATATTGGCAGCTATTATTAGGCCATGAATTGCGATACCGAGGGAGGCAATATGGGACCGAAACCTGGTGCCAACACAATACTCTACATCCAGTACCATAACCAGGCAGACAATTATTTTCCACCCGGTGATCAAACGGGCGCCACATGATCTAAATACCTTGGACTTGTTAACTCTTTCCATCCTAGAAAAGAAAACTATTGCCATGAAAAACATGTTAATTCGTTGACCATGCATAAAACATAAGACATCCTCAATCAACCGGCAGTAGTTAGCAGTTAGTTGTACTTTGATTGGAGTGGAGGCTGGTTTGAACCAAGACATCTCCATTATGTCACGCTTCAGGGGTTTGCTAAAAGCCCATTGGATGACTACTGCTAAGTCAGCCCATCTTCAACTTGCGTCCTGGACTCTTCAACTCCATTTAAAAACACCATGGGCAGTTCTTCCCAACATCGCCATGCTGGTCTTCCATCGGAATCAATACAGTGGACCATGGCCATTATACTAGTATTGAACAACCAAAATTTCGGGGGTGGGAATGGAACTCTAATCAACAAGTTCAGGAGAAAATCATCTGGAATCCACAAGCTCAGTCAATTCACTAGTGCTGCCAGCTTATTTATCGAAATAATTTTTTTCATATTGATGCTGAAGTCTGAACAGCTGCTCAGTAATTTTTGAAATATAATGCTCGCTCGGATTATATCAACTCACATAATAATCACTACAAAGAAATGACATGTGTATAGCAATAGAAAAAGGAATATACTAAACCACCCCGAGAAGCAGCAACACTTGAAAAACTGAATCGTGTCCCACGCCTAAATTCTCACTTGTCTCCCCTGAAATACATGTAAATTTTCTGCAGAGCGGGAAAAGGAAAAGAAAAAATCAAAGTCAAAAAAAGAAAATGAAAATAGAAAGGAGATTACAAAACAATGATACGCATTTAATAAAATCCCACATGGGCAAAGCTAGCCAGTAAAATGTACGTGTAAAGATATCCTTCTATTACTGCGAGCTGCACGAAATAATGGAAGTTATGCCCCATTAAGGAGCATATCTTTTTATAATAAACTATTTTTTTCTTCTCCTTGTACAAATGTAGCTTTTATACAATACTCAAATTAATGGTTCCCTGGTCTTTTGTACCGGGGATAAAACATTTCTTTTCTTATAATACCTTCCAAGGTGGCAGCACTTTCTATTTATCACTGATGCATTTTACACCCTGCCTTACCACACCTCAATTCTCATTCAACCCCCACCACCAATCCCTGAAAACCCATATTGGTTTTGGGGGTGGGTGCTGGGGGTGATAACAATAAACAAATGCATAATATATAAAGTTAAAAGAATCTTACCTGAAGGACCCACAAGCTAAGAAGTGACTCTAAGCAAAACAGTCCAAACCCTACCAGGTAGAAAATCTGCACCAAAGAACATTAGTTCAAGGTTTAGCATCTAACAGTAATGGATACCAGAATGAAAATGATGTGATATTATATCCAAAACAAATATATCATATACAATGACTGGATTGTCTCCAAGCATACTTTTAAAGGAAAGATCATAGGAGAATGCAGCATGTGAAAAAAGATAGCGGGATAAGTTAATGGCAACAGTCCATTGGAGATCCTAGGATTTCTTTTATATGTAATTTGACATTCTAGATGACAAGAAACCCCTATACTCTGAAATGTTTATACCTTATTGCTTGTAAAAGAAATAAAATATATGTGAGATGCCAACACTATTCCACTTACCCCAACCAACAAATGGTTAGAGATGACATCAACTGCTGGAAGGATGCCCCTGTGATTGATAACAAGGTTCCAAGTTTAAGTATTCAGAATACATGTTACAATATTCAATATCATAACAGATCATCAATTTAAATTTTGTATTCTAAACCAAGTGTGATAGCCAGCCATGAAATCAAGTACGAGAGCAATAAGAACTTACGTCAATGACTTCCCGTGGAAGACAATTGGAGGAGCAATAGCAGCAAATATACAGAAACCAATATGTATCTGGGCACATTCATTGATCAGTAGGTTAAAAAGATGCATTAATTAGAAGACATGATGCATTACATAGTCATAGTTGGTAGATAAAGCTAACCAGGTAGAACAAGAAAAACCAGCTAAACTTCAATGCACTATCCGTCCTGCAAGTTTAAAAACAAAAAACCGTTTTAACAACCATGAGAATTCCAATCCCTAAATCATTGGTTCAAAATTACATCAAGCAAATATGTGTCCACTCACCACTAGTACATTGTTGTAATCTGTGTGGAAATTTATGATGGTTTGATTAAGTTATATTTCCAAGTTCAGTTTAGGAATTACATAGATAATTAATCATGTTTTCTGCTTATACAATCTTCCTTTTCTGCTCAAACATAAACACAGGTTTAAGAGGTCAGTTTGGTGGCCATGAGTTTTTGATGCAAGTTTTCTCTTGCCTGCACGCGAGACCCAAAAACACTCAAATTTCTCTCTCACACACATACATGTTAATTCATCTCTTTTTCAAGTCAACCCTATTCTTTTCCAAATCTTACTTCTGAAACCCTTTGGATTTGTATCTAGACCCAAATCCTAGATTTAGCTGATTCATTACTTCAGAGCTTTGGGCTATTGTTTCAACATTAAACAAACAAAGATTGGAAACTCTTTGGATGCATCTGATTAATTAATAAGGCAGGATTGATCTTTTTGGCAGGTAAAATAAAACATATCGTTTTTTTTTTTGTGATGAAAAATAAATCCAGAAAAAAAGAAGAAAGAAAATCAAAGTGTTAGAAAGAAACCTAGAGAAGAAAATCAGTTTTTTAGGAGTGAAAATGGAAATCTGAAAAAAAAAAAATTGTTGAGGGATTCTTGGGGTGGTGAGGAACACAAACAATAGAAGAAAAATGGCAGATCAAGGAGGCTTTGAAGGTTGTCAGCTTGCTAACACACAGAGATGAGTCAGAACTGGAGAAACCCATAATAGAATGAAAAACTTATTTTATTAAGAAATGATTATTTGTTTCATAGAGCTATCCCATATAAATGACTTGCCCCAATGTAATCATTTGGACTAATCAAGGTCACCACGGGTCTGACTCACCAGATAAAATCTTATGTAATGAGTTGGGCTACCAAAAGTTCATACCTCAATGATAGTCACTATCCAATCCTTGGGATCAGGTGGAGAGTTGGTTCGTAGCCACATGACAGTATTCTGAAAAAAAACTATATTTCAACCCTTCAACTCTAGATATGGTTGATTTAGTACCTAACTGAAGGCGCAAATGACAGGCAACAAATTAGTGGTTCTAGATGGTGGGCTTTCATGGGGCATGTGATGTGCCACATAGCATCTTAAAAAGTACAATTCAACTTCTGGTAAGGTCCTTCAACTCAGGTTTAGTGATGATCAATCAATAGATATACCATAAGATGGGATCTTGGGAGTCAATGCATGGACAAATAGTCAGTTTGATTGCAAACTACATCCTACAACATTCAGGCTACTGAATTTAGTATCTACCTTTAGGCTCAAGCAATTCAATTAGCTTTACTATCGAGCTGTCATGTGGCACTTTAAATATTTTAGTCCCCCTACTTTAATGATAGATATTCAGTCCCTATCCCTCATGAGCAGATGGAGGGTGGAGGAGTAGCCACATGGCAGTTTCAAGTCACCAAAAATGATTGTCTTACCTGTTGCACCTAGAAGTCAGTAACTAACATGACAGCCAAAAGTTTTATGGCTATGCTCAGAATGCCATTGAAAATGAAACATCACAACCAGACCACTGATAGCCACCAAGACCCAGTCTTAAATAGTTTGCCGCGTTACATTTTCTTCAAAAGTGCCAATGGCAACTCACCACCCACCAAAGCAACCAAAACTAAACAGATCACAAGAATTAATCAGCCTAAAACTAAACTGTAGTTTGCCATCAAAACTAACACTAAGCAACTTGTGTGCAACTACCAAAATGCAGTCTCCTAGTATATATAGATATAATGAAATATATTAGCTAATTTAGAGTTAAAAATCCTCTATTTACACCCTACAGCCCCATTTGGTAACACAATGTCTGGGATTAGGTAGCCACCCCAATCCCAAATGGAGCCCAAAGCTCTGCTTGGAGTTGTGGGTGGCTGGACAACAATAAACACCAATCAGAGTTAATCCAACTGAACAAGTATTGATGACTCGTACATGAAAACTTTAATCAATTCCATATCCTGCCAAAGCCTAAACTCTTGAAAATTGATTTTGATTTCAGGATTCTTTTTCCCAAGTCTAGACTGCTAGTCAAAACGGGTACCCATGGTTTACTAATAATGTAACCTGTTTTTTCCTATGAGCATAAAAGGAAAAATTTTCTTGTAATAGAACAAGCATCAAAGAAATCCAGAGCAAAACACACATGCAGTGAAGAACCAGTATCCTCCATTAAAGAGCAATTATATTCTCATGATAAACTTATAAGCAAACAATTTAAAACTCCAATCCTAAGGATAATCTGCACTAGCCGACACACTGATTCTACAATTATTCGAAGTTAGTCAATTAAAGCAAACCCAATTCATTGATTCAAACAAGTTAATTTTCTAAGTCAGTCCATTCAGAGAATAGTTTCATGGCATATTCAGAAAGCTTCAAATTCAATAAATATGAAGGCATTAATAAATACTTGCCTCATTGCTCGATAGAGAGGCCTGTACCATAGGACATATGAGAGAGGACATCCCATCAGCACATAGATTGTGGCAAGGAAAAAAATTTTGACACCTACAAATCAAGAATCTTGTGAGATAATTCAAATTGCATTGAGGCCCTTAGACACATTGTTAATGACATCATTGGGGAAAGAACTTACCTCCACCTCTAATCCAACATACTGTCACAGCAATTAAATTGAAGACAAGACATAGAACTATACCTGCAATTGGAGTATCAAAAGAAGATTAATAATTGCTGCTTAATATTAAACCTTCACTAAACATTTCACAGACTCCTCACACCAATTTCTTATTGACATTTAAAACAATTTACGCCCAATTTCCAGTGACAAAAACTTCTGGTACAGGGTTTTGACAAGAGAAGAGTGGCACAAGCATTGTACCAAAATGGAAGAAGTCTACAATGAAGAGAGGTTGTACGTGTTTATCAAATGCTGTACGAGAATTGCTCCAATGCTTTTACATAACACATTCCCTACTAGCATAACTTTACTTGCCATTCAATTATTTTAGAAACCCTAGGTGAAGACGGAAAACATTACATTTGTTGGTTTGAATAGCAGCAAAAATAACTTGGAATCCAAGAAGAAAGAATATGATCAAATTTGCAATTTACAAGATTTTAAAACAAAAATAACAAGAGATAAATCAAAAGACAACACATAATGAGCTCCTACCTAACCAACTGGCAAAAGCCAAATACTGTAGCCTTTGAGCATGGATAGGTATTTCATTTGCAATATCATGATGGATGATGGGAAAAAATGGTGGCCAATTTTTATCATCTGGGGTGATGCCAGCTGAAATACCACATTAAACGCAAAAGAAATTGAGTTAGTAACTTGGTCAAACATTCTACAGAACCATAAATGTATGGTTCTTGAAACAACAATTTTTCTATCTTGTAGTTCTTACTCTTAGCAACAGCATCTTCCCTCCTTTTGATTTCCTGTAGATAACATAGTTAGAGTAAAAGCTTTGACGCACCTTAAAATCTAAGTATAATAATTTCTAACTATATGATAAGTTAATAAAAGCACGAACAGGAAACTAATAAGCTCAAAATCAACTAGGAATTCATGATAAAAAAACATATTTTAGAATAACATTAACCAGGTGATAAGCTTGCATGTAGAATATATTAAGCATGGAATTGAAAAGAAAAAAAAAACCTTTTCCCTCCTCTTAAGATCTGCTTCCCAGGATGCAAGATCTTTCTCTTTTTTCTTTGAGTCCTGCACATTCAATACATAAATCATACAGTTCAGAAATCTGCAAACTCAAGTCTACTAGTAAACAGGGAAAATCCAAATTTCATTACATTCATTGTATCAAGCGGAATGTCAACTGTAGCATCATTGTGCCCAAATCCCATTGGTTCGTGCCCCAAAGGTGGAATGCGTGCCTTTGTTGCAGGAACACTTGAGCCCTTCTGTGAAGACCGCAGGTAACACCATGAACCACAACAAAACAAATGGTCAGAATGAAACTACAAACTAAAAGACAAGAGCATTGCATCAACATACACTGTTTTTTATAAAACAAAAGTTCCATAATCAAATCCGGCAATTGGAAGTGTTCGGTGGTCCAAAATTTAACCAGGGTTAAACTCGAACTGACATATAAAAACTAGAAGCTTGCAATTGAAAATCTGACTGGTTTAACAGAGCCCAGTTGACAAATATTGGTCAAACTAGGGTTGACTAGTCATTGACCAAGTCTTACTTCACCCCAGTTGTGTTGCATCAAATGTACCCATAAGTTTACTTCTACTTCCTTCCCTGTTATTCTCATCAATCAAAACAAAATAATCTTAAGTGTATCCCCGAGAAATAAATTTATTATTATGCAGGAATTTCATCAAATATTAGCCCACTCTAACACTATCTCACCATTTACTTAACCAGCCAGCAATCCTATTAAAGCTTTCTTTTAAAAAAATTAAGCACTAAATGTACATGTTCGGTTACTCAGCTCAGTGCATAATATTAATTAAACTAAAATAAAAAAAGCTAAATCGAAACAAAATGTCCACTTGTTCCTTCCATAAATTTAAACAAAAGTTTCCATATCAGATCCAGATCGATAAACATAAATGCCCTGCCCACACTGCCTTCGCATGGATAGAAATATAGCAAGACTAAACCACTTAAGAAAAACAAGAGGAAGCGGATCTGAGAAAGGATAAAAACGGAAAGGAAGGAAGGTAAGTTACCGAGAAGGGATTCACTTCTTCCTCTTCATCGAATGGGTTAGGGTCGCTGTTGAATCGACTCATAGTTCTTGACTTCTTTCAGATCCCCAATCTGACAAGCAGAACACACAATTTGTAGAGATAGGAAGTGTATGGGCGTGTGTTTTTAGAGAGAGAAACACACTCCTCGTTAAGAAGCGTTGTTGTTCAGGTGCATTTGTTAGAAGGTGAGGTGAGGAGAGTTTTTTTTTAATCCTTTTTTGGCTTGTGAGTAACGCGGGATAAAGATTAGAAAAACTTTCGGGCTTCTGTTTGACACTGTGATTTGAAATATTTACGTTTTTGTCAGGTTGCGTGCGTTTTTCAAATTTCGGAAAAGTAAAGACAGTTGTACCCGGAGATTCCACCGCGTTTTGGCCTTTGAATTCTGCCAGTGAGTTCATGCCACGTGAAGAATAGATGTCACGTGTGAAGCATGTGCTGCCTTGGTGGCAGGCAAGGAGTGGAAGTGGTGGATTGGTAATTTTGCAATTTCTGAAAGTTGCTTGGCACCTAAAGCCTCACCAAGCACCTAAAGTCGGTTGGACGCTTCCGAGGATTTTACGTGGTTACGAAGGAGTATGAGTGAGTTCTGTACTTCTGTTGTTGAATTTCATTGTGTCAATTTGACTACTTGAATCCCTTTTGTTTTAATTTGATGAATTGCATCCCTCTACTTCCAATTCCGTTTGCATTGGCACCCTTCACCATAACCAGTTAAGAGAATAAACACTAGGGATAATTTTGACATTGCGATTGCGTTGTTTTTTTAGCTATTTTTTTAATTTGTTTTTTTTTTATGTATTTAAAAAAAAAAAACACTTTAAAACATAGCATCTATTATTTTTCCGTTTTTTCATATAGGTACTGAACACATGATTCGTTTATCATGTATTTTTCTCGAGCTCAAGCCTTTCTTTTATAATAATAAAAAAAATACATTAGGTTTTCTATAGTTTGATTGTTTTCTTTACTTTTAACATTGTTATGGTTAAAAAAAGAAATGCATTAAAACTAGCATCAACAAAAAAATGTTCTGTAAAAGTACACTTTATTTGTAAAAAACATCAATTCTATATATTTTTTATGATCTTGATGTGTTGATATAAAAAATAAAAATAAAATATTTTTTATTAGCCCATGATTATTTAAATGTCCAAACTCATTGAATTTATCAAGAATAACTTCTTGCATAATCCAATTTCTTTTTATTAATTCCTAGATAATTGTTTTTTTTTCAAAATTAAATCCCACCTTATAATTTTGTTTAAAAATATTATTGGGAATTAATTTTATAAACTACTTAAATCAATTGATGAGCAATTTAATCTTAAAGAAAAAGAAAAGGAAATTATATATTTGCATGCCAAAAATGAGTTTGAGAACCTAAGTCAGATACCCTAAGAAAAGAAGGGCCAATTAATCAAGCCAATGCTATCGAACTTGAGAACCTCTCGAATGATATATCAAAGATGAGTTTGTCTATAATCATCTTCAAAGTCAACGATGGGCTAATTAAATACTAAAGAAATAAATAAATCACACTCAGAAAGCTTTCGGATGAGATTAGCAGGATAAAATTAACCTCAAAGAAACAGAATCAAGAAATAAATAAATCTAATTCTCAAAAAAAAAAAAAAAAACATAAAAGGAAATTACATGCCATCACAGACCTTGACAAGTTCTTTCCAACCACTCTAATTAACTGGACAACATAGAAACTGTATCAAAGGTAATGCTTCCCAGACCCATATTAAGTTCAAATATCGCACTCAGAAAGCTTAAAGATGGAATAGAAAGCTCAATATATATATATATATGGGCTAATATATAAACTCTTTTATGTTACTATGGTGCTCCAAAGAATCCTGATCATCATCTTCTTCTTGTGCCTCAATAACACAACTACAGTACTGTCCGCTGTCCATCGTTATCGACCTCTCCAATGATAAATCGAACTCGTTCAATAACTCAGCTATCAACTCGTCCAAATACCCCCACTCTATCTTCCTTGGTCCCTCGTCGCCGCCGCCGCCACGGCTCATGATCAAAGACTTGCATGCAATCTTGTGACTATCTTCTTCTTCTTCTTCTTCTTCTTCTTCATCATCATGCATGTTCAGATTCTTGAAACATTCTTCTTTACATGGGGAAAGAACAAGATAATTTAGTTTGAAAAAATCGATACCCAATACATCTCTCCTCTCATCGACGTTGGTGTAATCAGATGGAGAAAAGGATGGTGCTTCCTCTTTCTCTCGATCATCGTAATCTTGATTGTATGAAAAATAACTAAACCCCATTGTCGTGTTAGTGAAATGGACGTGGAAGAACTTTGAGAGCTGAAGTAATTAACCTAAAATTGAAAGTCAAGAAACAGGCGCAGCCACTGATGAGGAGATAGACGATCGGGAGAGAATGGACTAACAATATCTGTGACTAGACTAGAATGATTTGACAGTAATAATTAATTGGCGATCGAGGTTCAGTTTATATATACGGGAGCATACATGGAGTCCTACCAGGATTAAACCTGTTGCTTACGTTTCAAATCCTTTTATAATTCTTTCATCTACTTTCCTGAACGGAGTAGGATTCATTCTGTAACTAGCTACGTTGGTTTAATTAATTGCACTTCACAACTTCAAAATATAATTCATTATATTCTCCGGACACAAACAGGGGCTACGTGTGAAGCTCTCTTACAGTCTTCACCTTGCTCATTTATTCTCCGGAACAACTCACCAGTTCGTGTCCAAAAACTGAAGCACTTCCAGTACAGTTAGATGCTCTAGTTCGGATGTAACTCGTGATGATTAGCTTTTCAAGGTGAGGCATTGCTCCCATCTCAACGTCCATGCTTCTCAGTTTTGCTGAATTTATCAATGCTTAAAATCTTAAGCTTCCGAATCTGAATAGCTAAATGTTCTGAATAGCTAAGTGGGTCAAAAGATTTGAGATTTGATTTAGGTGGGTCAAAAGATTCTAAATGTTCTGAATAGCTAAGTGGATATGCATAAAATTTAGTAGTCTCATTTATAGATTAATTGGCCCAAAAAGAGACATGGTCGTGCCACCAATAGCTTCTTGACATAAAAATACTATAATTTTTTATCCAACTATTATTATATTATATTCAAATGTGATTAGTTGACCTACAAGTCTAGTTCTATAGATTCTTGATTGGCTATAACCAGTTGAGCTTCCATATATTTTACTATGACAGTTGGCTAGAAAAGTAGAGAGAAAATACATAATCTGAAGAAAAGTAAAATGTACAAAGAACAACACAAGGATTTGAGACAAGGATATTCTACTATGAAGAGGTATAAATTAAAAATGACTCAATTTTTCTACCCTCATCCCAAGAAAACACCAAGAAATATACCATAACTCTTGTATACCAAGAATTTATACAAGAGCTCACTTTATACTTCTTAACCCTACCCTTTTCCATCCCATCTTCCATCCAACCAACCATGGCGGACGTTGTTGAGAAACATTATAAGTATTTTTAAGGCATTTTAGGAGCGAAAAATAGATAATAGTTAAATATGTTTATAAAGTAGTGTTTTGGAACATCTTGTATAGAAGATAAAAACACAGGGGTGATGAATAAGTGTTTTCCCACACTTTGTAATATTGCACTGTGTTAGATTTATACAAGTGTAATGCAACGGTAAACTATTCTAAATACAGAATGTTGAATATTGCAACGGTAGCATTTCTAATTACAGAAGGTATGATAAATGTAAAGCTGGGGTTGTGCTATGTATTATCTGCAGAATATTGGTCTTGATTTGCTGATTTGGTGTTACTGTAATCAGCCTTGATACACCCCCTCAAAATTGAGCTGCCGTCAGCCAGTGAGATTTTGCTCTTGAGGAGGTCTGTGCGTTGCCGAGATAAAGGTTTAGTGAGAAGATCGGCAAGTTGGTCGTTGGTGTGAACATGACTCACACGAAGAATGCCTTTGTTGACCAAGTCTCGGACAAAATGCAAGTCAATCTGAATGTGCTTCATTCTAGAGTGGTGAACTGGATTGTGACTTAAGTGGGTGGCCCCAAGATTATCACATCGTAGGGATGGAGATGTTGTAAGCTGAAACCCAAGTTCTTGTAAGAGTGATGATATCCACATAGTTTCGGACGCAGCATTGGCAAGGGCCCTGTATTCTGCTTCTGTTGAGGATCTTGCAACAGCGCGCTGTTTCTTGGAGCTCCAAGAAATTGGATTTGAGCCGAGGAAACTAATGTAGGCAGAAGTAGATGAGCGATCATCAAGATTACCTGCCCAATCAGCATCAGAAAAAGTAGTGAGAGTGGAATGAGATGCAGATGTGAGATGAATGCCATAAAAAACAATATGTTTGAGATAGCGAAGGAGACGCTTAGCTGCTGTCCAATGAGCTTGAGTCGGCTTATGCATGAACTGCGAAAGCTTGTTCACAGCAAAAGAAATGTCAGGCCGAGTGAGTGATAAATACTGGAGGCTGCCGAGCACTTGACGATATGTGGTGCTATCAAATGCAGCTGTGCCATCTATGAGTTTGAGCGGAGTGCTAGTGGACAGTGGGGTGGAAACAGGCTTGGCCCCAAACATATTAGTAGTAGTTAAGAGATCATTAATATATTGGTGTTGAGATAGAAATATACCATGCTTGGTGGGTAAGACTTCCACTCCCAGGAAGAAGTGTAATTGACCCATGTCTTTGAGGGAAAATTGACTACCAAGATAATTAACAATAGAGTTCACAAAGTTCACATCATTTCCAGTAAGCACTAAATCATCAACATAAACAAGCAAATAACAGATAATTGAGCCATGAATATATATGAATAAAGAAGAATCTGCCAATGAGTTCAAAAATCCAGTTTTTAGCAAGGCATTTTTCAGAGCTAAATACCATGTTCTAGGAGCCTGTTTAAGGCCATAAATTGCCTTTCGTAAACGGCAGACATGATTAGGCTGACTATCATCCTTGAATCCAGGAGGTTGCTGCATGTATACAATTTCATCTAATTTACCATGCAAGAATGCATTATTAATGTCCATTTGTCTCAACCCCCACCCATTCATCACTGCAATGGATAACACTGTCCGAATAGTGGTCGGTTTGACCACAGGACTAAAGGTCTCGGTGTAGTCCACCCCTTGCCGTTGGTGAAAGCCTTTGGCTACAAGCCTGGCCTTGAATCGGTCAATTGACCCATCAGGTTTTCGTTTTACACGAAAAACCCAGCGACACCCAACAGGATTGCAAGAGGTGGGAGTAGGGACTAAATCCCAAGTTCCATGGCTCATAAGAGCTGTGATTTCTTGTGACATTGCATCACGCCAGTGGGGTTCAGCTAAAGCTTGACTTACACAGGTGGGTTCAATGAAGACAGCCGGTGGGTGTTTGGTGATGGTGTTTAGCTGTTTAGGTTTAAAAATGTTATTCTGAGATCGTGTAACCATGGGATGAGATCGGGGTAATAGTGGGGAGGATGGGTTATTGGTGATGACTGGAGGTGGGTTGTGTGATTGATTTGGTCTGGGTTCAAGGATCGGTCCTAAGGGTGAGGAATCAGTGATGGTAGGGTTGATTGTCGAGACTGGAGATGTAGAACTTGTGGGCAATGATATGTCAGAGTGATGCTGTAAAGAAGAGGAGGGAAGAGAAGACATACCTGGAGGGTTGATGATCGACGGTGAGACATTGCCCGGAGAAACTGATGGCTGAACGACGTCGGGGAGACGAGGTGCAGAGGAGGACCGAGGATGGGAGTGGACTGGTATTGTTGTTGGGCTTGTCGGTGGAGAGGTAGTTGTTTGGGAGAATGGGCCCGTGGTAGGAGACGGGCTGAATATAGGAAATAATGAGTGGGCTGGACATAGGGTTGACTGGGTTGGTGGGCTGGGGTTTTGATCAGAATTTGGCAGGGAAGGGTATTGGTTCTCATCAAAGATAACATGACGAGAAATGTAGGTTCGGTTGGACTGTGGGTCAAGACAAATGTAAGCATTTTGAGTGAGAGAATAACCCAAAAAGATGCAAGTTATGGATTTGGGTTCTAGTTTATGTTTGTTATAGGGTTTGGTGAGGGGATAACACATGCAACCAAATTTTCGTAATTTGAGATAATTCGGTTTTTGACCAAAAAGTTTTTGATAAGGAGACATATTATGAAGAAGCGGTGTGGGTTGACGATTTATAAGGTATGTGGCTGTATTGAAAGCATAAGGCCAAAATGTAAGAGGCAACTTAGAGTCATGAAGAAGAGTAAGACCAGTTTCTACAAGGTGGCGATGACGCCTCTCAGAAACACCATTCTGTTGAGGTGTATGGGGGGCAGTAGTCAAATGACTTATGCCATGCTGAGCAAGGAAATTTTTGAGGCCCACATACTCACCCCCATTATCTGAGTATAGGGTTTTAATTTTACTTTGAAAACGATTTTCAACAAATGTTTTAAATTGAGGAAAAATAGTTTGAACATCAGATTTTATTTTCAAAGCATAAAACCATATATATTTGGTATAATGGTCAACAAAAATAACATAGTAGCGGGAGCCATCAAAACCGGTAGAGTGAGCTGGGCCCCACACATCAGTGTATATAAGATCAAGTGGAGCAGTGCTAGATAAGCTATTGGAATGAAAAGGTTGTTTATGAGCTTTATTGATGGAACATGAAGAACACATAGAAAATTTTTTATTGGAAATAACTGGAAGTGAAAAACCATTGACAATTTGTTGAACAATTTTTAGAGATGGGTGGCCAAGTCTCTTATGCCAACCATCAAGAGAGATGCGCTCATGCACATTAGCAACCATCGGATATGAAGAAGCCATCAGTTTATCCGGAAAAATGTAGACACCATCTTCACACGAACCCCGTGCCAAAATTACCCTCGAGTACCTGTCCTTCACAAGGAAATAATAAGGGTGAAATTCAATGTAGACATTATTTTGCAATGTAAAGCGATGTACGGATATAAGATTTTTTGAAATATTAGGCACACAAAGAGTATTTTTAAGAAAAAATATTTTTTTATTTGTCTTAAGAATAAGAGATCCTATGTGTGAGACAAGCAAACCTGAACCATCACTGTCACGACCCGATTCCCGGATCCGTGACCGGCACATAGGCATGGTCCCCCTCCAAGGTTCCACACCTATGCGAACCCAAACTTACACACAAACTTATCATTCAACTTCAGAATTTAACGCAGCGGAAATATCAAAGTAAACTTTATAACATAATTCGATTGTCTTAGTACAAGAGTTGCTTATATACAATTACAATTGTGGAGCACTAGCTAGACATAAGAACAAAAGTATCAAGTACAACCAAAATAGCAGGTTCCAAGAGTAGGACAAAAATGACCTGCTAGCAAGCTACGACCCTGAAAATGATAAATAATGAGGGAGTGAGTTCAACAACTCAGTGAGTAGATAATATCCAATATACACATACGAGATAATATAGCAAAGAGAAGTATAATATCAAATCGGCTCAAGGTTCTTACAACAAATTTCTCAAATAGGTCATAACAAGAATGTATAGGTAAAGCTCGTCAGAAAATCAGAATACAGTGAGCATGAGGCTCCGTACTGTGGGATGATCAGTCCACACAGGTTGGTGACTCCCCCGACCAACTAGGGTTTCAGATACGATGTGCACAAAGGCTAACACTACCCTGTTAGCATGGGTATTCTGACTGGCATACCATAGGTATATCTGATATTCAAACAAACATATTCATATCTCAAGGCTCAACTCATGATATCAATCAAATGAGGAGCTATCAATTCATAAACAGATATGGGCTCATATCAAGAACATATATTCAACAAATGATTATGCTTTATCGTATCAAGAATATAATCAAGGTATATATTATCAAAAAGCATAATCCAATTCATACTAGCAAATTCAAATATTTATACTATTTCTCATGCATATTAAATATTATCCACTCACCGGACTCAAAAGCAGACAAGTTCCAAAAGCAGAATGTTGATGAAACTTTACTGATGTCCCGCGGGTAGAATATCGGGATTATCTGAATATATAAAAGAAGATATACTCAAAAATGACTCAAAAGAAGTAAAATACCTTTAATAACATATCTAAGAGTTCAAATCATAATCCTATGTGTTTTTGAATCAAACTATCCATTTCTTCGCAAAACCCTAAAACAAAGGTTTCTTCCGAAATCAAATTCCAAAATACACAATTCGTAAAATTGATATTAATCCATTAAATGAGCTTCAATTATCCATCAAACCAATCTGAAATACTAATATTTCTCTTAGGGACCATTCTGAAATTTTCTTATATTTTTGGGGTCAAATTGTAATTTTATCAAATTGAAGGACTAAATTGAACACTTCATAAATTCATAGCTATCCTAAAATCTTGTCCATAATTCATCCTCAATCCTGTCCAGAATCTCCAATTTCACCCCAGGGACCAAACTGTAATTTTTCCAAAGTTCGGGGACTAAACTGTAATTTTCACCAAAAGGACCAAAATGAATTTTTGTCATCTTCAACCTCAACCCAGAATTTCCAGCAAAGGATTTCGAATTTATCAACATTATTTCACCATTTTTCTCAATATTTTCTCAAACCAAACATCTCAAAACTTCAAAATCATCTACAATCAAACTAATTAAACTATTATCCAACACATTCAAACCCTAACATCTCTCCTAATTCATCAATCAAACCCAAATAAAATTCTCAAACCCTAACAACCCATACAAGCAAAATCATAGCTAATAATCTTATTTATACATAATAAACACACACATTACCTTAACAACTTATTTCTCCTTCTTCCTTTCTCTTCTTCTTCTCTTTCCCTCTTTTTTCTTCTTCTTCTTCTTTCTCTCTTCCCGGTTCTCTCTCTCTCAATTTTCAGATTACCTCTCTTTTTCCTTTTCTTTTCTATTTATATTTACTAGCTTGTGCAATTACTACCCTACCCTTAACCTAATCCTAAGCCACTAAGAGCATTATTGTATTCTCCTTACAAAAAAATTCAAAACACTACAATCTCCCCACCTTATAAAAGTTTCGTCCTCGAAACTAAATAAATATTTAAATACGTACCGAGATTATCAAAAAGATGAGGATATTCCTCACGCATCTTATCCTCAAGTTCCCATGTCGCTTCTTCAATTGAATGACCTTTCCACTTCACCTTCACCGAAGCTATATTCTTCGACCTTAGCTTTCTCACTTGTCGGTCCACTATAGTTTCTGGTTGCACCTCATAAGTCACATCATCTCTTAACTCAACTGGATGCACTTCTAACACATGAGATGGATCCGGCATATACTTCCGTAGCATAGAAACATGAAATACTGGATGTATGGCCGACAAATTTGGCGGTAAGGCCAACCTATAAGCAACTGCTCCAATTCTCTCCAAAATCTCATACGGCCCAATAAATCGAGGACTTAGCTTGCCTTTCTTTCCAAACCTGAATACTCCCTTGGTCGGTGAGACCTTTAAGAACACACAATCACCCACTGAAAACTCTAAGTCACGCCTCCTTTTATCCGCGTAACTTTTCTGCCTACTTTGAGCTGTCTGAAGCCTCTTTCTGATCACCTCTATCTTCTCTGAGGTAATTTGAATCAACTCAGGTCCCATTAGCCTTTTCTCACCAACCTCAAACCAACAAACTGGTGATCTACATTTTCGTCCGTACAAAGCCTCATAAGGTGCCATCTCTATGCTAGCCTGATAACTGTTGTTGTAAGCAAATTCCACTAATGATAGGAACTTACTCCAACCAACCCCAAAATCCATAACACAGGCTCTCAACATATCCTCCAATATCTGAATAGTCCTTTCAGACTGACCATCAGTCTGAGGGTGAAAAGCTGTGCTCAACTGCACTTTAGTACCCATCGCTTCCTGAAACTTCACCCAAAATCGCGATGTGAATTGTGGACCTCTATCTGAAATTATCGAGATTGGCACTCCATGCAATCGTACAATCTCGCTAATAAACAATTCTGCCAACTTTGCATACCCATAAGTAATCTTAACTGGTAGGAAATGAGCTGATTTTGTCAATCTATCAACAATCACCCATATCGAATCATAACCCTCCTGACTCCTAGGCAACCCGGTCACAAAGTCCATTGTGATCCTTTCCCATTTCCATTCTGGTATCAACAATGGTTGCAGCAATCCAGGAGGTCTTTGATGTTCACCTTTTACCCTTTGACAGGTCAAACACCTAGAAACAAAGTCTGCTACATCAGCCTTCATCCTATTCCACCAATAGCACACCTTAAGATCTTTATACATCTTGGTGGAACCCGGATGCACTGTATAGACTGTCTGATGTGCCTCTATCATCAGTTCTCTCTTCAGATCATCAACATCAGGTACACAAAGTCTATCCCCAAATCTCAACACATCATCATCACCAATCACAAAACCTGCAGTTTTACCCTGCTCAACCTCACTTCTAATCCTGAGTAGTGATTCATCTTCCTTCTGAGCTGCTTTTATCCTCTCAAACAAGTCTGACTTAACCTGAAAGTGAGCAATCATTGCTCTACCTTTGCTAAGGTTAAATTTAACTCCTTCATCCATTAATCCATGCAACTCCTTAATCAAAGGCCTTCGTACCTCTTGAATATGAGCTAGGCTCCCTGATGATTTCCTACTCAAAGCATCGGCAACTACATTTGCCTTGCCTGGGTGATACTGTATAGTACAATCATAATCTTTCAACAGTTCCATCCATCTCCTTTGCCTCATATTCAGATCTCTCTGCTGAAAGATGTACTTCAAACTTTTATGATCCGTAAAGATTTCGCAAGTTTCTCCATATAGGTAATGCCTCCAAATCTTCAAAGCAAAAACTACCGCGGCCATCTCTAAATCATGTGTAGGGTAGTTTTGTTCATGCTTCTTCAGCTGCCGCGAAGCATAAGCAATAACCTTGCCATTTTGCATTAAAACACATCCTAACCCTACTCTCGAGGCATCACAATAAACTGTGTAACCACCAGAACCCGATGGTACTGCTAGAACAGGAGCTGTAGTCAATCTCTGCTTCAATTCCAAGAAGCTTTTCTCACAAGCTTCAGACCACTGAAACTTAACATTTTTCTGTGTTAACTTAGTCAATGGTGCAGAAATCCGAGAAAAGTTCTCCACAAACCTCCTATAGTATCCAGCCAAACCCAAGAAACTCCTAATTTCTGTTGCTGAAGTAGGCCTAAGCCATTGCTTTACTGCTTCAATCTTTTGAGGATCAACCTCAATCCCATTTCTTGACACTACATGTCCAAGAAATGCTACCCTCTCCAGCCAGAACTCACTTTTTGAGAATTTACCATACAGTTGATGATCCCGCAGAGTTTGAAGCACAATCCTCAAGTGTTGCTCATGCTCCTCTCTAGACTTTGAATAAATCAAAATATCATCAATAAAAACTATCACAAATTGATCAATAAACTGTTTAAACACTCTGTTCATCAAGTCCATAAAAGTTGCTGGCGCATTTGTTAAACCAAAAGACATCACCAAGAACTCATAGTGACCATACCGAGTTTTAAAGGCGGTTTTTGGAATGTCTTCTTTCCTTATCCTCAACTGATGATACCCAGATCGAAGATCAATCTTAGAAAAGAATTGAGCTCCCTGCAACTGATCAAACAAGTCATCTATTCGAGGGAGTGGGTATCTATTTCGAATTGTCACTCGATTTAGTTGTCTATAATCTATACATAACCTCAATGACCCATCTTTCTTCTTCACAAACAACACTGGGGCTCCCCAAGGAGACACACTTGGCCGAATGAACTTTTTATCTAATAAATCCTGCAATTGTTCCTTTAGCTCTCTCAATTCTGCTGGTGCCATTCTATATGGTGCCATTGATATTGGTTCGGTACCCGGAACCAAATCAATAGAAAAATCAATCTCCCTATACGGAGGCAATCCAGGTAACTCATCAGGAAATACATCAATGAACTCCTTAGCTATAGGCACTTGGTCTAATTGGGGAATTTCCTTATCTACATCCACTATGTGTGCTAGGTAACATTGTACCCCTTTTCGTGCCATTCTCCTAGTGATAGTCGACAACATAATTGATGAAGACACAATTTTATCTCCTCGAAATACTAACCCTGTTTCTCCATCTAATTCAAATACTACCTCCTTACCCCAACAATTTACTACAGCCCTATGCTTTGACAACCAATCCATTCCCAAAATCACATCAAAATCAATCATATCTAAAACATTCAAGTCTCCCATAAGAATCTTATTTCCAATTTCTATCTCACAATTTTGATACACATACTTCACCAATATTGATTCATCCAAAGGAGTAGAAACTGAAATGGGAATTTCTAATAGAGTTGGTTGTCTATCTAACCTCATGGCAAAATATAGGGACACAAATGAATGGGTGGCACCAGTATCAAATAAAACTTTTGCTTCAAAAGAGCAAACAGGAAGAATACCTGAGACAACAGTGTTGGATGTCTGAGCATCCTGTTGAGTCAAGGTAAAGACTCTAGCATGCCTCTGATCCTGTTGCCTCTGACCTCTGCCCCCTCGGCCCCTCTGACCACGTCCACCAAAACCTCTTCCACCATGTGCTATAGACTGACCCGTTGATGGTGACTGAATAGGACGTTGAGCTGAACTAGATGCCCCTGAAGCTGATGCTTGTCTCCTAGGGCACTCCCTAATCTTATGGCCTAGCTGGCCGCAGTTAAAACAAGCTCCGGTCATTCTATAACATTCTGCACCAGTATGACCTCCTCCACAGTACTGGCATAAAGAATTGTTTCCAGATGGAACAAATGAGCTACGGGGTGCAGTTTGAACTGGACTTTGGCCATAACTCCGAGCATCACTACTACCACTTTGATTACCCGAGCCACTAACTATTGTTCTCGGTCTGAACCTCCTCTGAACCCCAGAATCTTGACGACCACTCCGTCCCCTAAATGGACCCACACTTGATCCTCCTGATTGTCTAGAGGACTGACCCTCCTCTCTAGACCTTTTAGGCTGACTTGTAACTATGTCCTCAAATTCTCGCGCCTCTATCTGTCTGGCGCAGTCAACAGCTGAGGAGTACGATGGAAACACCTGGGACACCATCGCTATAAATATAGAGGATTTAAGCCCTCTTATGAACCTTTTGACTCTCCACTCTTCCGTAGGTAGCAGACATTCAGCATATCTAGATAACTGGGTAAATTTTAGATCATATTCATCTACCGTCATACTCCCTTGAGATAACCTCTCAAATTCATAAAGCCGAGCATCTCTAACACTCTGAGGGAGAAATCTGTCTAAAAACATGGTGCTAAACTCATTCCATGTCCACTGAGCCTCTGTTGGTCTTGCCCTCTTCCTAGACTCAAACCAAGAAATTGCCACATCTCCCTCCAACCTAAATGACGCCAAACTTACAGCCCGATGGTCTGTACATCCCAAAATTTCACATCGACGCCAGATATCATCAAGGAACCTTTGAGGATCCTCTGAACTATTCATCCCAGTGAAGGTAGGAGGTGCCAACTTCATGAAATCATTCAATGGCACATTAACTCCTTGAACAGTATGAGATGATGATGGCACATCTCTATCCCTTCTACTATCTCTCCCCATATTAGATTCCATCCAAGTTCGCATAGTCCTGCTAAGCTGCCGCAACTCTGTCATTATTGCAGTGGCAGCCTCTCCTGCACCTGTTTCATCAACCTCATTTTCCTCTTCAATCTCATAAGACTCCTCCTCTACTGATGGAGGTATCTCTTCAACATATTGAGGCGCTGGTGCACCTCCTCTTCTTTGCCTAGTATTTCTCAATCGTACAATAGGGACATCATCCTGATCGTCACCTACTCTAATATTATCAGCTACACGTCTATTCCTCGACATATCCTAGAAGAAATAACACACTCTTATCATTCTAGAATAATAACACAATAGTTATCAAATAATTATCGGAAAGCATATCTATAGAAGAACATAAGGAATCAAGAAGACATGCTTGATGAGAGTTCAGAATTTCAAGCATAACAAACAAGACAATAAGGAATCAAGAAGATATGCTTGATGAGAATTCAGAATTTCAAGGATAACAGACAAGACAAAACGGATCCTAATGCTCCACAATACGAATCCTAACTTTACTATTATTTCATGAATTGAAACCTATGTCATTATGTTTTGTCACTCACTCTTTTACTTTTATTCATTTTATAATTTCGGCTCTGATACCATCTTTGTCACGACCCGATTCCCGGATCCGTGACCGGCACATAGGCATGGTCCCCCTCCAAGGTTCCACACCTATGCGAACCCAAACTTACACACAAACTTATCATTCAACTTCAGAATTTAACGCAGCGGAAATATCAAAGTAAACTTTATAACATAATTCGATTGTCTTAGTACAAGAGTTGCTTATATACAATTACAATTGTGGAGCACTAGCTAGACATAAGAACAAAAGTATCAAGTACAACCAAAATAGCAGGTTCCAAGAGTAGGACAAAAATGACCTGCTAGCAAGCTACGACCCTGAAAATGATAAATAATGAGGGAGTGAGTTCAACAACTCAGTGAGTAGATAATATCCAATATACACATACGAGATAATATAGCAAAGAGAAGTATAATATCAAATCGGCTCAAGGTTCTTACAACAAATTTCTCAAATAGGTCATAACAAGAATGTATAGGTAAAGCTCGTCAGAAAATCAGAATACAGTGAGCATGAGGCTCCGTACTGTGGGATGATCAGTCCACACAGGTTGGTGACTCCCCCGACCAACTAGGGTTTCAGATACGATGTGCACAAAGGCTAACACTACCCTGTTAGCATGGGTATTCTGACTGGCATACCATAGGTATATCTGATATTCAAACAAACATATTCATATCTCAAGGCTCAACTCATGATATCAATCAAATGAGGAGCTATCAATTCATAAACAGATATGGGCTCATATCAAGAACATATATTCAACAAATGATTATGCTTTATCGTATCAAGAATATAATCAAGGTATATATTATCAAAAAGCATAATCCAATTCATACTAGCAAATTCAAATATTTATACTATTTCTCATGCATATTAAATATTATCCACTCACCGGACTCAAAAGCAGACAAGTTCCAAAAGCAGAATGTTGATGAAACTTTACTGATGTCCCGCGGGTAGAATATCGGGATTATCTGAATATATAAAAGAAGATATACTCAAAAATGACTCAAAAGAAGTAAAATACCTTTAATAACATATCTAAGAGTTCAAATCATAATCCTATGTGTTTTTGAATCAAACTATCCATTTCTTCGCAAAACCCTAAAACAAAGGTTTCTTCCGAAATCAAATTCCAAAATACACAATTCGTAAAATTGATATTAATCCATTAAATGAGCTTCAATTATCCATCAAACCAATCTGAAATACTAATATTTCTCTTAGGGACCATTCTGAAATTTTCTTATATTTTTGGGGTCAAATTGTAATTTTATCAAATTGAAGGACTAAATTGAACACTTCATAAATTCATAGCTATCCTAAAATCTTGTCCATAATTCATCCTCAATCCTGTCCAGAATCTCCAATTTCACCCCAGGGACCAAACTGTAATTTTTCCAAAGTTCGGGGACTAAACTGTAATTTTCACCAAAAGGACCAAAATGAATTTTTGTCATCTTCAACCTCAACCCAGAATTTCCAGCAAAGGATTTCGAATTTATCAACATTATTTCACCATTTTTCTCAATATTTTCTCAAACCAAACATCTCAAAACTTCAAAATCATCTACAATCAAACTAATTAAACTATTATCCAACACATTCAAACCCTAACATCTCTCCTAATTCATCAATCAAACCCAAATAAAATTCTCAAACCCTAACAACCCATACAAGCAAAATCATAGCTAATAATCTTATTTATACATAATAAACACACACATTACCTTAACAACTTATTTCTCCTTCTTCCTTCTCTTCTTCTTCTCTTTCCCTCTTTTTTCTTCTTCTTCTTCTTTCTCTCTTCCCGGTTCTCTCTCTCTCAATTTTCAGATTACCTCTCTTTTTCCTTTTCTTTTCTATTTATATTTACTAGCTTGTGCAATTACTACCCTACCCTTAACCTAATCCTAAGCCACTAAGGGCATTATTGTATTCTCCTTATAAAAAAATTCAAAACACTACAATCACCGAGCACAACTTCATCAGAACCATCATATTCTGAATGAATGGTGAGGTTATTGAGATCTCCCGTGATGTTATGGGAGGCAGCGGAATCCATGAGCCACTTTGGGTCTGAACCGTGTGCAACAGAAGTGGCATTAGCAGTGGCCAATTAGACTGTAATTGTGGACATGATTTAGCAGTGTGCCCAACATTGTCACAAAACTGACATTTGGGCTGATAATTGGACTGATGGTGGGGCTGATAATTGGGCTGATAACGTCTTGGGTTGGGCATGGGCCGGCCCATATTTCTGTCACTTTGTCTTTGAAAGTAACGATTGTCCCGAGCATCCCTGTTGTTTGTTTGGTGCCGTGGAGAGCCGAACGGCTTGCTCGACCCACGCTGTGGGTGGCGATGTGAGGGACTGTGCCGATTGGTGTAGTTCGCCGACACCAACAGTTGCGATGAGGCTGTTTCCAGCCGACGAAGATAACTGTCATGACCAACTAACATGTCATGCAGTTCTTCAAAGGTAATTGATTTCTCTCGAGCTCTGATCGGTCCGGTGATTTCACGAAAATCAGAGCCTAACCCATTTAAGATGTAGAGAGTGAGGTCGTCGTCGGAGATAGGGTGGTCGATTATGGCGATTTCATCAGCCAGAATTTTGACAGCATGAAGATATTCAGAAATTAACCGATTTCCCTTCTTGATCAAGGTAATGTCTTCTTTCAATTGCATAGCTCTCATACGGGATCTGCTAGCATACATATGGTGTAATTTCTTCCAAGCCTCATGAGAAGTTTTTGAGGCAGAAATCAATGGAGTAACAGCTGTGGAGGTGGATGCAAAAATTGCACTGAGGATCAATTTGTCCTGTCGAATCCAGTGGTTCACGGTTGAGACAGAGGTGAGAGTACCATCGGAGACTGGGCATGTTGTCTTGCCTGTGACATAATCTAAAAGGTCATAGCCAATTAGAAGAGCTTAGAATTGTGCACGCCACTGAGAGAAGGTAGATGAGGTAAGTTTTCCATTGATCTGAGCTACAATGTTGAGTGCTATCAATGGTGTTTCAGTGGGTGAGGTTGGCTGATTGTTTTGGGTTTGGGTACTGACAGTGGCCATGTCTGTGTTTAGGATTGTGTTCTCGGTGGAGATTTACTGCTCTGATACCATATAGAAGATAAAAACACAGGGGTGATGAATAAGTGTTTTCCCACACTTTGTAATATTGCACTGTGTTAGATTTATACAAGTGTAATGCAACGGTAAACTATTCTAAATACAGAATGTTGAATATTGCAACGGTAGCATTTCTAATTACAGAAGGTATGATAAATGTAAAGCTGGGGTTGTGCTATGTATTATCTGCAGAATATTGGTCTTGATTTGCTGATTTGGTGTTACTGTAATCAGCCTTGATATCTTGTACATCAAAAGACGATGAAATTTGAAAACCACAGGTTATGTGGGAATTTCTTTTATTAACAAAGGACCATGGCTGAGAGTTTGCCCCATCATTGATGAAGAAAACTCCACTTGAATCTTCTGATCCACAAGAGGTAGGAATTGATTTTGGTATGCACTCATCCACACAATCCATGCTCGAGGAGGTGAGATTAGTTGATGAATCATTACAGTGTGCACCAAAGAGAGGATACAGGAGAATGGAAGAGATAAACATAAACATAAACATGGCTGATTTACAATGATCTGTATATACTAGACAAATATTCGATGACTAATCACAAAACATTATTTCCAAGTATAGTTGCGTTTGTATAACCTAGGGCTCGGCTGGGCGGAATGCTTGTCTTCTAACTTGGCACTCAATAAAGAGAAGATATCCCAGTTACCGTTGTTCCAATAGGTAGAGTAAACATCTGGCACGTGCGCAACCTTCAAGTAATCTCCATCTTCTCCATTCGGATGCAGCGTCATAACTAGCTCTTTCGGCATGTTGAAAAACTCCAACACTTTCAGTGTGCTCAAGTGTTCAATGCCTGATGGCACCCTCCGCAACGATTTGCAGCTCTGGACTATCATCTTTTCGAGACTAGGCATTGCTCCCTGCTCCACAACTATCATCCCGAGCCTTTCTAGTTTATTTAACCCCAAAAACTTGAGCCGCTGAAATCCCTTGGCTTGAAAACACAAGATCTCACCATTGTAGACCTGTACCAATTCAAGATGCACTAGATTGGGCAAGTATTGAAGAGATGGCAGTGGATCATCACTTAGCTTGCTCCATTTCAGAACCAACTTGACCAAACTGTCCAGTGAAGATATCCAATCTGGGAACTTCTCCATACGTCCTGCCAAGTACAATCGGTGAAGGAATTGAGGAGGCGATGCTAAGTAGTCCAGATCAATAATCTCGCTTTCTGTGATTGAGGTAAGAGACAAGGCACGAAGATTCGTCAGCCTTTCAATAGAAGAACAGAGAGCCTTTCCATGTTTTTTCTTCAACTTAACAATCCCTAACCTTCTCAACTGTTTCAATCTTCCCAGTTCCAACATAAGATTCCTTCCTCGATGTGCCTCTACGAAGCAGAGCTTTTGTATGGATTGCAGACCTCCAATATGAGCTGGTGCCTTGAAGCCGTATTTGGTGGGGACGCGGTCATCAGAATCAATTTCATAGCGATACACCAATAGATAGCAAAGTTTTCGGAGCTTCCGAATCTCAGCAGGTAATTCAGATACCTGGGCATGTTTCAGATCCAACGTCTCAAGATTCTTAAGCTTGCTAATGGAACCTGGAATGAAATTCACTTTGGTATTCCTCAAACTTAAATATTTCAAGAGGAAGAGGCTGGTAACTTCACTAGGAAATTCATTCAGAGGTGCACCTTCCAGATCCAGCACATGAAGCAGCCTGAGATGACCAGAAAATAAGTTGTGCACAGGAGAGTTATAACTACAATCTTCTTGCCAGAATGTCAGCAATGAACGAAATCGAGAGGAATCCTGTCTTTTTTGTATTCTTGGCATGGCATTATGCATCGACCCACGACGAGCTTTTTCTGGCCATACAGTGCCTTCCTCCTTCACTATTGCCACGAAGTCCTGATCCTTTGCCTTAGTAATCATAATCTCGCGCAGGAGATCATGGACGCGGCATGTTTTGACCCGTCCATCACTGGTTGCCTTAACCACTTGAACCAAGCTTCTCTTCATGAGCTCATTCAGGTAGTCTTGTGCAACTTCCTCTACTGTCATTCCTTCTTTGCCTTTCACAAATCCTTCAGCTATCCACAATCGAATAAGTCTCATACGCTTGATTCGATTACCCACAGGGAAGATGCTGAAATACAGCAAACAAGATTTAAGGTAGTATGGTAAATCATTGTAACTGAGTGACAGTATTTTTCTTGCGCTCATCAGCATGTCATTTTCTTCTAATCCAGCACCGAGGCTAAGATGTACCATTTCCCATTCGTCTGTTTTACTCTTGTCCTTCGTCGCTAGAACACCGCTAATCGCTACAATTGCAAGCGGTAATCCCTCACATCTACCCAAAATTGTTTCTGAAACATTCTTCAAATGTGGAGGGCAGAGGTTGTCCTGAAATATCTTCTTGCAGAACAAAGTCCAGGATTCTTCTCGAGACAACGGATTTAAAGGGTAGACTTTGTCAGGGGAATCCACGCATGAAGTAGAGGCAACTTCAGTATTGCGTGTTGTGACCACTATCCGACTGCCACAGATGTTGTTCGGCAACGCATGCTGGAAAACATGCCAAGCACTTGTGTGCCACACATCGTCCAAGACAATCAAGTATTTCTTATGTCGGAGAAATTCATGGATGACACTCCTTAGCTTATTATAGTTCATGCTGTCCACACCTTTTGGATCTGGTTTCCTGTGAACTCGGAAGAGTTGTTGAATCATGTCTTTTAAGAGGTCCTCTCTCTTGAAAGATTGAGATACAGTTATCCAAGCACGGAACTTGAAGTGCTTCTTCACGTCTGAGTCATCGTAGACCTTTCCGACCAACGTTGATTTTCCGAGGCCTCCCATTCCCACCACAGAAATCACTTCACGTCCTGATTTGCCTCCAAGAAGCCACTCGATCAGCTGCTTTTTGGGTTTTTCAATGCCCACCAGATCTGCTTCTTCTAGTAGAAGGGCATCCTTTTGACATTCAAGCCTAGGGATGCTGTTGGAGCTTGATCCTTGAATCATTATATTATTTTTATTGCAGTATCTCCGATGTGATTCTGAGATACTGATCACTCGAGACTTGATGCTTTGAATTTTTGAAGCAATTCGACGCCGTGCTCTTGCATCCTTAATAGATCGAGAAATCTTCCTGAAACAGGAAAAAAATCCGTGCCCGGGATCACTAGCAAGGGATAGGCTGAAATTATCGAGAGCATCTTCCGTGTCATAAGCTGTATCTCTCACTTTCTTGACCAAACATTTTAGAACAGGATCACTGTCTTCCATCGCATCTGCAAGTCTTAGGAAGGCTGTCATGAACTCAAGTTCATCACTAATATACTCTGCTTCACCTTGGACTCCTGCCAGTTGTTTTCCCCTTTCTACGAGGAAGTCTCCTAGCTTCGTGAGTAAAAAAGTAACCACGCCCTCAGACATGGATGGTTTTTTTCCGTTTCCCAACAAGTTTTTCTGAAACTTCAGGGAGTGCAATAATGGTGTTTGGAGTTGGGGTCGAAAGTTAACTTTGTTTACAAAATGGCATTGCATAGATATGTGTGGCAGCACTTCCTCCATGAAAATGTTGTTTAGTAGCCAATGAGATGTTTTCTTGAGAGTGTAGGCCACTTCAAATCACCATCAGCTTGGCTATTCTATAATTTTAGTCTGCATATTTTACTATTTCAATCTCTGCGTAACTTCCATTCAATCGCTTGCCCATCTGTCTAACTAGTACCTTAATCCTTGTCTGAACAAGGAAATTCCCTCCCTCTCTCACGGTCAAAAGGAAAATTAACAAGCTGTATTGCCTCATACAAATATTTCAGTAGTTCCAAAAATCCCATTTATTTATTTATTTATGTTTACCATGTAGTTTCAGCAGAGAAAATTAAAAGTTTGTTGTTTTCTTCTCAGAAATTTACGACCCTGCTGCTATTAGAAACAGCTGGAATCTTATGTCCACCATGATGAATGTAAAGAAATGAGGTGGTTGTGTAAATCCTACAATCTATGCTTAACCAGCTAGATGATTGCGACAGTAGCTGTTTTAAATTAACGTAAAACCTGTCAAAGACAAACAATCTGACGCAGCTTTGGCATATAAATATTTGAATTATGGGGGTGGAAAACGACTGGCAATAAGTGCGTTCAGGAAAAGATTAAAGATGAGATCAGGACAAGAAATGAAAGGGTGATTCCTGGTGACACACCATTGTTAGGTAATATCTAAGAAAATAGCCAATCCCAAGGTGAACTGTCGCTGCTTCCTTCCAGATAATGACATGTTTTTTTTTAGTCTTTTGGGTTTGAGAGTGTATTATAATATTGATTTTTTTAATGTTTTTTTTTTTTTTTAAATTTTGATGTGCTATGTTAAAAATAAAATGAAAAAATCTTGATATATTTTCAAATAAAAAGATATTTTTAAAATGACTCTGTATTACAATTTCAAACACTTTTAGCACTATTTTTTTTACCCTCAATTTTTTTGATTGCATCTTTCTATGCAGGGACCAAAATGTAAAACAATAAGAAATTTCATTGCCAATTAAATTTTCTACTCAAAAATTTATTTTTATCTTCTTTCTTTCTCTTTTCAACCTTCACAGTTCCTATAATTTCCAAAAAAATAAATTATGATCCAAGAGATTATTTCAACCTTCACAAGTTGTTTGTCTCTTAAAATAATGGGGGAGGCCTGCAAGCCTGACCTTTTTTTTTTTAAACTGTTTTGTACATAAATTATTTCCAATTTCAATTACATCCATTAACCTTAAAAAACAAAAAAAATCCTCTATTACCAGCAAGGTAGTGGCCCAGTGGCAGTAAGGGCGCGCTCTCTTTCACTCGAACTATGTTCGAGTCCCAGTGGGAGTGGGGCTGGAGGGCTCCTCCCCTCATATCCCCCCGGGTCCATCCTTGCGTGGTACTCCTATCACCCCCGCGGTGTCTTACATGCTCATTTGGGCTTGCAGGGTGTTCAAGTGAGCTCGGGGAATAGTCGAGGTGCGCGTAAGCTGGCCCGGACACCCCGGTCATCAAAAAAAAAAAAAAATCCTCTATTTTTCTTTTCATTTTAATTTTTTTTATTAAACTTAATTAAGTCCATCATCTAAATTGTAGGTTTGACAAATTAAATAATAAAACACGGATCACTCCATTATGTTGTTGTTTTTTTCATTTAATTTTAAGCAGGATGATGATCTTCTAAGCAGCATTCATCTTTTAAATTTTAAATTTTAAGTATGAGAGTTTTATAAATGAGTTGTTTTAAGAACATGGGTAAAAGAGAGGAGAATACAAAATCTCATACGAGTGAGAAAATACATAATCATACTTCAAAAGTATTCGAATAAAAAAGTAAAAATGATGCAAGAACTCTTTGTTTAGTCAAATGATTCGTAATATGCCCAGAAAAACACACAAAAAAGCTAATTGCACGCAATGAGGATATAATTGAATTCACCTTGCAAGCACCTTGACTACATGATATATATATTCCTTTAATCCAAGTAATTGCATTGTAAGAATCTAACTCCATAACCTATTAATTTTCAAAAAATGGCTGCAATCAATACTCAAAAGCAATGCCTTTTGAATTGTCAAATCTTAGTTTCATCAGAGTTCATATTACCTATAGAACGAAGGAAAATACAAAGAATTTTCCATTCATGATCTCTTAGAACTCCACCAGTTCCTGAAGATATATCCTGGATTGATATTTGAAGGGGCGTCAACATTTCATTTTAGCGTGCGTGTGTTTACAGTTATTTGTTATTTCAATGAGGGAAAGAACTGTCAGTTGAAAGTTTCGAATGGCGTTTCTCTCTTCCAGGCTGCAAACGCAGGATTTTCTGCGCTTGGAACTCTTTATTTTTGCTTATGATTATGCGTTGGTTGTGATCTATATTCTCTTTTTTGGTATCTTCGTAAACATCATAATTTTTGTAAGGAAAGTTAGATCACATTCATTAAAAATAAAATGCTTACATTAATTCACAACAAACATCGCAACATCATAGTTTCAAGGAAATTATCACAAAATTACAGATGCAGGTCATTGCTTCCAATCAGGTCGCCTTTTCAAAAGAATGTCTGGTCTTGCATAGTTGTAGTAGATTTCCCAATTGCCATTTTTCTGATAGGTGCAGTAAATCTCAGGCACATTTCGAACCTCGTGATAATCTTCACCATCCCCACCCGGATGGATTTTCCTCATGAAATCGTAGGGCATGTCAAATGGAAGCATCTGCAATATTTTAATGAACTGGACAGCTGGCATACGGAGAAAACTCCTCGCTGCTCCCTGTTCGGTTCCATCAGGCCGTAGCCTCTTGACAAAATCATGCGGCATGTCAAAAAAATCAAGTGCTTTGAGCATAGCGAGGTGCTTGATTCCAGAGGGCACCTTCTGAAGTTGTTTACAACCCTCGACAACTAGCTTCTGGAGAGAGGGCAATGCTCCCTTCTGAACAGTTATAGATTTGAGCCGTTCTAATTTGTTTAGCCCCAAAACCTTGAGCTTTTTGAATCCCTTCTGACTGAAATGCAATGCTTCACCACTATAAACTTGTACAAAATCAAGGTGCACCAGATTGGGCAAATCCTGAAGAAATAGCAGTGGATCTTCACGTAAGCGACTCCATTTTAAAACCAACTTGACCAAACTATTAAGTGAGCATATCCAGTCTGGTAGCCTCTCTAAACGTCCTGTCAAGTATAGTCGCTGAAGAAATTGAGGAGGGGAAGGTAAGTAGTCTAGATCAATGACCTCGCTCTCTGTTATTGAAGTAACAGACAATGCACGAAGGTTCATCAGCTTATCAATGGAGGAACATAAATCCCTCCCATCTTCCTTCCGGAGCTTCAGAATGCCCAACCTTCTCAAATGAATCAATCTTCCCAGTTCTGACATAAGTTTCTGTCCCTGGTCTGCTTCTAGGAAGCAAAGCTTCTGTAGAGAAATTAGATTTCCTATTTGAGCTGGTGCCTTGAAACCATGTTTGTTGAGAATATGGTCTTCAGACTCCGTTTCGAAACGATACACTAGCAGGTGGCGAAGCTTTTGGAGCTTCAGAATGTCAACAGGCAACTCAGTGACTTGGGCATGCTTCAAATCCAAACTTTCCAGGTTCTGAAGCTTGCTGATTGAGCTTGGAATGGAATTCACCATGGTATTCCTCAAACTTAAATACTTTAAGAAGATGAGGCTGACCACTTCATTTGGAAATTCCTTTAAAGGGGTGCCTTCCAGATCTAACACGGTAAGCAGCCTTAAACGACTAGAAAGCGAGTTAAATTTATGAGGCTCGGGAAAAGAATCTGTTCCCCAGAACACCAACAATGAACGGAGGCGAGATGCACCATGTATTCGTCGCATGCTTGCCATGGCATTATGTATTGATACACGGCGGACCTTTTCAGACCAATCCATGTTCTGTTCCTTGGCTATTGCAACGAATTCTTGCTCTTTTGCCTTTTTAATCAGTATCTCACGGACAAGGTCGTGGACGCGGCATGTTTTAACTTGTCCATAACTGGTCGCCTCTACCACCTGGACCAAACTTCTTTGTATGAGCTCATTAAAAAAAATTTCTGCAACCTCCTCTAATGTCATTCCCTCCCTTCCTTTCACAAACCCTTCTGCTATCCACAATCGAATAAGTCTCATACGCTGAATCGGTATGCCCTCTGGGAATATGCTGAAGTACAACAAACAAGATTTGAGATAATAAGGTAAATCATAGTAACTGAGTGATAGTATCCTCAACGCATTCCTCCATCTGCTGTTGTCTTCTAATCCAGCACCAAGACTACGGTACACCATATCCCACTCGTCTATCTTACTCCTGTCCCTTGTCGCTAGAACACCACTCATAGCCACAATAGCAAGCGGCAGTCCTTCACATCTTCCCAAAATTCTTTCTGAAACGTCCTTCAAATGTGTGGGGCAGTGGCTGTTTGGAAATACCTTCTTGCAAAACAAATTCCAAGACTCTTCTGGAGATAATGGATCCAGATTGTACACTTTACCTGGGAATTCTATGCAGGCAGTAAGGGCTACTTCAGTTTTTCGCGTTGTCAGCAATATACAGCTACCTCGATTGTTGATTGGGAACACAGGTTCAAAAGCATCCCAGGCATCAGTATGCCACACGCCATCTAACACAATGAGATACCTCCTTTGCTGAAGGAATTTAATGATTACATTCTTTAGCCTATCACTGTCCATGTTATCCACTCCTTGAGGAACAGTAGTTTTCTGGAGCAGACGGAAGAGCTGTTGAATTATCTCTCTTAGAAGGTCCTCTTCCTTGAAAGATGGAGAGAGGGTGATCCAAACTCTGGATCTAAAGTGTTTCTTGACATCTGCATCATCATATACTTTGCTCACCAGTGTGGTTTTACCCAAACCACCCATTCCGACCACTGATATCACTTCACGTTCGGATCTGCCTCTGACAAGCCACCCAATAAGATGCTTTTTGGGCTTTTCAATGCCAACTATATTTGCTTCTTCAACTATATTCCCTCGCCTGGCCACTCTTGGTGTGAGGGTGGAGCTCGAGCTTGGCTCCGTTATATTGTTGTTGATTAAATATCTCCGATGTGCCTCTGAGATATTTATAACTCGGCTTTTGAGTGCTTGAATTTTTGAAGCAATTTGATGCCGAGCTTTTAAAGTGATGATGGAGTTGGAAATTGTTTGAACAGAAGAACAGAACTTATCCCCATGATCACGTGTGAGACGCAGCCTGAAAAGATCAAGAATATCTTCCATGTCATACGCAACATCTCTCACACTCTGCACTAACACTTTCAGTCCATCATCATTCTCTTCCATCGCATCTGCAGCTCTTAGAAAGACCAGCATGAACTGCAGTTCATACCCGATGTACTCAGCTTCTGCTTTAACACCTGTCAATAATCGCTCCTCTTCCTGGATAAAACCTGCAAGCTTTGTGAGCAAGAAGGTCACTAAACCTTCTGTCATTGTCAATTGACTCTTTTCTTTCTGCTGTAATTTGATCTCTGTTTAACCACTGGGTTTAATTCAACGGTAATTGTCTCTTATAAAGGAGAAGATCCCCGGGTTTAAATGCCGAATCAGGTGGGATAGTAAAATGGCTTAACAACCAGCCAAAGGACTCCAAAGTATAAATGAAAAAACCAAATTTTAGTGTAGATTTGCTCTGGACAAAAAATAAGGAGAACCTGTTTTTTTTTCTGGTTGAATGAGAAAATATTTTACATGCCTCTATATCAAAGTTAAGAGACGACCGGGGTTGTTTCAGGGTTCAATGTCTGCGGGAAGAGAGACACAATGTGGTGGTAAGAAGGTTAGCTTTCATGGTTTCAGGATAAATTTCAGGTTAGGATATTGTTGTTCTTGAGTGTAAAGCATTCAAGAATGGTGCTTGGAGAGGAGTTGTTTTGTGATTCTAAATGTTGCAGCTTGTATTATATATACAGTTTGATAAAGCAGTGCTTGGTCAACTGGCCAATGACTTGTTTGCTTGAGAGCACAGGTTACTCCCAACCACCATCAACAGGAATATTCTGCTATTTTCGTTGACATCATTTACCAATTGCAAATACCTTGAACTTTTCTCTAATCTAGTAACACAACGATGCAAGATGCCCCCCCCATGTTCTGACCTTGTTTTCTTGTGTGTATGCCTGTTAGATTTTTATTTTCAGTTTTTTCCAAGAAATTATGAGGTCGTCTCTTTTACTATTGGCCAAATTACTAAAGAAAAATGGGACTCAAGCAAGTAGTAGAATCTTTCTACCTTGCATTCTCAGCAGAGCAATTATTCTATAAGGTGTTGTCTTTTGGAGTTTAAATAAATCATCCGGGAAAGTTCGGACAGCTTTGCATGATCACTTACAACCGCAGATTGACGATTTCAAGCTTCAGCGCTGCAATAGCCTGTCATTGCCAGTGCTCCCAGATTCAAGCTTCAGCGTGCACGGCAGCTAGAAAACGATTCTTCTTCCATCACTAATCTGCTGATTATGAAATATTGCCCAGAAACTTATTGCTTCTGACATCACCGATTCAACAGATTATTATGAAATATCAACTAGGAAAAAATAAATAGAAAACGATCAGTTTTTGCCCTTACCGATTCCACCTACAGCAAAAATTATTAGAGGGAAAAGACTGCTGGTTGACTTGTGAACAAACAACGTTGTTCCTTACTTCTGAAATAGTTTGGATGGTTATTATAATCACATCTAAAAATGCGTTGTCATTTGGACAGGACAGGCTGTGAAGACAGCAAAAATGTTGTTTCTTGAAAGATATTTTTGAATGAAAAGGATGTCTGTTTATATTTATAAAAATGTGAATCCCATATAGTTGATAAATCTTCCTTTTCCATTAATATATAAAAAGCTCTATAATTAAAGAATTTTTAAAAAATTAAAAGAATAAGGGCCGAAATGAATAACACAATATATGGTCAATTTCAACCAAAACAATAATTTGTAAAATGTATATTCCCTTAGTCCTTAAAAATATCATTTAAATTAATAAAAATTATAATAAAGAAAAAATATAAAATATATCAAGTATTTAAAACAAAAAAAAATTAAATCACGCTAATCTCCTTAGAAATTCTTTTTCAATTTCAACCAAAACAATAATTTGTAAAATGTATATTCCCTTAGTCCTTAAAAATATCATTTAAATTAATAAAAATTATAATAAAGAAAAAATATAAAATATATCAAGTATTTAAAACAAAAAAAAATTAAATCACGCTAATCTCCTTAGAAATTCTTTTTTGTTAGAAAATCAATATACTTAAATAATTTGTCTCATTTTTAAAATACTTTAGGTGTAAAAAAGCAACACATGGAGGTGGTGTTAATTAAAGCATGCATTTTAAAAATGATATATTAAAAGGGCATTAAGTAAAAAAAATCCAAAACTATGAGTATATACATATAAACATGGACAACAAAATAGGGAATATTTTAGAAGGAATGTAAAAATTAAAGGAAGTAAAATGAAATAAAATAAATAAAAGAATAGAGACCAAAATGAAATACAAAAATATATGGTCAATTTCAAGCGAAGGACAAAATTGAAAGAAATCAAAACTTCTATACTGAAAAAATTAAGGGATTTAAAACCAAACCTAAAATTAAAAGAATAAGGTCCAAAATATTAATAAATATCTGATTAATTTCACTTAAAGGACTTAATTGAAACAAATCAAAACTTATATAGCAGAAATTAGAACTAAAAAACACAATCAAATGCCTAGGGACTGAAATGATAAACTCTTAAATCAAGAGGACTACCATGTAAGTTAGCCTCTAGGAGGATAGAGAAAAAAATTGGTCATCGACACTTATCCGACCACCATGAGATGACATGTGCACCACCATGTGGAAGGGAACACGACGGCACATCGTGTGATATGGTGGACAGACATGTGTGGCCACCACAGGACACTACACGCGTCGCCTTCAAGACGCGGACGAAAGAGAACTGGTGGTGTGTCTACAAGACACACCTGCAACCTTTTATTTTAAAAATAATAAAATTAATGTGAAAATACTCATATACCCCCATAGCTGATTCATTTATTTTATCGATTCTGAGGGTAAATTTGTAGTTTCACTATACATAAAACGATGAATAACCTAAAATACCCTCACCCAATTATTCAAGGGTATAGCAATTATTTTATTGTTCATTTATAGATGAAAAAACCAAAAGTACCCTTGACCACTCAACACTGTTTTTTCTGATAGCAGGGGTAAAACTGTAGTTCCACTGTGCAAAGATTGATCAAAGACGCAAATACCCCCAAACAACCATAAAATGTCAATCGGTCCATGTGAAAAGGCGAAAATACCCTTCAGGCCAAGAGTTAAATTTCAGCGCACTTAGGGGCAAAATAGTAATTACATTATTGCAATCCACAATAATTTGTCTACTGCTATAGTAGTTTCTCCACACAGTTTAACTTAATAGTTAATATATATATATATATATAAATAAGAATTTTATAATTTTTTATTTCAAAAAATGTTTAATATTAATAGCGATTATATGAAGTAAACATATAACAAATTTTAGGAAAACGTTGATTGTTTATATATATATATATATATATATATATATATAAGAGTCAAACAATGCAAGCAATGACCAAAAACTCCACATAAAAATTTAGAAACCACGCATCCAATTCTATAATTTTAAGATTTTAAATATTAGCTTCAATTGAGTAGTTTTAAGCATTTTTATAGTTATGTAGTAAAAATAAAGTTTGAAGAAGGTGTACATAGATAAGAGGTGATTGAACAAGGTTATTTTATGACAGTATTTAGAAAAGATATAATTGAAACGGGAAAGAGAATTGACAAAGTTGATCTCAACGGTAACTATTTGTACTGTTGATAAATGCTAGAATTTGTGATTTGAACAGTGGTAGTTCTTACTGTTTATTTTACAGGAAAATGAAGAACTCGATTGCACTTTTTGCTGCAATCATTACATATATTTATATAGCTAATCAAAAACTGAATTACATGAAGACTTCTTCTTTGACTTGTTCTTTGACAGCTCATGAAGCAATCTCCAACATTTTATACTACTTAAGGTTATATGTCATGCATAAATAGGCATAAAATAGAAAAACGGATTAACCTATTTCTTAGGAATAATGTTATTGTTTAATCATTAGGTATAAGTTGAATACAACTACTAATAATTAGCTTTAAAAAAATAGAAAATTAATACAGGTACTAATAATTAGTTTTATATGAAAAGGGTATTAAAATCTGTGTTTTAATCATTAGGTTAATAAAATTTCAAAATTATTTTAGCTAGATGGTGTTATTTTTTATATACAGAGTTCCTGTTTCTACATATATTTGAAAGCAAAATGAATTATTATTGGCAATATTATTATTATTATTATTATTACAATTTCAGTACCAGTAAGATTAGGGGCTTTTGATATTATTATTATTACAGGCCGAAGACTATATATATATATACACATCACTGCCTGAACCACTGGGGTAGTTCTTGATGTTATACGCTCCAGCTATACAATTATCAGTATCTACAGAGCTTTCGGCTACAGGTCCTAAAAACCAACCTGTAGCAGAGATATCATTTCCATCGAGTATGAAGCTCCTGGCTCCTTATGACGGGACTTGGCCGGGAAGAGTCATTGAAACGATCGAGGGAATAGACCTCCCACCCCCCATCTCTCCAGTAGGTCGAGTAAACTTCTGGGATGTGCGCCACTCTCCAATAATCTCCCCCTTGATCATCTGAAAGCAGTGTCTGGATTAGTTCTCGAGGCATGTCGAAGAATTCTAGCACTTTCAGCTTCGGTAGATGCTCGATGCCTAATGGCGCCTTCTGCAGCAGTTTACAGCGCTGAATGCTCAGCTTTTCCACGCGAGGCAGCGCACCCACCTCCACTTCCACGCATCTTAGCTCGTCGAATTTATCAATCCCTAAGAGCTTGAGTTTCTTGAACCCTCCCACCCTGAAACACAAGGTATCTCCTTCATAAACCTGAAGCAACTCGAGATGAACAAGATTGGGAAGAGCCTGGAGAGATTCCAGGGGATCACTCTTTAAGCGGCTCCATTTCAGATGAACTCTGACAAGGCTTTCTAAATTGGGAATCCAGTGTGGCAGTGTCTCTAAGCGTCCTGTCAAGTACAGCCGCTGAAGCAGCGGCGGAGGAGAGAAAAGGTGCTGAAGATCAAGAATTTCATCCTCTTCTACTGAAAGCAGAGACAAGGCACGAAGGTTTCTAAGATTCTCGATGGATGAACATAAGGACTTACCATCTTCCCTTCTCAGCTTTATAACCCCCAACCTTCTCAGTTTTGTTAGCTTCCCAAGCTCAGTCATTATATTGCCATTGCCATGGTTTGCCTCGATAAAGCATAGTTTTTGGAGGGATTGCAACTCTCCTATTTTCTCAAGAGCCCTAAAACCATTTTTCGAGTGGAAGTGTGCATAAGACTCGAATTCATAGCGATAAACCAGGAGATGACGAAGTCGTTGTAGCTTCAGGATCTCATCAGGCAATTCCGTGACATAGGTGTGTTTGAGATCCAAGGTCTCTAGGTGTTGAAGTTTCCCGATATAGGATGGGATACTACTTACCTTGGTTTCCTTCAAACTTAGATACCTGAGGTAATACAGGTTCATAACCTGAACAGGAAATGTTTTTAGTGGAGCACCTTGCAAGTCCAGCACGTGAAGCAGCCTAAAACCATTAGGAAACAAGGTTCGTAGGGGAGACTTCTCCACCACCCCAAACATGAGCAAAGAACGCAGCTGGGAGACGCACCTGTTCAGCTGTACGTTTCGCACTGTGTTGTGTATTGACAGACGCCGAATTTTGTCTGGCCACATAGCATTTTGATCCTTGGCTATAAATGCAAAGTTCTGGTCTCTTGACTTTGAAATGATAATCTCTCGCAGAAGGTCATGGGGGCGACATGTTTTGACCCTTCCGTCACTAGCTGTCTTCGCCACTTGCAACAGGTTTCTGTTCAGGAGTTCATTGAAATAGTCCTCTGCAACATCTTCTAACTCTTTTCCATATTTTGCTTCCACGAATCCTTCCGCAACCCATAGACGAATAAGTTTCATGTGTTCAATCAGATGATCCTCTGGAAAAATGCTCACATACAGGAAACAAGACTTCAGATAGTACGGCAGATCATTGAAACTGAGAGAAAGCACCTTCTTCAGATTGAGAAGCTTATCATTGTCCTCAATTTCAGCACCAAGACTACGTCGAACCATTTCCCATTCATCTATCCTTCGCTTGTCCTTTGTAGCAAGAACACCGCTGATTGCCACAATTGCAAGTGGAAGTCCCTCGCATTTTCTCAAGATATTCTTACAAATCTCCTCCAGATGATGAGGACATGAATTCCCCCAGAACGTCTTCCTGCAGAAAAGAGTCCACGACTCTTCTGGAAGCAAGGGCTCCACGTTGTAGACCTTGCCCTCTGATTCTATGCGAGAAGTGAAGGCTAGATCAGCATTGCGTGTAGTGAGCATGACCCGGCTGCCGCAGTCGTTGGCTGGCAAGGCATACTTGACAGCATCCCACTCATTTACGTGCCATACATCATCCAGGACTATTAGGTACCTTCTTTTCTGCAGGACCTCTTTGATTTTTGATTTCAGCTGGCTGCTGTTCTGGCTCTCTAAATTTTTGGGGACTGGCTTCCTCTCTGCGGCAAAGAGTTGCTGAACAATATCCTTAAGTAGTTCTTCCATCTTGTAAGATCGAGACACTCTAATCCAGGCATGGACGCTAAAATGTTTCTTCACGTCCGCATCATCATAGACTTGCTTTGCCAGGGTGGTTTTTCCCAGCCCTCCCATCCCAGCAAGCGAAACTACCTCACGTCCTGAACGGCCATTAACAAGCCAGCCAACAAGCTTGCTTTTGCGCTCCTCGATTCCCACTAAATCAGACATGTCTAGAAGAAGAGCATCTTCTCTTCGGTCCTGCCAGCCGGTGCTAGTGGAGCTCGAACCTTGTTCAGCTACACAGAACTTCTGACGGAGTCTGCGATGGCCATCGGAGATATTTCTGATTCTCGAGTTGATGGCTTTTATTTGCGAGGCAATTCGATAGCTAGCCTTCATGTTTTTGATGCAGCATGACATTTTATGGATCAAACCATAGATTCCCCCCACATGATCATGTGCCAGGAGAATTGTGTGCTCGTCCAGAACATCCTCAGTTTCATGAGCGACGTCCCTTATTTGCTTAACCCACACCTTCACTTCCTCGTCACTCTCTTCTAATGTATCTGCAACGTGCAGGAAGGCTCTTATCCGCTCCAACTCTCCTCTCACATAAACAATTTCTTCCCGCCCACCTCTTAATAACTGCAGCTCGTTTTCAAAAAGAGGTGCAAGCTTGTCAAGTAGAAAGGTCACTGCGCTCTCCGCCATTTTTCTCTCAACTTTCTTGGATCATTTTTCCATTAGCAGGAGTTCCTTCTATGTTGAGGAGGGCTTGTTATTATAGCCAAGTTGTTGATCCTTGTCGTATTGTTTATCAATGTTATGCAAATTACGTCATTGCTTATGCTCATCTCAATGATTCTAATCAAGCCGGTCAGTCAAATATACTCGTTTCTTTGGGGTCCAGGCTTCCTTTGAATTTCCACCCACGCTGTCCTTTACTCCTCCGTCTCTACCCTGTCGAGTCACTTGAAATTGTTCAAAAAAAAGTATATGATAATATAAAGCTAAAAAAAAGAAAAATAAGAAACTTTCAGAATCACAATGATGAAACAAATTCAAACACGTCTAAGAGGACAGGGACACCATCTCTACTGATTAAATGAAGTAATAAATACATTGCCGCGTCTTACAATTCCAGAACGCAGCGTGCACTAAGGTCAATTGGAATAGAGATAAGAACACATTGAATCGTTGCAAACGCGCTAGCAACTTGCATCAATGGAGTGTTTCAAGGGTCACTGATCGAAATTGCCAGGATAGTGCATGTTTGTTTCTGTGATCTTACACTGTTCGCTTAAGTCAACAGCCGTGACAGAAACATCTGCAGTCAAGATTATCCCAGCATCGTCTTTGATTTAACCGTCCAAACTCTTTATAAACCTCCTTACAAGCAACCGCCCTATTCCTTGAATACCAAGTAACCATTTCACTTACTATTTTATTTAATAATTTAAGTTATTTCGTGGAAACTATAATTTATATTATTTTTTAACATATTCTTTTAAATAAAAAAAATTAGGTTTAACTTATACATGCTCATTGTGTTTGGTTTTTTATCAGTCTGATATCATATTTAAAGAATCAACTTACCTACAAAATTAAATAGTTGAAGAGATTCGTAATATAATTTATTATTCTACTCGACAACGTCTGCATGAAGCTATTATTGGTCATTTACATAGCATCTACGGCCTTGGAAATCTGCGTACCCTGTCCCACTCTGATCGCTCTTGTAACTTCAACAATATAGCTACTAATAATTCATACATTGACGTGTCTCTGCTTCGCCCCGCCCTTTAAATCGCAAAGAAATTTCTCATGAGTGGATTTATAATATTAAATTCATTGCGTGAAAGATGGTTCAAGAATCTTGACCAGTAGAGCCAAAAAGAAGATTATAATATTAAGTAGAATACTCAGCAACATGAGCAACTGAGATTGCTGCTATATTCTAGAAAGAGAAGTAGCATAGTTTATATGCTGAAAATTATCTATCCCTATTGATCAGCTCTCCTGTATGAAACCCATTATTTTTCAAGGTTGTCAGCTCCCAAAACTGAATGAAATGACCGTTTGTCTCAAACAAAACAAAACAACTCTGAATAAATTTCATTTTGCTCTAAATCTTGATCCATTCCAAAGTTTGTATTTAAATTCCAGTTGAGATATTTCAGTTTCATTATACCCGTTTTGTTCCATGAATAAAATTTAAAAACCATTTTATTTTTAATTTTATCCTTTAATACTTAGTTAATTAGATATTACACTTTATAATTTATTGTGACCTGTTTTTTTTTTTTTCTTTTATCTTAATTTCATGATCTATATTATAAGGTTTAGCAGGTTAATCCATTTCACTATACTTTTTTTTATAATTAATATATATAATTTTATCATTCAATATTTTATTGATTATAAATTAATTTTTATTTGTTTATGAAATTATCTCAATCTAACCCGGGTTACAGGTTTTATTTATCTCTCATAACTAGGATATTGAATTTAGAGTGTGTTTTGCATTGCTTTTGCTTTTACGATTGAGGTTGAAAAAAAGCAGTTTCAAAAAAAGCGCTTTTACTGTGGTTCAAAATAAGCAGTGAAGTGTTTGGTTAAAACTGTGGTTGAGTTGGAGGTTGAAAAAAAAACAATTTTGGGTGTTTGGTTACCAAGATTTTCATATTGCTTTTAACTTGTGAAATTACTTTAAAGGGTATATATATATATATATATATATATATATATATATATATATATATATATATATATATATATATATATATATATAATTTTTTTAAATATTGTAAATTTAATAATTTTAATAATATAATGTAATTAATAATTCATGAAAAAATAAATATTATTTTTTATTCTCCCATCAAACTACTTGCAATTTCAACACGAAACAAATATTTCCCTTCCATTAGGACTGATCTGTATCTACGCATTTTTTTATTTTTTTTAAAATATATATTTAAAAAATACAGGCTGGGCCGAGGGCAGCCCAACCAAATTGGCCCTAAGCCCAACTTTGCTGGACTTGGGCTGGGCCGAGTGCAGCCCAGCCCAAGCCCAGCTTCAATTGTGAAGAAGTGAAACGGTGCGCTGCACTGTGCGTCTTCTTCGCGTGACAGTGTAGCGCACCTGTGCACGTGAATTATTTCACGTGTAAAGTAGCTTCCGATCGACCACGACGAGAGCTTCAACGGACGATACCGACGGGTAGAGGAGGCCGAGGTGGTTCTTCCTGTGGTGGTGGCGTCTGAAATGGTGGCCTGTGGTGGCCGAGGCAGCGTTGGAAGGTTATGGTACTGTTCACCGACCACGACGAGAGCTTCAACGGAGGATACCGACGGGTAGAGGAGGCCGAGGTGGTTCTTCCTGTGGTGGTTTCATCGTAAATGGTGGCCTGTGGTGGCCGGAGTCAACGATGAAAGCTCCTGGCTTCCATGGCTGTTTTGGGGGGAGAGAGAGAGAGAGAGAGAGAGAGCCATGCACAGCCAAAAAACTTGTCACAGTTTCTGCTTTTCATATTACGATGATCAGATTCCAATTTTTCCTTCATTTTTCTAGTCATTTTTCTTCATCAGACATGGCGAGGAGGCTTCATTTTTCTTCTCTTCATCACGCGGGGTAGACATGCAAAATATAAATTAAACACACTGATGCAAAAAGCCGTTTCAATCTCGCACTTGCGATGCAAGAAAAGCAACAAATTTGTGCTTTTCTTGCATCGCCGTTTGAAAGCAAAATATATGTGGGACCCATACCACAAACCACAGTTTGTGAAGAAACCAAACACTAGATTGTGGTGCGATCTGGCAATCGTGGATCGCACCACAATGCCAAACATGCACTTAGAAGGTTAACTATTATCATATATTAACAAAAAAGTTATCATATATATAGAAAATTCAATCCAAAGTAAAATTGCATGGAGTTATTTACTTTTGGAGTTGACTCCAACGAGTTTAACTGCCAATCATTTCAATTCTTTCATCAGTAGCTGAACTGAAATTTCTACCTTCATCTCCGCTTACATGTCATTTGTATAACTAGCTAATTGCCCGCGCGTTGCCGCGGGTATTTTTTTGTATATAATTTAACACAATTAAATCTACAACGATTAATTTATATGATATAAGTAAATAAAAATTATAGATTAAAAGATAAAATGTTTAAAATTTTGAGCTGAGTTTAAGCATAGATTACATCTTTTAGAATATAGGCATTGCGTTATAAACGATCACAAAAGAGCGCGCACTAACATTAGAAAAAAGAGCAAAATATTTGAATAAGAAAAAAAAACTTACTAAAATGATTATTGTGCAGATAATAAAATTATTAAAATTAATTGATAGAAAGAGCAAATAAAAAAAACAACAAGGAAAAGGAAGCAATATTCATTTAAAATATTATAACAATAGCAACATCGGAGTCTTAACATCTAAAATTATTATTGCCCCTAGAATAAAAACAACAAAAATTATTAAATTATACCGAGGGAAAAAAATAAAAAGCATGAACAAAACAGCAAGCAAGAAAAACCAATTAAAAATTATTATTATTATTATTTTTATTATGAAAGAATAAATAATCACTATTATTATAATAATAGAATACATAGGCACTATTCTTATAATATTAATAATAATCACTATTATTATTATTCTTATTATAATTATTATTATTATGTTAATAATGAAAGAAACAAAAATAAATGAAAGATTAAAACTATTCTAGAAACTTTAACAAAAGATAAAAACAAAATTACCATGGCTATTACTGGAAAAAAAAAAAACTTATCAAATTATCGGGAGGGAAAAAAAATAACAAAAGAGTAAGAATGAAAAATAATTAAATCATTATTATTATTATTATTATTATTCTTATTATTATTCTTATTCTTATTATTATTATTATTATTGTGTTAAATACACTTATATATACATGGACAAAAGTAGGGATTAAAAAAAAATAAAGTGTAAGGGCTGAAATGAAAATCAAATATCAAGGGCTGAAATTAAAAAATTAAAAGTCAAAGGGCTGAAATGCAACTTACATTTATTGTCAATTGAAATCAGAGGACGAAATTGCAAAAATCGAAACTTTTGTACCGAATTGATTGAGTTATATACAACCAACCCGGAAATTGAAAGTAGAAGGACCGAAGTGAAACTTTGCCATTCCGGAGAGAGAGAAACGTGGCCGACGGCTTTAACCGGCCTCCGCCGCGTCCACGGACATGTGGTGGTTACACGCACCACCGCGGGAGGAAGACCACGCGGTGACGCATCGTTCAGGCCTCCGGTAGACAATTTCCGGCCACAGGAGGCGGCCGCACGCGCCGCCTAAACAGGGCGTGAGGCGGACAACCGACTGGCGCGTGCGTCTCACGCCCTGACAGACGCCGATTTAAAAATTCGAAAAATAGGGCCAATTACCGTTCCACCCCTGCACCCAATTCAGTGTTTTTGTCTTATTAGGAGCTAAAACCGTATTTAGCCATTTCAGAAAATATTAAAAAAATAAAAAGTTGCGGCGGGCCGGACCGGACCGGGCCGGTCCGGCCGCGCGCAATTACGCCGGTGCCCCTCAGCCCGATGCCGTATTTTGTCTTATTACCGGTGACGAAATCGTCAATACACTGTTCATAACTGATTATTTAAAAAAAAATTAAAAGAAAAAACCGAAATTAGCCCCGGTCAAACCCCTCCTCTTGCCGCGCGGACGAAAGCCAATTTCGGGCGTGCACTGCCGCAATCCACAGTGGATTGTGAGGGCAGCTACAGTGCAAAATCCCACGGCTTTTAGTTGTTTTGTAATGGTTTCTTGTATGCAAGGGCAGACAGACTTATTCAAACCGTCAATTATTTTTCTTAAATGACGAATAATGAGGTTACAACACCGAAGAAATTCATGAGATTCAACTGTTTAAACAAGCAAAACATTTGTGATTATCCCTCCAGCAATCTAAAATAAAAAAAATTGTTTAGAACTACATTAATTGGAGCGAATTTCCATGAACACACAAATATTTCATTAAATTAAATCACTAAAGAAAAAAAGCCGGGAAAATTAAAACCAGTCCCAGTCAAAATTGAAGACATTTTTTTTGTATTCATAATCTTTTTTATTTTTTTGACATGCACCGTATGTTCAATGTGTACAAACCTCCAAGACCTATCAAAAATCTCTAGGTGATGAGATCTTTGGGAGTAGGTCAACTTCTAAACGGGATTTTGATTGGTTTAGGCTAACCCAGGAAGAAAATCAATTTGCTCGGACCTCACTGCATTTTTGGGCCAACTAATGTCATACAAATACAAATCTAGTTTATTTGAAACATGATATCGGGGTTTTTTTATGATATTTTATCTCCTAAATAAGCAAAAACCCTTTTCTTAAATACTTGACCTAGCTCAACAATTTCTGATTCTTTCACATGTCCATTGACATCAGATGGCCTCAGACTCTGGTCTTCTTGGGACAACCTGCTTGCAACATCAATGGTCAAACTAGCCATATCTCTTCTAGCTGTTAATATTCGCAAGACTATCGCAGAGTAGCCAGAACTGGACACGAGTCTATTGAGTAATATCAGTGCCTCCCGAATCAGCGATGTCCTACATATGCAGAGATAATGACAACCAAAGAAGCAAATTATGAAAAGGGGGCATAAAAATGTTAGCACAGAAACCATTTCAATGAGATCCACTGACCCAGAACAATCAAATGTTGGCCAAAAAGTTTGAAAAAAATTTATTTACTCTCAACCCAACTTCAGAGTCAAATGTTGAAAGTGTGAAAGGATTTCATGGTGTATCCAAAAACCTGGTCATCATTACTCACCTTGCTTTAATGCTTCTTGCTGGCTCAGCCGAAGCTTTTACGTTCATTTCTGACACTAACACTTGCAAAATCAACATAAGAAAATTTGTCTCTCCATGTAACTTGTGAGACACCATAATTTCAAAGCTGGATTTTCCAGACGAGGCTAAAAAAGCCAGCATAATGATAGCCCGCTTGCGAAGTTCAATATCCTGAAAACCATTTTTTACAAAATGAAACAGATTGCATTTTGCAGCAAGTATCATGCTTGTATGTGTCTGCGCCCTTTATGCTTTTACCAGAATCAAAGAATAAAATGCAGGAAAAACCAGATTACATAATGATCGAAGTCCTTTCATGTAGAAATGGATTTTCAGGGAGAAAAAAAAGCTATTTCATGGGCCTTGACTTAAAATGTGTTTTGCTACACAGCCTTTAGACATGTCCAATTAACATAAAGCAGATCATCAGGTAAGATGTTACCTAAGATATATTTCAACACAAGCTTTCTCTTAATAACATTCTATCATATACAAAGAGCACAAATTCAAAACAAGAACCAAAAATCAGGAAAATGCTATGGGAGCAATAAACTGCACATTAAAAATATAGAGAGAAAAACTGTAGCACGTCAAATTTTGTATTTAAACTAGAGCTAAAATAACACACCTACCTGTATGCTATTTCCAGAGCACGCAATGCATTCAGCCAAGCCCACAAAGATGCTACTGAATCCTTTGGGTGTTGAAGTATTTTTCTTGTTATTTGTGGAACCAGCAATTTCTTCCTCTTTACAGCCAGAGCAAAAAATGCTCAACAGTTTGGAACCTTCAATTCAACAAAGACCATAAGCTAGGAATTGTTATTCAAATCTGTAACTCCTAAAACAGGGCGTTGCAAAAAAATTCTAGGCAATTCCAGGTAGTGGTCCAAGCTCAGTAGTTCGCTGTAGCCTGCTCAAAATGGATTCTCAAAGAACCAAGAGCCAAATTGTGGTTGGTTTTTGGATTCAGAATTTGAAATCTCTACAATGCATAAAGCTGCTATGAGTGAAACTTAAGATATCAAGTTGTAGAGATTGTTATTTATAAGCCCATGGTCCACACCACGAAACTTATTGCTTACTGCATCCACAGAAAGTATGAGGCTCACAAGAGGACAATTTAAAAAAATATCTTACCTCCATGACCTATAACAGAATTGGTATGTTTTGGTGGGTAAGGACATGGATGATTCCAAAAAAACCCAAAACGTCTTATACTCTAGCCATGAAGAACAGTTATGAATAGATGTTTGATGATCAATAATATTACATAAAAATCAACCATAACCCACTGTTTGAAGCACTTAAAAGAAACATAATTATTAAAGCAATTTGAAACAACAGCAGCTTCTGATTTTTCAAACTTTTCAACTAGATGAAAGGTATCCAAATAAGTGTCAAAAAAAAAAGGTGGGCAAGGTTGTGATATCCTCAAAGTATATTTATAACGATATCAAAGGGGGATCAATTAAATAGAAATTAGGGCCTTTATTTTCTACATGACTTTCTGAGTAGTTTTTATTAAATGATATTATTTTTGTTTGGCATTGGCTACATCACCACATATTTTATTTGATCATAATTTGACATACAAGAATGGCAAGTTACTGAAATTTTGACTATTCTTTTTTCTCTATTGTATTCTAGGTCTCCCTGAGGATTCAAGGAACCCCTTGTCAATCGCCAGGGTTTATCTTCTCTTTCCCTACCCATACAACAAACACACGCACGTGTGTGTCTGTGCGCGCACATTTTCATATCTAGAATGTTGCAACAACAGATATCAGATTCAGTTCTTGCAGGAAACCAAAGGATGCTAGAATATCTTTACGAAAGGCCAGATGATGTGACTTTCTTTCTTAGCATATATCCGTTACTCATTTCAGATACAAAGGAGCATTTAAGATAAAATATTTCAAGTTGGTATACATGAATTTATTCTGGGCATTTGAATAGCAAGGAAATCTTTTCTACTAATTAGATGTTTTCCAACTTTATGGGTATAGATTTGCTTCTTTCTTTTAACAAAACTAGAATATGCATATAGCTGACAGCAAAGCTCATTAATTAGTATTTGCAAGCAAAAATCCTGGTCCTCCAGTTTTTTTCTAGACACTGACCGCTGCTTATTCATTTGGAGTCAACAATCAACAAAATAGGTTAGTTTCCAAAATATTTAATACTGGCACTAAATAGAGACCAAGCAAGTTAACAAACTAATGGAGCTAAGATAGACTTCATAATCAAATTGGGGAGGGAAGATCAACTGTGATACAACCTAACAGATGATAAAGAATTATGACAAACAAGATTGACTTTACAGCAAGTAAGATTCTATCCAGAAAGATAAAACAAGGAAAACTAGCAAAATCAAACTGGGAGAAGGAGCAAAATTGGTCTGGACTTACAATTTAGCAACAAGAATAGAAGATGGAGAGCTTCCTTTTGCACACGTAAGCCAGCTTCCCTTCTTAGCAATTGTGCTACGCTTTCAAAAACTGGTGATTGACCAAACCTTTTCAAGCAAAACTACATTCAGAATATATATATATATATATACATATTTCTTTTTGACAGGATTTGCAACAAAGGCTTACAGAGAACTCACTTTTCCGTCTCTGTTTGAGCATTACTACTCATCAGAATCACATTCATGATAGAGATTGCCTCCAGTATCACACATTCTTCAGTATTGCTCGCAGCAATCTGAAGCATCATTTCAAACAACAAAACCCAGTTTACAGAAGAGAGTGGCAAGGAAATGTCAGCATTCAAACACCGTTTCTTGCACAGGTGTTTAGGATAAATAGATTTAATCCCAAGCGAACTACAGCCCGCATTTGATGTATCATAGCTGATCATTCTAAACAGATCTTGGCCTTCAAGGCTGTCCTCAGAGCGAAGTCCCTCGATCTTGATATTGTCCCTGAGTAGAGTGCACTGGAAAGATCAAATCAAAGTTCATAAGAACACACACACAAATTTAAAGTTTTTAGGAGCATCACTTTACAGAGCACCAGATATTCAGAAAACAAAGTACCAAGTCCTTTTTCCAAAAGGATGTTATGAAATGACCTAAATATGAAGGTGAATATTTGATGTTTATGAACTGCAGACAAAACTAAGAAATGCAGGTTGTTGCTTGATTTTTTCTATACTCTGCTCAGCCAGCTAAACTACCCTAATTCCTGACAATTTCCAACCATTTCCTCTTTGTTTTCTGCTCAATAGTGTCAGTCATAATTCAAGATATTCTATAATTTTATTTGGAGAATGAATTGACCAGAGTTGGGATCTTCAATGTAATTTGGGAAGTTCTAATGGTCTGATTGCTTTAAGAGGGATTTAAATTTTTCCATATTTATTAAAAACCTCTTTCAAGATACAATACAAGCAATGCCCCATATATTTCTAGATTCTAAATAGAATTTTGACAATCTATAATATTGAACAAGAAACAAACCAGGAAGTTATTTGCAGTGCAATTACAGGTGTCAGTCAGCACCTTCTGTTGAATAATTGCCATACCATAGAATCCAAATTTGGATCAGAACAGGTGAAAGAGATTAAAACATCAAGACAGATAATGAAGATAGTTCTAACCCAAATCACAAGGCATGATGTTGTGCACACATTAAGTCGTGGTATTTCATTTTGAAGGCATGAACAAACTTTGAAAAAGAAAAAATGACATATGAGCCAATAGTAACTTACCCTCCTGATTGTGCTCCCAAACTCAATAGTTGCTTTAAATAGACTAGCAGTATATGCAAAGAACTAGAAAGAATGGCAACCTGTACCCGAAAAGAAAAGTATTCCTTAGAACAAGATGTGAAGAAATAATTGAATTTGACTACTATTACCAAAAATGGAATTTAATCACAAAGTATAGACAAACAGAGTCTGAAACTCACATGTGTGACATCACAAAAATCAAGTAAAGATCTATACAGAGCTTCCAACTGTAGCACTCCATTATTGATCTGCAATATAGAAGAATCAAACAGAAAACAAGCTAATTGGATGCTCAAAATAATGGGGGGAGACATCCAAGGAAAATTTAAGCATGCCTTATGTAAGGAATGGTTTGGGACATCACAAAAGAAACCCTCATGTTTCTGCAGGGCTATAAACATATCTCAATATCCTTGAAGTTCATGTGAGTCATTAGTGGTTTCTCATTCAATTACCACGGGCAGTCAATATTGCTGGCACAAGCAACTGTAAGGTCTTTTCGGGCTAAGGTTGGCAACCATTTTTCTTCCTTTATTAAACTATACCTGCCTTCCTTTTTCTTCTTATTAAGAGAAATCCCTAGATTGTAAACCATGGGATGTGCCTCAATGATAAAGGCTGTAAATCCATCTTTATCTCCAATTAAAAGCACATGAAACTTTTTACAATACAGTACCTTTGTCAATACAGAATACAGATGAGAAACTTTTGCTGCTTCAGATGTCGGAAAAGAGCACATATGATACTGCAAAGCTGCATGAGAGGACCTTTCATCTTGCAAATAGTCCATTTGTAATTTGGAAGACACATTCATGCTCATGCACCCAAAAAGAACCTGAAAATCTGTTGGGCATGCCATGAACAACTTGGAGATCAGATTTCTTCCCAATTGTTGTTCATTTGTGGAGCCCCAGATTCCCAGCAATGTTTCAGAAAGTCCAAGGTGAGAAGGTAAATCATTGTTCAATTCTACTTTGGTAAAATCAATGCTTCTCTCAGTCTGAACTCCTATGGCCTTGGATGTATAAGCTGTTAATAAACATAAAAACAAAGCACGTCAGCTTCACGTCAAAATAAAATTAATAAATAAATGGCAACAGAAAAGAAAACACTACGGCAGTAGAAGTATATCCAACATATGCACCTCACCTATATCAATCTGACCCTCCAAAGGTTTTGCATTTTCAGAGTGCTGGGAAATTCCATGAGCATCCTTGCTGGGAACCCCGCACTCCCTGCCACTATAGCCAACCATTCAAAGAATTTGTAAGGTGCAAATCACAACAATTAAAAAGGGCCACTGTCCAATTGTGATTTTATATCAGACAAGCTAAATAGATGACGTCAAAGTGAAGACAAAAAGAAAAATAAAACGAAATAACCAAGGCCATTGCAAGAGAAAATTTCAAACAGACTAACTTAGAATAAAAACCTCACAAGTTTGTCTTTTTTTGGCTGTGAATATCCACATATTTTTCTTCAGTATCCGCATATAAAGAGTTAATTTGCTCGTCTCTTTTCCTTCTCTTCTTCTTAAGTTCAAAGCATTCTTGTTCCTGAAATGGATTAGCAATTCAAAACAGAACGCTATTAAAAAAAATAACAATTAAAAATCATAATTCAGTGCAAAATCAATGAAAAACAGCTTGAAAGACTAGATAATTAACAAAATAAGTAGATGGGTAAGAAGAAGAACAAAATCAAGCATAGATAAACACTTATAACATTGTGAAAGGGTGGAAAAGAGAAAAAGACTTACTAAATCTGTAAGGTGCTTTGATGCGCGTCCCAATTCTCTCTGTAGATTGCAAAATCCATTAAAACTGAATCAGAAATTTCATTCCTTTTTCGCTTAATAAAGATATTGTATCGCATACATCTATCACTCAAAAAACAAAATCTAAAGTAACGTTACCCTGTCAAATTTCGATATTGGTTAAAGCCCCAAAGGAAGCAAATATAAATCCAAAGAAAGAAAGAAATTAAATAAATTCCCGAAATAAGAGAGAGAAAAAAACCTTTAGGCGATCAATTTCTAGGTCTTTGGCATTATATTTGGAGGCAGAAGAAGGAGACGAATGCGAGAATCCGTTAGAAAAACGATCAAATACGATGCTGCTGCTACTGTTATTGTTGATACTGAACTCAATTGGTCGTTGAGAGAGTTCATGGGGAGGAGAGTAGCTGGTGGAATTATTTTGATAGTCATGTTGTCGTCGTTGCGGTGGCGGTGGGAGGTAGGGGAGATTAGTGGTGGGCAGGGGAGATTTGGAGGGGGAGGAGGGGAGGAGCTGAGATGAGAGAGCGAGTTCTTCGACTTGGATTAACTGATCTAAGAAATCAGCGTCCCATTCTTCAAACCCTTCCCCTTCTTTTTCTTTCATTTCTCTCTTCCGAGTTTTCTTTTTCTAATGTGCGTTTGGTTTTGTTTTTTTAGTTTCAACATATATCAGATATAAATTTCCTGAGGCATATATCTGGCAAATAACATAGACCTTAGAAATAAATAATTGGAGATTAAAAAAAAAAAAAAAAAAGGAATTCAAGAAATAGAAAGAAATCCAAGCTTTTATTTGACATGTACTCGTACGAGGATTGGTACTTTCTCATCGCCTTCAATGCAGCGACCCAATAGCCGGACAACATTCCTGTGCTGGAGTTCAACTAGTAACCAGCTCGATCGAATAAGTTTTATTATGTAAAATGCTTGATCAGTTCAACTAGTAACTTGGTTAGGATCGAACTCTGAATCTCGACTTTTTCCAATAAATCCACGAGGCAAGATTAGGTTTTATAGCTATGCTCATCATCATATCGTGATCTTTTTGAAAGCCTCTCCACTGTTATTTCTACTGCTTTTTGCACCTTGCCCTTTTACATAAACCAAAAATCCATTTGGGATTACATTTCATGAGACTAAAAACATGAACAGAACATTTCAGATTTTATATTTTAAATTTTGATAGATCTTAATTGCAAAATGTTGAAAAGCTGAAACCTATAGAAAACTACTTTACCTGATGCAATGCCACTGGTGGCAGATGTAGCAATAGAGTAAAGCTTCTCTAAAGTTTTTATGAACTTTTTTGTAATGAACAGATCATTTAAATAACAGCATTAAGATATCTCGAAATTTATAACAAAAAAATGATCTATAAATGTGAATGAGAGCAATTATCTGGCATCCATCATCGTAACTGTCAAGTTATTCACAGAAGGAAGTCCTGCAGAACTCATGGATGAACTTGTGTCTCCCATGTTTCTGCCTGTAGCAAAAGCAGGTTGTTTAGGTGCTGGGAGAGGTGCATTTTCATTTACAATCATGGAGAAAACATCCGACATTGTAGGCCTGTCAGCTGGACTTTCTTGGACACAAAGAAGTCCTATGTTAATGTGTCTCAAGAGCACAGAAGTTGAAGGGGGGTTCCCCAGAACTGGATCCATCATGTCCAAAGCTCTTCTAGAATTCCATGATTTCCATGCCTATTGTATAACCAAAGCAAATGTTGCATCATTTGTGTAAAGATTGCAGGGGCTAAGGTATCAGACAAAATTCCAGCAGGAACAAAACAGGGGACATAAGAGAAAAATACCCACCTGTCCGAGAAGATTGAGACAGTCTCGGTGGTAGAAACCAGTACTCTTCCTGCCGCTTACAATCTCAAGTAACAATACCCCGAAGCTAAAAACGTCAGATTTTACTGAGAAGAGACCGTCCATGGCATATTCTGGGGACATATAGCCACTAATATTTGTAAAAGTCAGTGCATGCTGAAGTGACACGTGTACTGGAAAATGAAAGGGAAGTTTGAGTAATTTCTAAGAAACTTACTGTGTTCCAACAATCTTCTTGGTGTTTGCTTCGGTTTCACTGCCTCCGAAAATCCGAGCCATCCCGAAATCGGAAATCTTGGGGTTCATTTCACTATCCAATAGAATGTTGCTCGGTTTTAAATCCCTGTGAATAATTCGTAAATTCGAGTATCTGTGTAGATACAGAAGGCCTTGAGCAATTCCTTCTATTATGCGAATCCGTGAGCCCCAATCTAAGATTTGTCGTTTGTTTGCATCTGTTTGTACACAAATCAAATAATAAATCTATGGAGGTATTTGACGAATTCAGAAATGATTCAAAGAGATAGAGAAATCAACGCAAGACAACACACCAAATAAAAAGAAATCCAAGCTTTTATTCGGCATGTACTCATAGACTAGTATTTTCTCATCCCGTTCAATGCAGCAACCCAATAGCCTGACAAGATTCCTGTGCTGGAGTTTGGCAATTAGTATTGTCTCATTTCTGAACTCCTCGAGCCCCTGCCCAGATCCTTTCGAAAGCCTCTTCACTGCTACTTCAACTCCGTTGGATAATTTACCCTACGAAATGAACGAGAAATCCTCGTGAGATTTAATTTGACTTGTCAGAAACATATTGAAGATGTATATTTGGAATTTCGGGGAGCTTGATTGTTAATGCTCCAAAGAAGATGTGACGCTACTGCAAAATTTCTGAACTTTCTAAATTCTAGCGACGAGGGTCATCTAAACCTTTTGAACAAAAGAAGTTTCCTCTCTAAAAGGATAGAAAAATCAGAATTTTTTATTGGGTGTGATTTACCTTGTAAACCGGTCCAAAGCCTCCCTCTCCAAGCTTGTCCGAGAATTGTTCAGTTACAGCAGATACACTCTCATAACTGAACAGCGGCAATTCAGCATTTTTCCTCCGATTATCAACAGAGTTAGATACATTGTTTGTTGAGTTAGGATCGTTATCGAAATCGAAGAGCAATAAGTTCTCACTTGTATCTTCCTCCCCTGTTTAAAAATAACATTATTGCACAGGGTCACTTTGCTGAAAAATCCAGCAATTCCGATCAAACAAGCAAAATTTTGAAAACCTCAGGCTAGCATTTAGGACTAGTGCAAATTCTTTTCATAATGGCTTGGTCATGAAAAGAAATCCTACTAAATTTCCATGTTAGTGTTTCAGAGTACAGAGTACGATAACGATTGTTTTTGTTTTTAAAAGTATTTTTCACCCGAAAGTACATAAAAAGAACATTCAATATAATCGCATTAATATATCTAAAAACATAAAAAAAAATCAAACAAAAAAAATAAATTTCAAAAAATCATGAAACTTAGTTTCTACTGCTAAAACAAACAATCCCTGTAAATGTGAAAACCCCTTTAAAGTATTTGATCTTCTTTGATTACCTAAATAAATAAAAGGTTTATAGATAACCCCATCAAATAAATTTTATCATTTGCACACAGATTTCATTGTTTCAATTCACAAAGGAAGGCTTTTCTTACTTATTTTGGAAAGACAGCAAGAACCAGGATGTACCTTTGTGTGGGAGCTTTCTCTTGCGCAGATAGCAGCAGTATATGAGAAGGCCAAAAGTAATAAAAGTTACTGGAATAACCACTGCCAAGATTGCCCGTATTCTCCTTTTGTTACCTATTTGTTGTATAAAGAGAAAATACTGTTAGTCCAACCATAACCAGCACATAAATATAAGAAGCTGCTAGGTCAAAATATTTCTTCAAACGTGAATTTATGGTTACATAGAGCCAATGTTTTATCATTACCTCTTCCAGCACCATTCTCAACTTGAAACTCAGCAGCGGCAAGTTTGATGTAAATATCTGCTCCAGCCCGACTAACTCCTGCCTCAACTAGCTGTTGTAAGTTTACAAGATCTCCTTCCCATACGAAACACCCGCTATTATTATAGGCAAAAGCCGTGCAAGAGCAACTCTCCAAGCAATCCAATTCACATCTTGTAGCATTAGCAGATTCATGTGTTTTTGAATTTGTTGGTAATGTAAGATTCGACATCCTTAGGAATTCGTCTTTCTTGCCATTACCTTCCTTTTTCTGACACTGCAAAGGGGATTCCCTGACACAGCCGCTTGACCAATCATTCTGTCTGAATGGTTTAAAACCTTTGATGCAGTTACAAGGGCTCGTGGTGCTTTCGCTGAACACGCCAAAAGCCCCACAAAAAGCATAAACATCAGCTTGGTCTGTCGGTTGGGACCAATACAGAAACCATTGCGAAGAACCAGCCAGCCATAACCATTGCATCATCTTTCCTGAAGTATCCATCACAAATCTTGAAAGTATTGAAGTATTGGACATAGAATATGTGAAATAGCTTTCATTCTCATTCGATATGACACTGAAATTGTAAATATTCACTCTCATTTCAGGAATGGAGGAAAATCCTTGCCCGCTCCAAACCCCACTGCTCCAATACCTACGAGACCTGTTCCACTCTAAGAAATATTGAATACTTCCATTTGGGTCAATCCCGACAGAGAACATACCTGGTGCTGGATCTTCAGAGTTTTTCCATGAAATAAGCCTCTGCACCTGCCCAGTTTGCTTGTTGATCCCAAGCTTTCCGCCAGGGAGCCATGTATCGGTTGGGTAATCGAAACTCTGCCAATACGTAATAGATGTATTCGACACATCTCTTATGACAAAGTTTCCGTTATCATGAAGCCTAGCTTCCGTAGAATTCAGAATCGGAGATTTAAGAGCTGTTGACCAAACTGTTTCCGTGAAATTTGTAAGCAGGACTAGATTGCCATCAGGAGATAATTCAAGCTTCCAAGAAGCAGTATTTAAAGGACTCTCCCTATTTGCTACCCAGACAATAATCTTATCCGCAAAGTTCTTATACCATATTCCGAGGTACATGTTTAGAGAAGCGCCTGGCCTGAAGAATCCCAGTTCGAAAGTTCCACCTTCAGATATTAAACTCTGATTTACAGATAGAGACTGACCAGCTGAAAGGGTGTCACTCCCATTGGAGGAGCAAGTTCTGATATTCAAAATGCATAGCAACAGAGACAGACAAAAACTCCATTTTGTCATAGCATGCATCCTCTCCAAGATCACCCGTGCTGATTAAACTAAATCAACAAATGTCTCTGTGATAATATACAATACTGATCAACAAGCTACCATCCTAATGAATTGACCAGATATGAGAATAATCTAATATTATTGCCATAGCCGCCGTCCCCGTTTTTCTGCTTCGACGATGGCGTGACACTATTATCACCCTTCAATAAGATCTAGCTCTTGTCACCATTATAAATTCTTGACTCTTGTTAAGTTGACCACTATTGTGAAGATCCCCGTCAAAAAAAATTGAAGTCGTAAATGTTGGCTGATGAATTCAAAGTTTCAAAGTTTCAGACAGCCTGATTTTTCATTGCATATAATTTACGTGAGTGAGAGATTGACTTGAGAAAAAAAAACAAGAAGCAGGAGAAGACAGTTTCAATAAAAATAGACATTTAGTTGCGTTTGATATATATAGTCCTTGCAGTACGGGACTCTCGAATGGACTGAACAGGATAGAAGTTATAGAACACCTTCGACTCCGGTGGATCACTGTTCTTTTTTTTCGCACTTGGTAGAGCAAATATGGGACCAGACGTGACAATAATATATCTAGACATAAATATAATAATCTAATACTCTTTAAATTATATAGATAATAAAATTTCCACTTATTTATAAATAATAAAAAATCCTTTCATTTATATTATTTATCGTTATTAAGTAAATCAGGGGATGTCACAATTTTGAATGTCTGAATTTATTTGATTTTCATAGTATAATTTTATTTTATTTTTAATAAGTAATCGATTTTATCCTGATATGTTCATTAATTGACGGCATGGACATAAATACCCAAGACAATGTCTAAAACTGACATCATCAATTAAATAGATAGAAATATTATCTGAAAATTAAAAAAATACTATTATTAAATTAAAAAAATACATTATATATGAGTGTGATATCTTAACAAATTTAATAATTTTTAAATCATAATAGTAAAAGCTACAATAATATCAAATAATAATTAAAAGGATATTTAAGAGTTTGTTTTAAAAGTATTTTTGAAAAAAAATATTTTTATTATAAATTGAATTTTAAAGTTTTAATATATTAATATTAAAAATACATGTTATTAAATAAAAATATTTTAAAAAATAACATCAATAATAGTCTCAACAAATTAGCATTATAACGAGGAAGTGTTTATTTGGGAGTGTGGCTGTGATTGTTTTAAAGTATTTTTTGTTCAAAAATATATTAAAATAATATTTTGTATATTTAAAAAAAAAATGACATCAGCACATTAAAATGATCTAAGAAAATAAAACAAAAATTAATCTAAAAAAAAATCAAAAATACTTTTGAAATACAGTGTAGAACACCCAAAAGAAACCAAAAGAAACACTTCTGCCCGACAATGAAAGCATCTTTGGCATTACATAGAAGCATCAGGGTATTTATGCAAGTTAGGTGATACGTAACAGTAAATTAACTGTTTTAAGTAGGTCGAAAAGTGCAACCTGTTGTGACATGGTCGATGCACAGTGTAAGGTTCTCAAATAATAGGTGGTGAATTAAAATCTATCAAAATATAGGGGAGTTTGTGAAATTTACGCTTATTTAATTCATTTCGCAACAAAAACAATTAAGACATAAGCTAAAAGAGCTCGGTATAGGTACTGTTCCTTAAGACTCAGTGGCACTATGGACTGGATATTTTTCGTCCGTGCGTCGCGCGAGTTCGTCCACCCCTCTTTTTTTTTGTTTTTTCCTGATGCGAACAGTGTAAAGGCGAAACAATCCCCGATAATAAGACAAAAACACGTTTCGGCTGAGGGCTACGGTTGTAATTGCACGCGTACGGACCGGTCCGGTCCGGTCCGCCGCAACCTTCTTTTTTTTAATATTTTTGAACATGTGTTATTACGTCTGTAGCCCCCGATACGACAAAATTCATTAATTAGTCTCAGGGGTTATTTAGTAATTGACGCCTACAGTACTGTTCTCTTGCGCCAGCGCTGTCAGCAAGCCGTACGGGCGCGTCGGCGCGTTTTTTGGCCACGATCTGTTCAGGCGGCGCGTGCGGCTTCATACGGCGGTTAAAAATTTTCCGTCGCCGGTGCAAACGATTCGCCACCCTTCCCTGAATCTCATGGAGTGGCGCGTGCTGTGATATGATCTACGTAGAGGCTCATATAGTCGGTTGAACGTTTATGTGCTATTTTCTCTCTCCTCAGCGCCGGATTCAACTTCAGTCCCCCGATTTATTGTCGATGCATTTCAGTCCCTTGGCTTTTGTTTGATTTCTGTAATAGAAGTTTTGAATTCTGTCAATTTCGTCCTTTAATTGGAATTAATTGAATGTCCATTTTTCAATTTGGTCCTCCTTCTTTTAATTTCCGGATTGGACTGAAAAGGATGAATTTATTCGGTACAGAAGTTTCCAGTTTTGCAGATTTGTCCTTTAATTGAAAATGTTAATAAATATAATTTTCATTTCAGCCCTTAAACTTTTAATTTTTGATTTTAATCCCTTTATATTTGATTTTCATTTCAGCCCTTATACTTTGATTTTTTTTTAATTTCTAAAATAACTCCTATTTTTGTCCATGTATATATAAGTGTGTTTAACACAATAATAATAATAATAATAATAATAATAATAATAATAATAATAATAATAATAATAATAATAATAATTTAATTGTTTTTCTTACTTGCTTTTTTGATAATGATTTTTATGTTTTTTTTCTTCGGATAATTTGATAATTTTCATGTTTTTTGCAGTAATAGCAATGATAATTTTTATTTTTATTTTTATTTTATTTCTTTGTTTTATCGTTTGTTCAAGTTTCTAGCTTTTTTTTTGTCTTTCATGTAGTTTTGTTTCTTTCATAATAATAATAATAAGAAGAATAATTTAATTGTTTCTCTTACTTACTCTTTTGTTAATGTTTTTGAGTGGTTTTTTTCAGCATAATTTGATAATTTTTATTATTTTAATAGTAAGAGCAATAATAATTTTAGATTTTCAAACTTTGATTTTGCTATTGTTATAGTAGGGTGTGTTGAGCCATTTTATTATATTAAATTTCGTATATATAAATATTATATTTTTATTTTGATCCAGCAAATCCTATAAAAATTGTTTACTCAGCCCGCAACGCAGAACATATATTTTTTAAAATTTTCAAATTAAATGATTTTTTCAGCTAATAATTTTTTTTTGGTTTTATCATCTATTATATTGTTTTTATGTGCTCTTTCTTTTAGGTTTTTTATTGGTTTTATTGTTATTATTTTCAAGTTAGATGAATTTTTTTCCCTGATAATTATGATTTTTTTTTGTCTTCTGTTAAAGTTATTATGATTTTTTTTTCTTTTATTTATTTATGTTCTTTATTCATCATTAACACAATAATAATAATAATAATAATAATAATAATAATAATAATAATAATAATAATAATAATATATTCTTTTAATAATAATAATATATTCTTTTTCTTGATTTTGTTGTTGTCTTTTGTTAAAGTTATTATGATTTTTTTTGTCTTTTATTTATTTCTGTGCTTTATTCATCATTAACACAATAATAATAATAATAATAATAATAATAATAATAATAATAATAATAATAATAATAATAATAATAATAATAATAATAATAATAATATATTCTTTTTTTTGCTTACTCTTTTGTTAATGTTTTTGAGTATTTTTTCTTTCGGGATAATTTGATAATTTTAATTGTTTTTGCAATAATAGCAATAGTCATTTTGCATCTAATATTACTGGGGATAAAAGACAACTCAAGAACAAAAAATACACAAATTTACCTAGGTTATCTACAATTAAAAAACGATACAAGTCACTTTTGTCTCGATTACACTGTTCCTTTTAAACGACAAACAAGTCATTATTATATGTTTTAATATTTATTGCATATTATCGCCTAAAAATATATAAAGAGATAAAAAAAATGACCTCGGATTTTTTGCAGGAAAAACATTAATATCAGCATTCTTAAATACATTTAATATAATAATATGATGAATAAATCTTATAAAATAAAATAAAAATGGCTTTGAATTTTAATTTTGTGCTCTTTTGTTCAAGTTTATTTCTTTAAAAAAAAATTGGATTTTTAATATTTAAGATCTAATATTACCCGGGAAAAAATACAACTCAAAAAAACAAAAGGTAAACAAATTTGCCTAGATTATCTACTATTAAAAAATATACGAGGCACTTTCCGTTTCAACTACACTGTTCTTTTTAGACAGCAAATAAGTCATTATAGCACGCAAAAAATTTATATTTCTTTTTTAAAAAAAATTGCAATATTTGTATTTATAATGTGTCAGATCTAATATTACTGGTGGGAAAATGCAACTCATATTTTTTTTTTACAAATTTACCTAGGTTATCTACAATTAAAAAATATAAAAATCACTTCCCATTTCGATCACACTATATGTAAGACTAAGTATATGTGTTTAATATTTATTTAATATTATCGCCTAAAAATATATAGAGAGAGAGAAAAAATGACCTACGATTTCTTGCAAAAAAAAATTAATATCGGTATTCTGAAATATATTTAATAGAATAATATGATGAATAAATCTTATAAAAAAAACTTTGGCTTTGAATTTAAATTTATATTTTAGATTCTTTTTTTTTTCCTTTTAAGAAACGGTGACCTTTTTTTCACATGTATTTTTTATTTTTTAGTGTCCAAGTCAGTTGTTCTTTTTTAACCGGGTTTCTTTTTTTGTTTTTTTTAACCAGAGTATCCGTGACAACAAATTTCTAATAAATCATTTCACCTTCTTAGCAAATTTTCTAACAAATTTTATCAAAAGTTTTTAGCAATAACAATATTCAATCACATTTTGGTTGAAAAAAACCATTTTTAACAGATTTTATCAATTACAATTATACTAATTAAATATTAAAATAATAAAATACAACATTTATAAAATCAATCAATTTTCTACAGAGATAAAAAAGTCCAGCGAAGCGGGCAAATCGGCTCGTTATATCTAAAAGCACTGTCGAAACATTTAATCAGACGAAAATACCCTTTAATTTGTATTAACTTTATGACTAAAATAAATACTTATCTTTATTCCTTTTAATATACAGCTAGTTATTAGTAGTTATGACTATTTTTTCCTATAAAAAGCTAATTATTAGTAGTTGTATTCAATTCTATCAATTATTGCTAAGAAAAATATTTAAACACTAATATATATTTTTTATAAATATTAATCATGTTTTTTTCTATTTTATACTTATGTGTACAATATATATATAACCTTAAATAATATAATATAAGCTTGAGAACAAGTCAATTCTGTAGGCCAATAATTAAAATCTAAAAAGTAATAAAACTACATCATAAATTATCAAATTATTAAATTGGATTCTTAGTTTATTTTATATAGAGTATTTGGTTATTGTCTTACATTATTTTTTATTTCTTATATGGAAGTATTCATAACATATATATCTTTCCTTCGCATTATTATTTGAAAAAAATATCTATTTTTGTCGATCTTTAGATATTTTTCAGAAGTTTTCAACTATATTACTAAATATTATAGTAATGGGTTTATATTAAGAATGCTAACATGTTTTGCATCTAGTAAAATTTGCATATTCACTATAATATACTAAATGCAAAAGTTTGGACGCATATCAAAAAAATTTATCCTAAGTCAAGAGTTTTATCATATATTTTACAAAACATTCAAGTTCTCTTTCAATCTATTATCTTCGTGATATTTTTTTTTGCCTATTTAATGATATTATCATAATCAATTTCACTTACCTTATAATTTGATAAATACTCATGTAATGACTAATAATTTATTTAGAATTATACGCCTACCTCATAATGATTCATTATAATCTTTTAAAGGTTAAAAAAACTTAGTTACAAGTACATTTAATTCTTCATCTAAATGGATGTTTTGTGAACTTTCATAATGAATACAATGAAAATAAATCAAGGTTATACCGGTGAAAATTCACAAAATATCCATTTAGATGAGGATTACTATTATCATCTACAAACTCATGTATATTTATAAAACTAAAAGTTGAGTCAGTCATCCTTTTTAAGCATAAAGTTCTCTATGTACAAACCAACAACTACATTTATCTATAATCTTTAAAAAAAAAGATGCATAATCACTACATTTTTATGATATTTTTTTAATTGTTACAATTCATAAATAAACATCTAGTTTTACCTATAATAATATTGTTTGGATTAAAGAAAATATAAAATTTATAAAATCTTTAGCCTTTTAAAGATAATCTTATCATATAACTCTTTAAGTGAATCTTGATACATCAAAGACTCATTATTTATGAAACTTATATAGAATACTAATGATGGCATTTATAAATAATAATATCATCAATTTAGAATTAAAGTTTTTTTATTAAAAATAAATTCACAATCAATTATCATTTCTATACAAATTCAATATTGCATTTAAATATGAGCTGAACAGCAAATAATCAATGGCTAACTAATTATTTGTCACTTATTCAATTTAAACTTTTTCAATCTAAATTAACACTTTTTAATCATTACCAATTCTAAAAACAATCAATTTTCTCTAAGATTTCCTAAATTTTTTAAACTTAACAATAATTTTGACAAAAATATGATCGGTACCTATTAAATAACTCATCACTTCTTTCATTATAAACATACCTAAGTTATAAAATCAAACTCATTAACATCAAATTACAAACAAATTAAATTTCCCTCGAATCATAAATAAGCTTTAACATACATACAAAACATATTGCAAATTGTTTCAAGAACAAACTATAAAACACATAAATAAACTAGAATACTACAAATATTATAAAATAATTTCAATAAACTAACTCAAAACATAAATGGGTTACATAAAAAAAATAGTTGGTTTGCTTACTTGGTGTAATGAATATTTAGAAATAATCTAACTAAAACAAGAATGTTGACACTATTAAGTATTTGTTGGATTTATGAGTATAAAGGCCACATTGGTGAAAAATAGGAGTGTTATTTTTATCATGAGAAGAAGAAGAAGAAATGAGGGAGAGATTGTTGTTGATTATAACATGTTTAAAATTGTCAACGAAATTTTCAATGGGAAATAGTGATGAAATGTTTCCATCATTATTTCTGCTAGGGATGAGCACAAAAACAGGTCAGCTGATTAAACCGAGAAAACAAAAAAAAATAACAAAAAAAATGAAACCGATTAAAAAACCGATTAAACCAATTATAAAACTCTAAAAAATATCTGGTTCAGTTTGGTATCGATTTTGTAAAGCAAAAACCAAATACACTGAACCGAACTGGTTCAATTAAAAAACTTACTATAAATATAAACTTTCATTTCTTTCCTAATTTCAAAACCCTAGCCCGATTAAACCAACTATAAAACTTTGAAAAATGTTCAGGTCGGTTCGATATCGGTTTTGAAAGGCAAAACCGAATACACTGAACCGAACCGGTTCGGCTTAACAACTTACTATAAATAAAAACTTTCATTGCTTCCTAATTTTTAAAACCCTAGCCGCCGCGCCCCCCCCAAAAAAAAAACTTTAATTTCTTCCTCATTTTAAAACCCTAGCAGCAACAGCAGTTATCCCCCCTCTTGGCCTCTCCCTCCCATTGCGTTTGCTTTCCTGGACAAACCCTCTTGGCCTCTCCCTCCCTCTGCAACTTCTGCTAGTCCCCCTCTCTTGGCCTCTCACTCCCTCTACGATCGTCCCCCCTCTTGGCCTCTCCCTCCCTTTGCATTTGCTTTCCTGAACAAACCTTCTTGGCCTTTCCCTCCCTCTGTAACTTCTTCAAGTGTTTGTGTTCCTGGGTTTTTGCTAAGTTGTTGTAAAGTTTGCATCTTTATGTGTTTTTATTTGTGTTGTATTGGGTTTTCTAGGTTATTGTTTAATCATAATTTCAGGCAGCAACAATCACCAATTGGATCGGTGATCATCAATCGTTAACTAAAATCGATTGTTAATGTTCATGTATTTTGCTTTCGGGAATGTTGATTTTTGCTGTCTTAATTCGGGATATTGTTGTTAATTATTATGATATGTGTTGCAAATATAAATTGTGAATTTATTTTATGATTTAAAACAAATTCAGTTTTTCTAATTTTTTAATCATAAAAACCGAACCGAAATCGTTCGGTTTTTACTAGGTTCAGTTCGGTTATTTTTTAAAAAAAAAATATAATTTTTAGTTTGGTTGTTTTTTTTTATAAAAAAAACAAACCGAACCGAAAATGCTCACCCCTAGTAACATGTGTTCTCAACTACGACAGCTTCTAGAGTGAGGTTGCGTAATAGAGTGGCAGTTGCCTATTGAAAGAAGTCATCTCGACGCACACTCACCTGGAAATGGAAGACTGAAAGCCAGAGTCTTGAAACTAAGGGTCTGAAAGAGTTCTGTTTCTCTTGTCGGACTCTTCAATGAAGTCTTTTATAGAAATATAGAAAGAAGGTATCTTACCCTTCACGACCAAGAAGAGCTGTGTGGGATTCGATTACTCCGACAGGAAAGAGCAGCAAAGGTTGTTCGGGATTAACCTGATTGACCGAATATTGCCCCTTGGACTGATTGCCCATTGGTAATAGTAAGGGCAATTTTCCTTGTGAGCGGAGCACGGGTAGATCCCATTACAGATAGACCGAAAATATTCGGCGGTTTTACTAGGTTCGGTTATTTTTAAAAAAAAAAACCGAACCGAAAACGCTACCCCTAATTTCTACCATAATAATGACATGTCATATGTCTGTCATGATATTTAATTATTTTTTGTGTTCCATTAGCAAATATACTGGCAATCAGCGATGACACAAATTCCATTGCCAATCCATCTCTATTTTCATCAAACATTACCAGCGGACTACTTTTTATATGAAATTTTGTTATTGTTTGCTAATTTTTTTGTAGTATTTTAATACCATATTTTAAAAGCGTCTTTAAAAACACTAAAAAATATATTTTTATTTTTTGTTTTAAATTAATTTTTTTATGTTTTTATATCATTTTGATTTGCTAATTTCAATAATTATTTAAAAAAATATCATTTTGACACATTTCTAAACAAAAATACTTTGAAAAATAACTTCAACCATACTCCTAAAAAAATCCTAGAATTGTAATTCTAATAAAAATTTAAACTCAATAAAAAGATGTTTTAGTGCTAGAGATCTTGTATAAATTTTTAGAAATCAAAATTAAATATTTTCCTATCATATTCTAGATAATTACTAAATATCTTAATATAAATAGGATTGGTTCACTATTGTTATGAACAATGAATGTCCTACCCAGTATTTTTCTTTTCATTTCTCTTTTTTTTCCCTCAATTTATTTTATTTAATCCTTTTACGATCTAATTTCATAAGATAAAGCTAAAATTATAATAAAAAACCCCGATAATTTTCAGTTACTGGATTTGAGAAAAGATAGACAAACTTGTTGGAAAAAGATAAATAAGAAAGAAAGTTACTAGTCGATCACATTTCAACCATGAAAACGTGTCAACGGATTTGTCTCTTAATTGAAGTTCAATTAAGGTGCACTTTCTCGCTAAACACGATGTAAGAAATAGGTTAGGTCCCATATATTTTTTCTATTCGATTGGTTTTTTTTTTTTTAACCGGAGTATCCGGCCAGCTTGCATGTACTACAATTAATCTTGAATTCACTGAATATCCTGCAAGCTCAATGAGCATGTAATGCACCGCGGGGATGACAGACATGCCTGACAAGGCTTGAACCCGTGATGGGAAGAAGGGAGAAGCCTTTCTTGACCATCAGGCCAAGACCCTGCTGGCTATTCGATTGGTTTTTTAATTTTAGAGGTGGTGGTTTGGAATAGTTTCGGAAGTTTTTAAAAAAAAAGTTAATTTTTTTTACTGTAAATTAAAATTTTTTTAGTATTTTTAGATCATTTTCATATACTGATGTTAAAAATAATTTTTAAAAAATAAAATAAAATTATTTTAATTTTTTTTAAATAAAATACACTTTAAAAATCAACTTGTATCATTTTCACAATTAAGCAATATGTTTTGGGGTTGTCAAGTAGTTTTTAAGATTTATATTATAAGTTTTTTTTTTTTTTCCGAGGAGAGGGAAGCTTGGGCTTATTGAGTAAGTCGAGGCACGTGGTCCTAACTAAGCTTGGGCTTATTGAGTAAGTCGAGGCATGTGGTCCTAATCAATCACTAACTAGCTTTTTTGTTTTGTTTTTGTTTTTTTATCCATTTTCATTAATTGTTTCTATTTAAACATTGGTTTTATATCCTCTCTCTTATTATTTTAACTTTGTTTTTAGATAGTGATGTTTTAACTTCTTTTTTTTTTTATAATACGTTGAAGAGATTAATTTGATTTTTTTCATGTTATGTTTTTTTATGAAATGAAAATTATTTGTTATTAGCGATAATAAGTAGTCATTAAGATAGAATTAATAAAAAATTATCCAAACTAAAAATAATAATAAATATAATAACACCTTTGTTATTCATTTGAAAATATTTTTTTATTTAATCCGCAATGTAGTTTACTACCACATTAACAAAATATTTATTTCTCATAATATTTCTTACAATTAAGAAACAAAGAAAAGAGATGATGTTTTTTTTTATTGTGCACCACTTTATATAACATTATTCATTGTGAATTTCTTTTACCTTCTTTTTTAAATTTATGTTTTTCTCTAATTTTATCATTTAATGTTTGAGTTTATTAGACAATGTAGTTTACCTTCATTGTTTATTTGGTTTGCTTTTTATTCGGTTATCTCAATTTTATAACCCATGTCTCGAGTTTAGCAATTTAATCCAATTGAATTGATTTTTTTGGGTATTTTTTAACTAGTATTTTTTCAATTTTATTATTCAACATCTTCAATTTTAGGTTGACTAGGAATTAAACTTTGTAATTTATTTCAATTTGTTTTCTATGAGGTTATCCCGGTCTCATGACTCAGGTCACATGTTTTATGAGTTAACATGGGTAGATTGAAGTCATTTTTTTGTCTTGTTTTTTAGATTAAGTTTTTCTAATTTTATCATTAAAAAATAAGTTTATTAGAAATCAAGACTCATAATTTATTTGATTTGATTTTTATAGAGTTATCATAGTCTCATTACTCGAATTGCAAGTTTGTTAGTTTAACCCTAGTCGACTCGAGTTGTTTTTTAAGTTTACGTTCTATGAAGTTATTTCAGTCTTGTGTTTAAGGTCACTGATTATCCAATGTCAACATCATATGAGTGTTTAGCGCTGCGTTTCAAAAGTTATTTTTTTTAAAAAAAATTATTTATTTTTATTTTTTATTTTAAATTAAAAAATTAGTGTTTATATATCAAAAATTATTTTAAAAAAATAACAAAAATATTATTTTAATATATTTCAACAAAAAACACTATCTAAACCAACTTCAACCAAACTAATAAACCGTCACTAATTCTAAATCCAAACTAATAATGACAAGAGAGAGATTAAAAAAAAAAAAAGATTTACACGTGAAGAGTTGACAATCGTAGTGGTTAAATTTCAGCCTCTGGAGGTGGTGCGTGAGGTCACTTCCTAACAAACTAAGGCTGTGGGTTGGCCGATAGTCAGTGGACAACACACACATGCACAGAGGCGTAGATGCCTCCCAACCAATCGCCTCTCATTTATTATTTCTCTTTTTTTTTTTAAATTAATTTTTACTCTACTGACTCCAAAGCTTACAGTTTCACTACAAAAACACACAAGAGAATCCGAAAAACAGACAAAACCCATTACGCCAAGCAACCTTATCACCTCCCCTTCTTTGTTTTAGAGAGAGAAGGTGAGCTGTAGTGAGAAAACATTATTCATTGAGCATTGAAAACAATCTGTGTACCTTTTGTTTTTATTGTTTGGATACAGAGAAATAGAATGATCTATTGTTAGACAAAGAAAACCTGAGATTTGAACACCTTTCGTGTTAAAGAAACAGTTTTGCTGTGTGGATACAGAATGGTGGGTATTTTCTCAAGATTTTCTGTTGGTAGAGGAGGCCATAGAAGAACCCAAAGTGCCATTGTAAGAACACCCTTTTGTTTTTATGTTCGTCTTTCTATCTAATATTATTTGAAGAAATTTTCCTGCTTTGTTTCTTATTTGATTTATTTATTTAGTACTACTATGCTTAAAATCCATTTAGCTTGTTAAGGTTCCTAGATTTTATGGTAGTGCTTTGCCTCATAAAATTGGAAATTGGTTTATTATATTTGTTGACTCTGTCATTTGGTTCTGTGTTTTGTCAAGCTGGATTTTAATTGGTCTTCAAATTGTGACAACTTTCTCTAGCTTCACCTGTTATTTTGATGCTGGCTTAATTTATACTGATATCCTTTTGCTTTAAGTGAATATGATTATCTCCCTTGTTGATGTTATTTTTATCTTGATTACCTGATCTCAGACTATTTTCATCAAATTTCAGTCACTGTCTGATCCTTAAATAAATCAATTTTTTAGCACCACCTATGGATACTACAAAGATTGTTATGTAGTGTTTTCACATAGCAATCGGTATAGTTCTTTTTTCTTGAAGCTAGTTCCTTTTTTTTATGTTTTCCATTTCCTTCGTGCGTTCTGATGTTTTTATCTGCGTCTACAATTAATATTTTTTGGCCCCTGTTGTCAAATTGTAAAAGTTTTGATGTAATGAGTGGCTTGATGGGCTGCAGGATGAGAGAGAAGTATTGCCCCCAAATGCAGATGTTACTGGGGCAGCTGCTGTCGCTGCTGCTGCTCCTCATGGAATTGAGTTAGCAGTAGAGTTTAAGCCAGTTGAGCATCCGATAGAGCCTCTCGACAGTGATCAACCAATTCAATGCCCACTACCTGAACCTTCAATTCTTAATGTAAGCTTGATTCTTGTTTCCTTTCTGAATTTTGAGCTGTATTACCAACTGGTGTCTTTTCTTTTTCCTGTCGTTGCTTGAATTGCTCAAGGTGTGCAGTTTGATGCAAAGTCGAATAAGATTCTTAGAATTGGGGAAGGTTTTGTTAGGTCATATTGCAAATTCCTAACTTATATAACCCAATCATTGTGATTAGGCCATAATGGTTCTTAGCTCGAATTTCTGAAGAAGATTAGATTATTGTTACAAAAAAACGCTTGGCTTGTATAAGAATTATGGCATGGTTTTGAACTGTGGGGGTGGGTTCTGTATGGTTTTTTCTTTTCTTTTTTGGGTTTAGATTTTTGTGGATGAATCTGCTGCAGCTATATAAGATCTCCACTGTTTTATTTCAGAAATCTATTTGTTTTATTCAACACTTAAGTTTTGAGATTTAAATTCAACTTTCTCTATATAGGATGGAAGAATATGGAAGGAACGAGTATCCGCAACTGTGCATAGAAGAGGTGATTTGCCAGTCATGAAAGAAGGTGGGGCTCTTGAATCTGAATCTGTTGAGTCGAGGCCGCGACCGCGGCCAAACCAGTCTAATCGACTGATACTGCCTTCTATCAGTGCCCCTGAGCATAATTTACTAAATCTACTTGAAGAATGTAATGCATCTGGGGTCTAAAACCTGGTATCGATTCTAATTGGAATGCAGCTTTGCATAGTTCCATACAAAATTTGATGTCCTCCCCCCCCTCCTCTTCTTTCCCTTCGTTCCCATTCCCCTGTTTTTTTGGCATAAGTCCATTGGAGTATATGTAATTACCAATGAACCATAGCAACATTACACCTTTTTTATGTATATGTAATAAGTCAACGTTGAGCGCAGAAACATTCTTGAAATTCGATAGATACAGTCATTTATGGCAGATTATGCAAATAGTCTATGATCATTCTCTACTTGACAAAGGAGTTGGCGTCATCATTTCTCCCTTTTCAAGATCATTATTGTATTAGATGTACATTTAGGTTAGCACAACAGATTCTGGATAAGTACATGTAGATTTGGAAGGGATTCAGAATGTGCTTCCTGTCTTCTGTCAACCTGCACCTTACTGTGTTTTCATGCCATCCAAAACATAGTGTTTGTGGTTCATTCCACTCGTTTCCTTGATGTTGACGAACAACCTAAGGATGCATCCTGAGGGTCTAGGATTTTTTAACACAATTTTGGACCTACGAGTATCCAGGATCCATAATAGCTTGAGTCAGGGCAGCACTTTCCTTGTTTACGGTGATTGTTTGCTACTTGTAGATAGCCCCTTGCATATATGTGTGGTCATGCTGACTAGGATTCAGCATGATAGTGCCGATGTGGTACGATGGCCGTATCCTTTTTATCCACTGCACCTCTATAGTGTTTCCCGAATGGTTTTGTAGGATGGATCCTGATACAGCCGTGACTGGTAATTTATCAAAATGTACACTCTATTAGCATGAAATATCTAGAACGAAGAGCATTCATCACCAGTTGGTGATGTTTTTGGTGCAGCCTCCTTCCACCAATTTTTCATGCTATACACAGCACGTGATTCTTTGTTAAATGCTTCCCAGCTAGACATTTGCTGTGCAAATCATTGTTAATCGGTCTTTTAGCGGTCAATATTAGCTGTTAACATTTCAGAGGAAAAGAGGGATGGAATGATTTAGCACTCAGTTTGCTTTGTCATCTGGCTCTTGAGAGGAGATGGGGATTAGTTCTATTTATGCATCAAACCCAGGTAGAGATCAAAAAAATAGTTTGCTAAGCGTTCCTTGGAAAAACTGGGTTGAAAATCCCAGTAAAAGGCAAGGCTGTAACGCTTCCAGAAGATCAAAATGAACGTCAAGTTCCTTGTTTTAGAATGCTGTCACTCGGTCATGCCGGAAGAGCTCAATGGAAATCACAGACAATATGGAGCCGTTGAAGTTCAACAATAAAAATTGCACCTGGGACGCTCATATAAAAGCCAATCTCTCTGAACTGTTACGAGTGAATTCAGAAAACTAATCACAGTAGTGGATACAATGCAAAAGTAGATATTATTCCATGATGATACCAGAGCTACAGAAGCATACATAAACATCAAGAAATAAGCAACAAATTAGAGAGGAGGAAGAGGAAGGAGAAGAAGACACGTCAAGACAAACTAGAAAAAAGGGGAGAAAAACAAAGAACGCTATACAGGCAACTTGGGAACTTCAAATGGATGCTCCACCGCCGGGTTGACAAGATGCTTCGGAGGACCTCGAGCACTACCGTGATTTATTCTCCGCCATGACCGGTATGATTCTGCAACATTGTTTTTCCTGACAGCTTCACCGGCAACTGAATGAACTGATACTGATGAGGTGAGAAGGAGGAGGAAAAGAAGAAGGGATTCGAGCATCGCCTTAACCAGCACCATTGTGTTTTCTTGGCTGATGCCTTTCTGGCTTGGGAAGGAGAGCGGGGCTGATAAAGAACTTCTAAAGGGATTCTTAGCTTTGCGTTGCCTGGAAGTAACATGGAAAATATTTGACCTCGCATTCCATAGAATTGATTGCTTGTGGGAAATTATCTGGTTTTTGCAAGTGGGTTTGGTTTGTGTGTTGTGTGTTATTATTCTGCTTGAAGACTTTCACCAAAAATAGGAAATTGAATGATTAAATATGCATAAAGGTCATATGAGAAATCATTGTTAAGGCCAACCAGGTTCATGGCTAAGATGGAGAGCACAAACAACTTCAACTAGTTCATCTACGAAATTGTTGGTTTTTGCAGAGAATTATAATTAATATAGAGGGTATTTAATTATTTAAAAAAATAATTCTGATTATCATAATAAGATAGCCTTGCTTGAAAATATATATACAGATTCCCAGCCATTAAAAAAGAAGAAGGAACGAATACAGTGTTGTTTTATGCATGGACTGGGCTTCGTATTGAAGAGTGAAGATAGCCCACAGACCCAATCCAGCCCTCTACGATTTATAACCCGGCCCAAATATCCCACCAAATTCTGTTCTTTTTCCTTTTCTTTTTCTTTGAGCTCAAGCCAGACAAACAAAACCCACTCTCAAGTCTCAACTCACAGGGAAAATACAAGAGAGACGTAACACAAACAAATTATTAAAAATTCCTTCAAGCTCAAAAACACACTAAAAGAAACCCTCTCTCTAAATCGGCGCCATGGCCGCACTACAGTACTTGGAGACACTGCGCAACGCGCATCCAGAACTTGACGAATGGTACAATTCAATCTCAGATCTGTACCAGAAGAAGCTCTGGCACCAACTCACTCTCAAACTCGAACAGTTTGTCGCTCTCGCTGTCTTTCAGGTCTGACTCTCTACTCTTTATCTTGTTTATTTCTTCTCTCTCTCTCTCTCTCTATTATATATATAGATATTTGCATGTTTCACTGTTTGTGTGCTTGATCATGATTCGGGATGTTAGGGTTTTCTTGGATTAGTTTCTTTGGAAATTCTGTCTTAGGGTTTGGAGAATTTGGGGGTTTAAGGGTTTTGTGGTATAATTAGGGTTTTTTTTAGAGATGTTAGAAGTCGTTGTATTTGATAATGAGGATATTTATGGTCTTGACTGGTAAATTAGGGCTCCTACGTGTGCCTGTTTGTATGTTTGAGTTTTGATTTTATTTGGTGTTTATCTTTTTGATAAATTGGGGAAATGAAGTGAGATTTAAATCTAAGTGTTTCTCATTTTGGTTTCTGTGTTGAATTCTTGCCTAATTTAAGTAGTTGAAATTGGTTGCGTTGATGAGGGCTTGTTTGCTTCTTTTTCATTTCATTTTTGCTCCACGAAATTCGGTATCTGATTGTTGTAGTATAAGATCTACACGGAAATCCAGAACTGGGAGTTGCTAATACTTGCAGACAATCTAATTTACTTAACAAAATTCTTATTCAAGTTGAAATAGGTTTAGGACAAAGGTCTGCTACCAAATGTGATTGCTTCTGTAGGTTTGAACTCATATGTGTCAAAAGCACACAATGATTTTGGCTCTTAAATTTTGCATGCATGATATCCTTCTGTTTTATTTTGCTATTTTTTACTGACTTCTAGTAGATTTTGATATGTTTATGGTTGCTCTTCAATTAAGACACAGTTAGCGACCTGTCAAATACCCTGAAGTTTATGCACTTGGTCACACTCACTTCTTCTCCTCTCTCATTCTCATACTTGTTACCCCTTCTCTAAGTCGAGTGCTTATTAGAATAATTTTCTTTTGATTTGTTAGCCTATGCGAATTAGATACTTATATTTTGTGTTTTTATTTTTCTGTTAAATTCCAGGCTGGGGATGCTCTTATACAGTTTTATCAAAATTTTATCACCGACTTTGAGACAAAGATCAACCTTCTCAAGCTTGCACACTTTGCTGTTATAGTTTCTCGGCGGTATACAGAGAAAGATGCTGCCATTAGCTATCTTGAAGGAGTGATTGAAAAGCTTCAAGCAACTAGAGAACAGCGTATAGAAGAACCTGTCCTTTACATTAAGATGCAAATAGCCATATTCAAGCTTGAGCAGGGGGATCAAAAGGAGTGCAAAAGGCATTTAGAAGATGGAAAGAGTACCATTGACAGTATGACAGATATTGATCCGTCTGTGTATGCCAGTTATTATTGGGTTTCATCTCAATACTATAAACATCGTCAGGAATTTGCTGAGTTCTATAAAAGTGCTCTTCTTTATCTGGCATATACGTCGGTGGAGTCCCTCTCAGATTCATTTAAGCTGGTATGTGATTATCAACATCTAAAAAATTAGTTACAAAAGACTGCTGGAGGCATGGCCTTCTAACATTTTATCTGTGCACTATTTCTTCAGTTTCATCTGGCATGCCACCTTTATTGATATGCATGGAACCAATACCAGATTTGTATATCCTTGGTTTCCCTTGGCAATCATTTCTTTCTGTTATCCCATGGCAATGGAATCTTTAAAATGTTGTCTTGCTGATTTCTGTCGGGAATCAGTCTCTCGAATCTTTCGTACCATTTTTGTATTGGCATCCTCCGTGAAGAAAATATTATGATCTGAGCAAAGTTCAAGCAGTGAAGCTTGGTTGTGCTTTTGTGGGCCTGGGTGCTTATCTGAGCAGCTTGGGGTTTTCTTGTTTTGCTATCTCCTGTTAAAAGTAATGGTAATATAATTATTTTGAATTAATATAAGCGGTGAACAGAGAGACTGGCATCACATCAAGTAGAAATGTATTAGCTTATTTTTGCCAATACCTCAGGCATTGAGAGGATTGTTAATGACTCCTGGGTTAAGGTAAATTCTTACTGGAGTTTTGTAGTTTTTGACACTATGAGCTTTAAGATGGATGGTAATTAATCTTCAAAAGCATCAAATTTTGTCATGTTCAAAGATTAATTAATCTCCGGTCATGATTTATGAAGCTCTAGTTTTAATTGATTTGTAAGTGTTATTATTTGCTGTTTGGAACAAGAATTGAATTTACTGATGATGTTTTTTTTTCTGGAATAGAAAATTATGAGCATTCAGTGTAGTGAATAATAGGTTACCTGGATTGGTTGTTGTGGTTACTGACACTGATAATTTATTTCCATTAAGGAAAGAGTTAAAAAAAAAGGATAATTTAATTGGTTGAGTGGTTTATATGCTCTTGCTTTGTATATGTTTTGTGCCTTGCACTATCAATTATGATATGGTGTTCATGGTCACCTTATTTATTTTCTTTATCTTGTATTTAGGATTTGGCATTTGATCTCTCTCTCTCTGCACTTTTGGGTGATAACATCTACAACTTTGGAGAGTTGCTTGCGCATCCTATAGTAAGACTATCTTCATAACCGCCCCTTTCCTCTCCTTATATATCTGTGTAGCTTTCTACTCTACATTGTGGGTTTGGGATGAACATTTATTTTGCTTTACAGATAAAGAGCCTTCTGGGAACTCAGGTTGAGTGGCTCTACTACATTCTCCAGGCATTTAACTCTGGTGACTTAGTTTGTTATCAAGAACTGTGCCGCGTACACAATGCTGCCCTGAGGGCCCAGCCAGCATTAGTTCAGAATGAGCCAAAGCTATTAGAAAAGATTAATATTCTCTGCCTAATGGAAATTATCTTCAGGTATGTGTGCATTTGCAACATCTTTCCACTTGTGGTTTGATGGCCAAAGTTTAGCAAACCATGCACCACTTGTATCAGATTATTGCTGGCTGAACTTAGATATACTTCCTTGCAGCCGTCCTTCTGAAGATCGAACTATTCCATTAAATGTCATTGCTGAGCGCACTAAGCTTTCCATTGAGGATGTGGAGCATCTTCTCATGAAGAGCCTTTCTGTAAGTCCAACTCCCTCTACCCAAATTTATGTTGGAACTTGTATGAGATACATAAACTTATATTTCCGCAGTAAGCAATCTTTCAGTGAAAACCTGTACAGTTTACATTAAAAAAAAAATTCAAAAAGTTTTTAGATCTCTTGAGGGGAAAAAACGTTGAGCTCATTTTCATACATGTTTGTTGGGGACATGCATGGTTGACAACATGTTATACTAAGTGTCTGTTTGAGAGTGTGTTTGAGGTTGTTTTTCAAATTGCTTTTCGTTCAAAACTGCATCAAAATTATGTTTTATTATTTTTTTAAAAATATTTTTTGATATCAGCACATTAAAATAATCTAATAACACACAAAAAAATTAAATTTAAAGCAAAAAAATTCATTTTTTTCGAAGATGTTTTTTTTTCTACACCCCATAAATGTTTATCGGTGTTTGTACTCCATGAAGAGCATGGCCATCTGCTCCTTCTGAATGCTCTTTATTTGTTGGAAATAAGAACTTTTCTTCATTTGTTTATTGGCTGCAATTTTGCCAAGGCAAGTGAAATGTTTATTGTTTTCAATCTTTCTTTACTTTGAAGCAAAAGATGAGTTGTGTTATGTGCTCCAAAAAGAAGCCAAGAGATTGGAATCTTCTTTACTGAATTGTTCTCTGTGATTTGTATTGATTTTCAGTAGTGATGCATTAACTTCAAAACATTTTAAGGCTCGAAACTGTTCAATTATTCCCACATGAATTATGGCATTACCATGATCTAGAATGCATCAACTCAAATTTGGTAATTGCATTCGCTTCTCTGTGCACTTTTTTATTGTGTTTGCATGATGTAAAGCGAATGCTGTGATTTTGCTAACAGGTCCACCTTATTGAGGGTATAATTGATCAAGTTGAAGGAACAGTGCACGTTTCATGGGTACAGCCAAGAGTTCTGGGGATTCCACAGATCAAATCCCTGCGAGATCGACTGGACAATTGGTTGGAGAAAGTGCACACTGCTTTGTTATCGGTTGAGGCTGAAACACCTGATCTGGTAGCATCATGATTTTTTAAACTTCTGGTTTTTGATTACCTTTCTGCCTACTGTAACAATTTCGTAAATCCAAAAGGCGAATATCGATGGGTGGCTAAGTGGAGAGACTATCTGTAAGACATGTGGGCAGTCAAGGCAAACTTTGTATGCTTCTTTCAAATTCCAGAATCCTTTTGATATTTTAGAAACGGTAATTTTATTATTTATTTTTTTCTTAAAGGAGTTGCCTGTGTATTATTTTCACTTGGGATTTGTGGCTTATAGAAGGTGGTCTGCCAAGAGACATGGTTGAATCGACTGAGAAGAACATTCTTTCTTGCTACTCTTAGAATGGTTATCACGTAATATACACTATTTAATATTCCCGAGGTGCGTTAGTCGTCGTTTGATATGAAGCCAGCAGCCGCCACCGCATTTTTAATCATCCTTTCCAACTACATTTTATTTCTGGCAATCATTCACTGGTAAGTTTTTTGAATTGAGTGTGCTCTGCTGATCTACTTATTTCATGCTGGCTGCTGTTTCTGGTCTGTGGGTCTCCTATTCGGCAATGACCCTGTACAGCTCTTTTGTGCTATTCTCCTTGCTGATGCTGTCATCGGCCAGCCTTCCTGTTATTCTTGCAAACAATTCTAGACTTTTTGCCTGCAACAAACGTGACGCCTGTTTTCTTCAGATCTAATGTTATCTTCTACTCTCTTTTTTAAACTGGAAAGGTTTTCAATGGGGTGGGACAGAAGTGCCATCTCTCACACATTGGACGGAATTTCAAACTTTAAACAAAAAGAATTAACACAGTTTCACATCAGTTAAAGATAAATTAATGGACAAGACAAACCATAATAAATATTTGAAGGTCCGAATCCAGCCAAAGTTCATCAATCAGTTAACTTTAAAGCTCGCAATTTTTTTGGCAACAAGTTTTTTATCAGCAAAATGAAACAATAGTATAAAGATGTTTTTTAAAATACAAAAATAAAGTCCTCAACTTGAAAGACTTGTGCTGAAGCGGGTTTTTTTTCTTTTCCAAGTATTGGAAATACAATGGAGAGCATGCTGGCTTAGTTATAGGATCCAGCGTAGCACACCACCACCTGAGCATAGCATGCACAGGTGGCTTCAATACGTATCTTCACACCAATTTAAAGACAATTCAAACCCTAACTTATCAATCATGGGGGGGGTTTACATGCAGGGCTCTGAAAGCATGTTGTTATCAACAGCACCCTCCTCCAAAAAGGGCGCAAACAGACCCCACTTGAAATACCTCACCGTATCATCAATAAAAACTGATCTTACAAAGAAAGAATATAAATCAGTCAGTCCTTATTAGTAAGGATAGGAACCTCCTTTTTTTACACCTTTTCTTTATCTATAAAGGAAATAAAGAGAACTCAAAAGCATCACCCTTGCCTGACAAATAGTGAGGAGCTCATGTCAGTACTGTAGAACGAATCCTCAGCTACACCATAGAAATTATCCTCTTTCTCCTCATCCCACCTGAGAACCTCCCTTGTGTACTTGAATGCCTCATCAATAGTCACTCGGTCCCTTGCCCTAGTTTGCCATACATATAGTTTACGGCCTGTGATAGAAGCATAGAGATCTTTAAACTTCACGGCGGCATAGTAGTAAGCCTGGTGAGCAAGTGACTGGTTGTTGTGGTGAGGTTGCACCGGACTGAAGTCATTAAACCACTCACAGGCACTTAAATGCACCCGATTAACCTTTTCTTCAAAGACATCATACTTGTTAAGTATCAGCACAAAAGGTGTATCCTTAAAGCAAGGGTGCCGAATCATTGTCTCAAATAGCTCCTTGCTTTGCATCATCTTGTTCTGAAGAAGAGATCCACTACCACTGCTCTCTGGCGAGAACCACATCTGATCGTAGTCACTAAGGGCTACACAGAATACTACAGCTTGCACGTCTTCAAACATTTCCACCCATTTGCACCCATCATTCATCCCCTTTGCATTTACTCTAATCAACTGATATCTGAAAGAAAAAAAATTGCAGGCATGAGTACTTGAATCCTGCCGACATGACAAGACAATAAAGAGAAGAAATTTCAGGTTCGAATGCCATGAACTGTGTTAGTGTACAAAAAATCAAGATTCCAGTACTTCACGATAAAAATCTGCTGAATGCGCTCTGTCAAACCAAGTGGGTTATAATGAAAACGTGTTAGTTTTCCATGGAAGGCATGCTGCCTGTCATCGAAAAAAGGTTCTGAGCTAGGGTGCTCGCAATGTCAATGCCTCTAGTAAAGATGAGATCTGTAAGGTTTTTGTTTTCCTTCCTGTTTGATGCTATAGTAGACCTATTTCAGGGGATTGTGCAGAAAATAGGAATTTTACCTGGTCAGAGGAGGGGGTGGAGCATCCAGATTATCTGTGTATGTTTCAGACATTGCACTGCGATCATCAAGGGAGAATTCTATGAAAGCCAAACCATTCCCTTGGGTGACCCCTTCTGCATAGAGAATATCACGTTCAGAGGGTTCATATTCATTGCTTGAGATCTCGACAGCCTGAAAGAAAAAGGACCATGTCATACAGCCCTTCAATGACCGTGTAATGATAATTAAGTTTATCTAGGATTAAACCATGCAAGAGACATCCATTAGATGAAAGACTACCACAATATCAGAACGGAAAACTTGGTGATTGAAAAGAATTCAGAAATAAGAAAATGGAAAATTATAGCTGTTATTCATATCAAGCAACTAATGTGAAATTCAGAACAATACCCGACTCAAGAAGTATTCAGCAACATCTGGAAGGAAGTGAAGCTCATTTTTTCTACTATATGTTTTCTGTGTGGCAGGATCTCTCCACACCTCCTCAACTAATGGAGCATACTCACGTGTTGCTGCAGGGAAGAAAGCATCCAAATCTCCAGTCGCTATAATATCCAGTAACCAGTCAGAGAAATGCTTCAACCTCGGGTTGATCGAATAGATACACGGATTAGTTTCACTGTGGTCAACATCTCCACCTGAAAAGATAGTCAGGATCAGATTAATTGAAGTTTTAGAGGGCACTCTAATAGTTGAAAAAAATGCAATAAATTATCTTCCATCCAAGTTCCACCCACCTAAAAATAGGGGGGGGGGGGGTCATAACCCCATTGAAAACTGTTTGCTAATAAATTCCTAAAAAATGTCGAGATTACTGGAAATTACTAGCATGCACCCAAAATCACAGCCTCCAAATGCTTAATAGTCAAGACATGACTTGAAGAGGATAAATGGAGGTGCTGTCACAAGAATTTTAATGCAAGAAAAGAAAAACTAGAAATTAAGACATTACCAGCGTCAGAATTTTGGTCTTCGAAACCAAGTGCTTTCATCCTAGAGACTGCCTCCTCCTCAAAGCGTTCCCGCCCATCAAGCAAAATGCTAAGATATCTGTACATATTGCTCTGGATCATTGATTTGATATCTTGCAGTTCTTCTGCTTTGAACTTGCTCCCATACAAAAATTTGGCCTGTTTAAGAAATGCATAATGCACATTAAAAACTATCAGAAGCCATAAAAAAAAATTCAAGTTCTAGCAAGGGACTTAAGTGGTGATGAAAACATGTCTAGAAAACTAGTCACCACAGCTTTTCAAATTCAGGCTGAGTTGTACTTCTATTGAGAAGTGCAACAGAGAAAGTGATCTTAATCTTACATGCATCAAGCCCATAATATCTCAAGTTCTTCACACTATCTTGTGGAATATAGTTGGTATAAAGTTTTGTTCGCACCCCTTGCTGACTAATAATGGATAGTTTGAATACAATTCAGTAAAGGGCTCAAATCTTGAACAAGGTAAACACAACATTCACTGCAATCAACTAACTTATTGCTCCACCAAGTTTGACATTGAGTAAGAAACAAATTATCAAAATGAAGTCACAGATACAGGAACATTGTTATTTCAGAATGCTTAACCAACTCATAACCACTCATATTTGCCAAGTGCCAATGCTCTAACAATGAATTCTTAATTGGATAGGCAGAAACTGCCCAAGCTATGGGGGGTATAAGATCTGTTTCAAGTGTGAGATGAAAATTCCACATTTGACTGATCTAGATCATAGCTAATCAAAGCACCAAACAGAAATGCCATACCTGCTTGAAGATAGTGCTGGTTCCGGAACCTTGAATCCCAAGTAGAAGTAGTTTCTGTATTTTTTTCTGCTCTAGATAATTTGGAACAGTGGTATAATTGCTGGCCTCATCTCTCTGTCCATGAGGTTGACCATGGGGCACAGGCAAAGAGAAAAGTGTACTAACAATCCTTGTTGATGCCTGTCTAGCAAAGAGCAAATCCAAGAGTTTCATACAGGACCTATGATCTTATACTGGTTGTGAACTTCTAATAAGGAGTTTCCAGCATATACCTTCTCCCAAATATTCCCCCTGATATTATTCTGACCTTCCTCTTCGTAACGACCATCATCATAGACCCAAAAATGAGTATCACGTGGACACTGCACCTTCGCCAGCTAAAACATTTGGACCAGGTTAGCAATTGCACAGGACATGAACAAAAAGTGACTGAAAGCACATACAATACACAATAACAAAGAGACTGACATGGAAGCTTGATACATTTACTCAGTAAGGAGAACCAATCCAAAAACTCGGACTAGCTATTGCAGCAACCTTTTATGTCGCAAGAGCACTAACATAAAAAATAGTATTGTTGCGCAGCATCAATAATAAACTATTAAACATTCACAAGCTGGGCACAGGCACAAGGTTAAGCTATTCTCCAGCTATGACTGAAATTGGGCACCATAGCTAAGCTGTGACCAAGATGAACTCAACTAGCATGAAGCATGATCTGGTGTGTCTGTATGCAAAGCTGCTATCTCACCATTACACACTTTGATAGTTCTCACCAATTTACTTGCTTCCCTAACCTCTATTTAGAGATTTTCTATTTTTACACTCATGTACTTCCCTAATGAGACTATAGCTTATCCTTACTAAAGCATTGCAGTCTTCATCCCCAGGAACAGAGCTTTAGACCACTTTGGAAGGACACATACAATCATTGTGGGAGCTAATAAGACATTGCCATTCTAACACATCTACTTTTTCCCACTACAACCTACCAAACCCTGCTCATCTTTTCCGATGTTAGGTCAATGCTGAGAGCAAGTGCAAATGTCAGCAATCAACAACCACAAAGCATTGTCCAATATCCCAGCGAAAAATTGGGCAATTGATACAAAAATAAACTCAGAAAATTCCCTCCCAAGCATTTGTCGCCAGCAATTAAAATAGAAAAACATGCTTGAAAAAAATTTAATGGAAGGGCTTAACAAATACTATTTATTAACTAGACAAAAAAACTTAACAAATCCTATTGCTTTGCTAACTAATCAAGAAAAAATGGGATTAGAGCAGCAAGCCTAAATGGTATTTAATACGGAGAACTCTAAAACGATTAGCATAATGCATGGACAATCAAACCTATTTCTTGATTCAATAGAAGCTAAGAGGGGTAAATAGAATAGGGAAAAGGATCTAAGATAAGGAGAGATGTATATGTAAAATAAGTTCCGATTATGCCTAATCCTAAATGGAATGTTGATGGGGGATCCAATCAACCTAGCAGCTATTTCACATTTACATGGCAAGAATTTAAATATTGCCTCTGGCATCACTCACTAGTACAAGAATTAACTGGAAAAAAACTTACTTTTAGAACCCTCAGTTCAAGTTTGGTAATTTCCCGACCATTAATGAAAACCTCTGTGCGACCACTGCTAGCATCAGGGCTAAGTTTCCCAGTAAAATTTAAGTTTGAACTGATGATTCTATCTGGTTTTTCTCCCTCCTGCAAAATAGCAAGTAAAGACTTCTAATCCATGCTGGACTGGAAGGAGTTGAATTTTTTCTGCAAGGGCAAGTAGAAAGAGACCTGATTGACATATTTTAATTTGAAAACTTGAATATCAACTCACCTTTCCCCAAAGACCGGATTCCTTATCATACCAAAATCTACCGGGTTTCAATTTCCGAGGAGGTAATGGGCATCCGAGTAATTCTGCCATCTCTTCTGGCTTCAAAGGATATCCATTCACAATCAGCTGTTCTGGCCGAAGTTGATTAGCAGAGCATTCTTTCTCTGCTTTCATAATTTGCTTGACTTCCAAAGGGCTTAGCAGTCGTGATAACACCCTTGAATGCTTGCCCAGCTTTGACCTCTTTGATTCATCAATTGGTTGACCAATGCATGTCACACACTTGCGTCCTTCAGGCATTGATCCCATAGCCCGAAGCACACAATTGCTGCAATACTTAGCATCACAAACCAGGCATGATTCCTTGGTTTCCCACCTCCCCTTTCCACACCTGTAACAAACCCTCCTTTTTTGCTTCTTCTTTTCCTTGGAAAACCCAGTGCACTCTGGATATACAGGCTTCTCTACATCAACATCTTTCCTCTCAGATCTATCAACAGTGTTAAATGTAACAACTGGCACTCTCTTTACTTCATTAGCCATTAGTTTTGGAGGATGACTAAGAGAATTGTGGACTGACCCTGGAGAAGCTGAAGCTGAAGCAGAAGAAAAGTCAGGGTTTAGCAAGACAGAAACTACTGACTCTGAGCTTGCTGATACTCTGGGAGTTTGATTAGGTGAACCAGCAACACCAGCTATTCGAGACACTGGCAAAGGTATTGGTTCAGTTACTGGAAGACCTAAATTTGAAACTAGTCTTTGTGACCCTGAAAGTGGTTCAGCAGTCAGGATCACATGAGAACTTACATCAAGAGGTTCAACTTTAGGGACATCATAAGAGACTGGTGGGCCATCATACATCATTGCTATAGAATAATCAAGCTTGGTCTCATCTTCAGGGAGAGGAACTCCAGGAGGAAGCATCTTTCTCGCCAATTCCCTCCAGCTTTCTCCCTTTATTTGCTCCATTTCTTCAACTATAACACTGAATAACTATAAAACTCACCTTCAATATCAAGTAATAACTTCTTAAGAATCACTGGTATCCAAATTAAATAATCGTAACCTTGTGGAACTGACATTAACAAGCACACCAATTATGTTGCAGCCACCAAAAGATCCACAGAAAACAAAGTTGAATGACAGATTGTAAGTGATACCCTTGATGAATTCTTGAAATCAGAACCAGAAATAATCAACAACGAAGCCGGCAATCAACAGCCGTATGCCCACCCAGGTAAAACTTTTGAAGTCTGCATATTTGAACGAATAAATCACAAACTGATCAAGAATTGATCAAAATTCAAATCAACATGAACCAAAAATCAACCATAGCAAGCACAACCAATTTAAGCAAATACCATCTGAGCTTAAACCATGTCACGGTCAAAAAATAAACATTCAAACTGAAACGTATCCAACATCAGCACTTTTAGAGTCAAAGCATGAGCTTTCAACAAAAACAACAAAATCCCAAATTAAATCAAATCAAGTTACAGTCAAAATCAAATAGCGAAACTGGAATTACCCGTTTGTCTTCGAGCTTTAAATTTACCAAAAAAAAAAAAACATTCGTACTAAGTCCAAAGTACTAATAATCAAAGTTCACATAGTCAAAACTACCAATTAAAACCCTAAGAACTTTAAAGACTAATTCAATACAAAAGAAAAGAAAAACCAGCCAGGGAAAGGAATCCAAAAAAGGGAACTTCATAAATGTACTTTTGAGCATAAGCCTTAAAGTTTCTAAAAGTAACAGAGCAGAGAAGTAAAGTAGAAACTTTAGAGAGAGAGAGAGAGAGATACCTGAAGAAAGGGACAGAATGAGAGAGAGCTTGGGGAAAATGTGAGGAGGGAAGAAGGTATTTAACTTTTCGACCCCCTATTCTACTTCTGCTGCTACTACTAATATGCTTCGAAGAACCCGAAAAAGCGTGAAAAGCTCTAAGCTTTATAGGGCTCTATTAGTCTGAGAGCCAACACCAGTGATGATATGGTGAAAGCTACAGGCAGAGAGAGAAGATGGAGAATGTGGGTCCCAGAGAAGGAAAGTGGGGCCCATAAATAATTTTGGTTTTGTGTTTTGTATTTTCCATGGGATAATATGATTGCTTAGTCCTTCAATTATTGGTAATTGGTCAAATCAACTTCTCTGTTTCATTTTCTTGTGAAATTGAGCCTTAAGCATCCAATTCAGTTGAAGCTGTGCCCCATTCCCATTTGGTAACTTGTTTCAACTGTGTTTTTTAAACATTTTTTTTATTTAAATTCAATGTGTTTTTTAATTATTTGGATTTGATGATATCAAAAGTAATTTTTTTTAAAAATAAAAAATATATTATTTTGATATATTTTTAATCTAAATATTTTAAAAAAAATAACTATCACTATACTTCCAAACACCTGATTGTTTTTTCACTTTGCCTGATTTTTTATTTTTTTAATCATAATTACAAATAATATTTTTTTAAATAATTCATCAAAAAAAAACATGAGTTATGTTTCACTTTAATTTTTTTTATTCGAAATAATATCATTTATTCTCAGGGGTACCCTTATAAGTGGATGGGAGTACTAAAACATTGATAAATTAAAAATAAATGATGCAATTTGAAAACTAAAATAAAATACAGGACTTGTTTCAAATAAACATTGATGCTCAAGGACCTCTCATAATCTTTTGCCCATTTCCGTGGCTCTTTTGCAATACAGTTTTTGTCCTCGTGAAGACAAGCAGTGGTGAGCTCGTGGGCGTGTGGGTACACGTGCTATAGTCAGCGAGTGATGGAGGAGGGGAAGACACGACAAAGATATTACTATTGTTTTTCTTATGTGTTTGACTGTTAAGTTAGCGTTTGGCCGTGCATGGTTAAGATTTTGCTTTCAAAATGGATTTTGTTTATAAAAATATAAAAATATTATTTTATTATTTTTTAAAAAAAATATTTTTAATATTAAAAAATTAAAATAATTTGAAAACATAAAAATAATTAATTTTAAAATAAAAAATAGTTTTTTAAAAAAATATTGACACTACTGTTTGAAATAATAACTGCAGTTTTTAAAATAATTATTAAAATCTTTTTTAAATAATTATTAAAATCTTTTTTAAAATAATTTAAAAATATTTAAAAAAAAATCTTGAAAACTTTAATCAAAATGTTGGCCAAATACCTTTTTTGTTTTTAAAATTCAATTTTTTTTTTGAAAAAACCTGTTCTTTTATTTTCAAATTAGATTTTTTTAATATTTTTAAATACATAAAGTTAATATAAAAAATTATTTTAAAAAATAAAAACAGTAATTCTCGCTATTACAAGCAGCACCCTGAGGTCAAATAAAGTAAACTGCGCGGTAAGTGTGGGCCCAGATTTGGGATTATTGGATTCTCCTGTTATTCTCTCTCTCTCTCTCTCTCTCTCTCTCTTTAACAGCTATTATTGCTTGTCTCGGCATGCCGGTTTTTAACATGTAAGATTATTTTAGCCCCGTTTATTTGTCACGATTTAATTGGTGTAAATTAGCTTCTTCTTTTTTAAGAAATGTTTTTTATAAAATTTCTTGAGAATGAGTTATTTTTTAATGTGATAATGTCATGAAAACTAAATTGAAAAACATTTTCAATGTTTAACTATGCCATGAAATATAAATTAAAAATAATTTATCAACGACTTTTTTTTCAGGTTTATAAATAGAACAAAGACTAAATATTATATATAAAAATGTTTAAGAAAGATGGAATAAAAAAACTAATTTTATCGAATATTTTAAATAAATCAAGATTTAACCTAATCTAAACACAGTTACGTCCTTCATTTTATGCTTAATATAAATCAAGATTTGATAGACCTCTGGTAAATAAAAGATTTATGATTTTGATAGTGCAACAAAAAAGAAAAAATAAAAGCTACAGAAAGTCCAGTTAGGCTAAGCCCAACCGGACTGGCCACCCTATCTCCATCTTGCTGGGCCAGCCCAGGCGAACCAGTTATGGTCGTTTCAACACCAGTCCCACGAGCAGCTGGACGCCACACCAGCTGCCTTGAAGGGGTAGCTTCCTAGACCTAGCAATCACTTATTCACTTCAATCAAAGTTCAAAGTTTAAAACAAGTTCATCAATACCGTAGGTTATATTATTTACGTGTGTGTATATATAAAATTAAATATATTAATTTTAAAATTTTTAGTTAAAATCTAAAAATAAAATTATTTAGAATTGTGCTATTTAATCTAAAAAAAGACACAGTAAAATATTTTTTTTGAATAAAATTATAAACATGTATAATATTACTAGAATATCATTATCAATATTGCAATGTCATTATATTTTTTGATTGCTCTAAAATTTTAACATAATATATAAATATGTCAAGAGACTTCTCGTTAAATTTCATATCAATTTAACGGTCAGATTAAGATATATAATTGATATTGTAAAATTATTTATTATTTTAAAAATATTACTTGGTCAAAATAGAACGAACAGAATGAAACCAGAATATTTAAGTCAAAATTTACAGAACATGCCAAAATTTTAAACAAGGTAAAAACTACATTATTTTATCTTTGAATAAAATATAATGATAATATTATAAATAATTCAATATTTTCTGTTCATTTTTTTGGCACATCAGAATAAAGGTATAAAGCATTATGAGCTTATAAACTTTATGATATAAAGTATAATTTTTTAGAAGAACTAAACAAATTAATAAATAAAAAAATTACAGAATACTTAGTTTAATTATACCTACATAAAATTTGAAAGTTCTATGTTATTTAGGTATTTCTTTTTTTAGCATCTTTAAAATGAAATGTTCCCTTTTTTTGTTTTTGAGTTTGAATCTTGAAATAAGCATTTAGAAGAAAAAAAGGTTATTTAAATATATTATGCAGATATTTTAAAAATCACCTGGAAAATAAATTTAATTTTTTGGTTGAATCATAATCTAGTCTAAAAATATATTTGAACTTGAATAATAATAATAATAATATAATAATAATAATAATAATAATAATATAATAATAATAATATAATAATAATAATAATAATAAAGGAGAAATGGGCCCCAATACTGACTTGGGAGATATAAAGGGTTGCCTAAGCCTATAGGGGCAATCTAGGAGACCCAACTACACACCAAACATTATCCTATCCAGAATCCACCAGTCCCATGAGCTGACACCATTTTTCTGGCTGGAATTCCCTCTTCAAATCTCATGGCTGAAGATCAGCATCTCTACAACTGCAACTATTTCCTGCCTCAAGAATCTAAGAACCTGCAACTTAATTCTCATACACTTTTCATGTTTGTTTCCTCCACCCTCCCTCACACAATTCTTCTTTGGCCATCTGAACAGAACCCACTTCCTAGTTTGCCCCATAAATCGCCCATCTTTTCTCCATATTAAATGCCAACTTGATGGTTAGTACAAGATGCTTTTCTTGTTGCTTCATTGTTACGTCTGCTTTACATAACTATAAAAATCTTGATCTCTATATCATGGTGCGGATGACAGGATGATTGGGACTCCAGTCCTACAGAAGATCCATTTTTTGTCACTACCAGAATGCTCTACACAAAGCACGGGATTAAGTTTGAAGTCAAAAGAGCAAGAATGTTTATCTCTCTTGAAGAGGTGCAAGAACATGGAGGAATTCAAGCAAGTACATGCTCAAGTCCTCAAGTGGGAGAATTCCTTTTGTGCAAGCAATCTTGTGGCAACTTGTGCTCTCTCGGGCTGGGGCAGCATGGACTATGCATGCTCGATTTTTCGACAAATCGATCAACCGGGTACCTTTGAATTCAATACCATGATTAGAGGTTACGTAAATGCTATGAATATGGAAAATGCATTGTTTCTTTTTTCTGAGATGCTTGAGAGAGGAGTTGAATCAGATAATTTTACATATCCCGCTCTTCTTAAGGCATGTGCCAGGTTAAGGTCAATAGAGGAGGGGATGCAGATTCATGGGTACATTTTTAAGCGTGGACTTGAAGGAGATTTGTTTGTGCAAAATAGCTTGATCAACATGTATGGCAAGTGTGGGAAGATAAAACTTTCATGTTCTGTTTTTGAGCAAATGGATTATAGAGATGTAGCTTCTTGGAGTGCTATTATAGCAGCTCATGCCAGTTTGGGTTTGTGGTCCGAGTGCCTATCAATTTTTGGAGAGATGAGGAGGGAGGGATCTTGCAGGGCAGAAGAGAGCATCCTGGTCAGTGTTCTCTCTGCCTGTACCCATCTGGGTGATCTTGATTTGGGGAGGTGCACACACGTAACATTGTTGAGGAACATTCGGGACATGAATGTAATAGTCCAAACTTCCTTAATGGACATGTATGTGAAATGCGGGTGTGTAGAGAAAAGCTTATCTCTCTTCCAAAGAATGGTGAAGAAGAACCAGTTGTCCTACAGTGTAATGATATCAGGGTTTGCAATGCACGGACGTGCTGTGGAGGCTCTACAGGTTTTCTCTGATATGCTTGAAGAAGGATTGGAGCCTGATGATTTTGTCTATCTGGGTGTGTTGAGTGCATGTAATCATGCTGGCCTTGTTGATGAAGGCCTGCATTGTTTTGACAGAATGAAACTTGAGCATGGAATTGAGCCGACAATTCAACATTATGGCTGCATAGTTCACCTCATGGGCAGGGCTGGGATGCTTAATGAGGCTCTAGAGCTCATCAGGAGCATGTCAATCAAGCCAAATGAAGTTGTATGGCGAAGCCTACTCAGTGCCTGTAAATTCCATCATAACCTTGAAATTGGGGAGATCGCATATAAGAGCTTGGGAGAATTGAACTCAAGTAATCCTGGTGATTATGTGGTGTTATCAAATATGTATGCGAGAGCTAAAAGATGGGAGGATGTGGCTAAGATTCGGACAGAAATGGCTCGCAGGGGTTTCATTCAGACACCTGGATTTAGTTTAGTGGAGGTGGAGAGGAAAATTTACAAGTTTGTTTCACAAGACATGTCACACCCTCAATGCAAAGGCATTTACGAGATGATTCACCAGATGGAATGGCAGTTGAAATTCGAAGGCTATTCTCCAGATACATCACAAGTATTGTTTGATGTGGATGAAGAAGAGAAGAGGGAAAGATTGAAAGCTCATAGTCAAAAGTTAGCAATGGCTTTTGCACTTATACATACATCTCAGGGTGCTCCCATTAGAATAGCTAGAAACCTCAGGATGTGTAATGACTGCCACACATACACCAAGTTAATTTCAGTCATCTATCAAAGAAAAATTACTGTAAGAGAGCGAAATCGGTTTCACCATTTTAAAGATGGAACATGCTCCTGTGGAGATTATTGGTAAATCATTTTTATTTATTTTTTAATCCAAGTCTTTTCTTATTCATTAAGATATTTCTATTTTTTTTCCAGCTACCTTCAAACAGTTCTTCCTTCTCCTATTTTTTAATTATGTGTTATACAAAGAGCTTAATTGGTGGTCAGTAGACTTGCTGAATTCAATACAATAACCTGATTTTCATTTTTATAAAAAGAAAATTGTCTAAGACCATATTAGAAGTTATTAAATCATATATACAAGCTAAGACTCTTTGGTTTAGGTGAATTTATACATGGTTAATCACTGCTGTTGATTTGATGGAGCTGAGCAAACCCAGGAAAATTCTGATTCAATATACCTGAAACCTCAAAAAATCAGATTCATCGTTTTCAAAAGTTCAGTAAACAAATGAAATCTCTCCAGGAAAATTGTGATTCAATATACCTGAAACCTCAAAAAATCAGATTCATCGTTTTCAAAAGCTACTTTATCGTATATTATTGGAGGAAGGCATTGCTAGTAATACTGTTTACTTTGATGTTGCTCATCAGTTCAGGTTTTCTGTCTCATTTTTATCCCTTCTCAAGCTGAACAAGTTCACAATGTCTAAAGCAAATATTTCTAAATCAAATTTGCTACCATTAAGATGATAGACCTAATTAACTTATCACGAATATGAACTGCCGAAACAGCTGGTGTGATTTCCTTGTTCCTGGATCTCCAGTTTCTAGAGAAACACTATGAGGGTCTTCCCTGACCAACAAGGCCAGAACATTGAGCGAGCTCCAGGCTTTGGTAACATTGCCTCCAGAGTCCCCTACATAATGGCAATGACTGCATCAAAGCCACCTGCTCCAGGAACTCCGGCCAACAAAACTCCTTCCATGCTCATAGTAGCATCCAAGAGTTGAGCCTGTGATTCAGGCTCTTTCTGCAAATTTAGAAAGTTTAAAAGGGATTATTGAATAAACAAAAAAAAAAAGCTGAAAATCTAAAGAATCTAATTAAATTGATATTTGGCTCTATAAGAGAAGCAGAATGAGAACCCGGCACAAGTGCACAACATCTTCTGTTTGCATTTCACAACAGATTTATGAAGTTGCTGTTTATTAATGTTTTCCTATGAAAGGGAACAATAATTTCCCAGCCAGAAGTTGCATACCAACTTTGTGGACAGTTGTATCAGACATTGTTCTTCTTGCTCCTAATAATGCTTTGAAGACTACTTCTTGGCTTGGTTCAGTGGCTTGCTCTATCCACTGTTAAGGCAATTCATGACATTATATCAAAATCAACTCTAGGAGGACAAAAAGCATGTCACGCGGTACAGAAGGAGCACCTAACAATAAAGGTCAGAGAAAACAGGATAAATAAAACTTGACATTGTAAATGAAAATTGGCTATTTGCACATGGTTCTCCATAAACAATATGAAACAGTTGTGTTTTGGATACAACACATTTCTTTGGAGAGTAGTTAAACTCATTTCATGAAAAACTGAAAGAACCCTATAATAGTGCATTGTTAGTTAGTTTCCTCCTACTATTTAGTCAGAGATACTGATGGTCTTCAGAGGAGAATGTGGAGTAGGCTAAGATTGATAGGAAAGTATAGAGCAACACCAGTAGAGGTCTCCAAGAGGCGTGACATGATGGCAAAAAGCTTGTGATCTGCACAGCAGGTCGCGAGTTCGAGTCAAGACGTGCACCATTTGTAAGAGCCTGAAACAATCGGGGTTTTATTCACTCTTCTGGGCCCATAAAATATGATTTCCGAGGGATGGGGTTTGCTCGCATCCAAAAAAAAAACTCCAGTAGAGAAGTATTTATATCAACTGTGATAATGAAAAAGAACAGCACTACTGATTGCCAGATATTAAAATACTGCCCAGCAGAAAGTCACTTCGCTAGACTTCAGCAACCAGGAAATAAGGAAGAACAGTAGAAGACAAGGACCTTCTTAGCAGACCCCGAAAGAATTCAATCTCCCACTCTCTATTTATCTATTTGTTTATTGACAAGTAAGATTCAAATATATGATAAATCAGTGCCCCGCAGAAACAGCCCCTCTAGCTAACACCATATCCAAAGCTTGGAAACCAGATTTCCTATTCTGTTTTCATTATTGAGGTGTTGGCAATGAAACAATGACAAGGCTTTATATTATTCTTTAACACTAGATTGAACGAGGCGATGTGAAAATCACCATGCATGGTGTTGGTTCAGTCAATTATAGTGCTCCAATGATCAGAATTCCTTAGTGTTTATGGGTGTTTTCTCAGGAATTCACACTCCTAATTGATCGATTCCGCGTCCTAGAAATATATAGAGTTCAACAAAGACATTTGCTAGTTAATCTTCCACCCTTAGCATGACTATAACAGAGTTTAATGTTCAATTATTTGTTTCATTCATCTCTAACTGGTCTTTAAATACAGAATTACAGATTGGTTTGAATAACCCAATTGATAAGATAAAGCTAGTGTCCTAAGTATACGGGATTACATATTTGAATTTGAATTTAAACTAAAGAGATAATTTAAACTGAAGATATATCTCTAACATACCCCCTCAAGATGGAGGTCGGGGAAGAACTCCAATCTTGGACCGTAGTTGTTGAAATCTCGTGCGTGGCAGAGGCTTGGTGAGTGCATCTGCGAGTTGATCGGCAGATGAAACATGAGCCACTCGCAGGCTTCCTTTTTGAACTTGATCTCTGATGAAGTGAAAATCTATTGCCACATGCTTCATGCGTGAGTGAAATACTGGATTGGAACACAGTTGTGTGACTCCTACATTATCACAGTAAATGACTGGACAATTTAATTGAGAGACTCCAAGATCAGCAAGAAGATAACTTAACCAATTAAGCTCGGCAGCTGTGTTGGCAACAGCTCGGTACTCTGCTTCTGTGGACGAACGTGCAACTGTCTGTTGTTTCTTTGAGCTCCAAGAAACTGGATTGCGACCAAGGTATACAATGTATGCACTTGTTGAAGAAAAATCGTCCCTGTCACCTCCCCAGTCAGCATCGGAATAGGCCTGTAGTTGAAGAAGTGAGTCATTGTGCTGTTGATTGGAGAAGGCATGAACTTGAAGTGGGGAGTGTCGATGAAGTTGAAGACCATCATTGATGGAACCACAAAGGTACCGTAGCAGACGCTTGACAAAGAGCCAGTGCTCAGTAGTGGGGGAGTGCATGTATTGAGATAGCTTATTTACTGCGAACGCAATATCAGGCCTTGTGAGCAGCAGATATTGAAGACTTCCAACAACTTTGCGATATTCAGTAGGATCATTCAATGGAGACCCAGACTTTGATTGCAGAATTGGTGAAGTGGGGAGTGGTGTGAGCACAGGTTTTGCTTCATTCATTTTGGTTTTCTGTAGTAGGTCCATGATGTATCTCCTTTGCGACAACAAAATGCCTTGTCTGTTTGGAATTACTTCCACCCCCAAAAAGTATGCCAATTGTCCGAGGTCTTTGAGTGAGAATCTGGAGGCAAGTTTATCAACAAATGAATGGATTAGTGTAGCATTACTTCCCGTGATGATTAGATCATCAACGTACACCAATATGTAAATAACGTGAGCACGGTCACGAAGAACAAACAGGGATGTGTCTGCATGTGAATTCTTGAACCCACTCTGCTCAAGAAAATTTCGAAGTTCTTGATACCAGGCTCGGGGAGCCTGCTTCAAACCGTAGATGGCTTTTTGCAGTTGACACACATGTGACGGGTGATCCTTGTCTACAAACCCCGGTGGCTGCTGCATAAATACAGTTTCAGTTAGGCGTCCTTGCAGGAACGCGTTGTTGACGTCTAGCTGTTGCAGTGGCCAGTTTTTAGAAATAGCTATACTCAGCACAACCCGAATTGTGGTGGGTTTGATTACTGGACTGAATGTGTCCAGGTAATCAACACCTGGGCGTTGATGAAACCCCTTCGCTACAAGACGAGCTTTGAACCTTTGAACTGTGCCATCCGAATTTCTTTTAATCCGATATATTCACTTGCAACCCACAACATTGTGTTGATCAGAAGGTGGGACTAACTGCCAGGTTCCATTGCGAACTAACGCATCACATTCCTCAGACATTGCTTGACGCCAACGAGTGTCTTTGATTGCATCTGTAACTGAAGTGGGTTCGACATCACTGGTTTGAAGAAGCTGAGTGTGCAGACTTAACTTTTGGATGGGTTTACGAATGTTATTTTTGGCTCTTGTTGTCATAGGATGAGTGGAGACAACACTGTTGGAGGGTGGCTGAGTGGTAGATGAAGGTGGTGATTGATTAACCAGTGTGGAAGGGAAGTGATCGGAGCTGTAGGAGAGGGTGACAGACGGTATGGAAGAGTTTGGTGTATGAGTAGATTCTGGTGGCAATGTGAAGAGTGGAACGGTGGGTGCCACGTCACGAAGAACAGGTGGAAATGGATTTGTGGTGGAAGAGTTGACACGTAGGACTGGTGGAACCCACGGGTCAATGACAGTTGAAGAGTTCGGACGACTTGTCGTCTGGGCAGTCAGGGATTTAAACGGGAACTCAGTTTCCACAAATCTCACATGGTGTGAGACATGGATTTTTCGAGAGTGGGGATCATAGCAGTAATAGGCACTCTGGCTGAGTGAATAGCCAAAAAACACACAGGGGTGTGAGTTTGATTCGAGTTTATGGGCAGTGTAAGGTCTCAGCCAAGGATAGTAGAGACATCCAAAAATTTTCAATTTGGAGTAATTGGGTTCTCTTTGGAAAATCTTCTGGAATGGGGATTGAGGGTTCAAAATGGGTGATGGCATGCGGTTGATGAGGTACACAGCTGTGGAAAAGGCTTGGGGCCAGAACTGTGATGGTATTGAAGCATGGGTAAGTAACGCCATGCCTATCTCAACAATGTGCAGGTGTTTTCTCTCAGAAATGCCATTGTGCTCAGGCGTATGTGGTGGGGTTGTTAGGTGAGCAATGCCAGAATCGGAGAGAATGTTGGCGAGAGCAATGTACTCTCCGCCGTTATCTGAGTATAGATGTTTGATTCTGGTTTGGAAGTGGTTTTTACTAAGGGCTTTGAATTTGAGGAACACAGACTTGACATCAGATTTTCGATGGAGAGGGTAAAACCACACATATCTAGTGAAGTGATCAATGAATATGACGTAGTATTTGTGACCAGTGGTGGAAATTATGGGTGAGGTCCAGACATCCGAAAATAGGAATTGAAGAGGATGAATGGATTTAATAGTAGATGTGGAAAAGGAAAGCTTGTGACTTTTATTGCATAAACAGGCATTACAGAACTGAATTTTTGACATTGAGGGAGATGATCCTAGATTATTGCGAGTCATAATTTGCTGAAGGATTGAAGGAGCAGGATGCCCGAGTCTGTGATGCCACTGAAGGGAAAAGGTTTTGATGGAGGAAAAGGCCAGTATTGGGGAGTGAAGTGGCCATTCATAGATGCCATTATATGCGTGACCCTTCAGCAATATCTCTCCCGTTCGAAGACTCTTCATAAAAAACAGATTATGTAAGAACTCAATTGATACATAATTAGTTTTGCAAAACTTAGATATTGAGATGAGATTTTTGTGAAGGGATGGGACACACAACACTTTGTCTAATTGAAAAATATGATTAGGAGAGGGGAGTGAAGCGGAACCAGTATGTGTTACTAGAAGGGTTGAGCCATCGCCAATCATGAGATCATCATTTCCATTGTATGGAGAATGGAGAGAAAGGTTGTCCAAGTCAGCTGTGACGTGGTGAGAAGCGCCAGTGTCAAGTAGCCAAGACTGTTGGTTGCCAGTAGTTGCCATATTGGCTTGAGGTTGTGAAGGTGGATAGGGAGATGTATTGAATTGATTACCATTGTGAATTGGAATGAGACGAAAAGATGGGCAACGTTTGGCAGTATGCCCTTGAACACGGCATATTTGGCATTGACTCAGGTAAGGTCTTGGTGGTGGATGGGAGTTTGGGAATGAAGGGGATGAATGGGGTCTGATTTGGGGTGGGCGGTAGGAGGGTCGCCAGGTATTGGAGGGAGGATTTTGGGGAGGATGCCATTGGCGATTGGGCTGGCGATAGGAGAGATGAGCAGTGGCTGGAAATGAAAGTGGATCAGCATTGTTGGTTTGAAGTTGGACTTCAAAGTTCAGTAGTTTCTCATGCAATTCCTCAAATGAAATGGATGTGTCACGTGCTTGGACAGCACGAACAAGTTCACTGTAATCATCAGGAAGGCCATCGAGGATTTTATCTGTTATGTCTTCCTCATCAAGTGGAGCACCAAGGAGAGCGAGATCATCTGCTCGAGTTTTGATTAGCTGCATGAATTCAGAGATGCAGAGAGAGTTTTTGGCTGTGTTTTTAAGTTGGAGCTTGAGTTGTTTGATGCGGCCTCGGGAAGGTTTGGCATAAGTATTGGCAAGAATGGCCCAAGCTTGCTTGGATGTTTCGGCTTGAGCAATGAAGGGAATGAGATGGGGTGTCATGGAGCCAATAAGTGCATTGAGTATTAGTTGATCTTGACGTGTCCATAGTGAATGAGCAGGGTTGGGAATTGTGGATTCTGATTGGGTGATGGTGGCAGGTGGACAGGGAGTGGTGCCATTGATGTAGCCAAGGAGGTCATAGCCTACAAACAGAGTTTGAAATTGCAACTTCCATGATAGGTAATTGGTAGAGGTAAGTTTGAGTGGTGCTTGAGCAGAAATGTTAATGGTGATAAGTTGCTGGGATGTGGTATTTTCGGTGCCTGGAGTTGTGTTTGTTGCCATGGTGAATGGTTGACTTAGCAGGAAAAAAAATTGAAGGTTTTGGCTTTATGTAGATCGTGATAGCTCTGATACCATAACAGAGTTTAATGTTCAATTATTCATTCATCTCTAATTGGTCTTTAAATACAGAATTACAGATTGGTTTGAATAACCCAATTGATAAGATAAAGCTAGTGTCCTAAGTATACGGGATTACATATTTGAATTTGAATTTAAACTAAAGAGATAATTTAAACTGAAGATATATCTCTAACAGACTATGCCTGAAAGTGTTGTTTCAGGGTTTGCTCCTAGCAGGGCGTGTTTCATCTTTATACTTCTTTCTCATTTTGTTACGTTCAAGTTAATCATCTGCTGCAAGTTGTCACTCCGTACAGAGATAGCGTTTGCTACGTTATTAAGTAAAGCATTGTCCCTCAGAATCGTATCACTGTTGTGAACCTTTATTCTCAGCGAATCCATGGGGGAAGTTATTTTTTATTTATCAGTAACTTTTTTTCTTAAAAAACAACAACTAATGGTCTATCACATAAAAGATACAATGTTCTTAACGTAGGTCAAATCCATAACCTCAGGTCAAAGCCATGCACTAACCAGTTGAGTTACGAGATAAATATGGAGGTCATCCATTTTTTTATTCAAGAAAAAAACACAGATGACAGGTCTTTTATCGCTCAAAAATACAATTATCCCCGGACAAGCTTCAACTCATACACACTCGTTATCTTCCTGAACTAAGGTGTTAAGTACTTACTGTTCTTCTGTCTAGTGGTCTTCCGGTTGATTCGTTCTATCGCTTCGTTTCGGTTAAATATAATATATTTTAAAAAAATATATATTGTCACGTTATCAATTATATATTTTAATTTAATGGTTGTATTAGAGTGGTATTTTACAAGAACGTTCAGAGTTTAGAAAGGACATTCAATATTGCCAATGAATTTATATTATTTTTAAAAAAATCATAATTTTAGTTTGAAAGGGTTTTTTATGTGTTTTTTTTAAAATTGAGTTTTTCTTAATTTTATTATTTATTGAGAATTGAGTTTCATAATTTATTTTTACTCTCTTTATTCGAGGTTATTATGGTCTTATAGCCCGAGTCACGAACTAGGTTATTATGGTCTCTTATAGCCCGAGTCACGAACTTGGAAAATTAATCCAATTTTGATTTAGGTTAATCCAATAATTTTTTGTTTTAATATTGTTTTAGAAAATATATCATTTTGATTTATTTTTTTTAAAATCAAACTATATTTTTACTCATTGTTTGTTTGTCTTTAAACTCATCAAATCGATCAATTCAAATTCTCTCAACTTTTTTTACTTGTATTTAAATTTTGAATTGCATAATTTTAAATTAATTTATATTTGTACTTGAATTATATTTATTAATATATAATTTATATCAATATATATTAATATAATATATATATATATATATTAATATATATTGATATATATATATATATATATATATATAAACAATATAATCTTCAAACGACTTGTCAAAACCAAAATATTTGTTTCAATTGAAAAAACAAAACATCAACTAAAATGATATTTAAAACCTAAAAAATGAGACCATAAAATTAAAAATATATTAATTTGGTTGATTATTCATTATATTAAACACACTATTTAGTGTTTTTTTAAATATAACCCGACTGCAACTGGGCCTGCCTGCAAGTATTGATCGCATCTTGGGCTCTCGTCCCCATGTACATCCACGCCAACACCACCCATGCCGATGCTTGAACGTTGACTGGTATTCTAAAACCAAGACTTTTATTCATCTTCTTCAACAGAATCCAATTTCTTCTTCTTTTATCATTGAAGGATAGCAAGCACCCAGCTAAGCATTCCACTGATTTCGAATTTCCTTTTGATTTTGTTTCCACGCTTTCCCTTGACTGCAAAAGGAAGAAGAAGAAGAAGAAGTCATTGTCCAAATTGTGCTCAAGGTGTGTTTGATTTTCTTTTCTCAATGAAATTTAGTAGAATTTTTTGAATTCAATTGGATTTCCATGAGTTTAAATGCTTTTGAATCAAAGCATTGATTTCTTTATTTAATCATGGACTTGCAATTGCAGGTTTCTTTTCTCTTAAGAGTCGAAGCACTAAAGAGATGCAGAAACTGGGTGACTTCAAACTGCCCCAGTTCTTTAATTACCCGCCCTACTTCACGTATTCTCCTACCCTTTCTACTTTCCAATTTTGGTAGAGTATTGTAGATTCTGTTACTTATTGGGTTTTCATTTAATCATCTTAGTATTATATTTTGCGTGTTTTTCCCTCTTAAGTTTGCAGCCAGTTAGGGACACTCGAGAGAAGCAGGTACAACTCTGGAAGGAATTTATCCTTGATTACTGTAGGACTCAAAAGATATTCGTGATTGAACTGGAAGAAGAATTTCCTCTGTTTTCAAATCATTTGATCGAAAGTAGGTCTTGTATTCTCTTCAAATTCTAATTATGTTGTGTTATTTACTTTGAACAACTCTGTAAAAGAAGACCTCCCTTGTAGTATTGTTAAGGCACTCACAAAACCGTTACATTTGGCTTCATTAAAAGCATTGCATCAGAATCAAATGTAAAGAAATTTCACCTGGGAGCTACAATGTGTTTATTTCCATTTTAAGTATTTATACATGCCCGCATCTCATCCAGGAGTCTTGACTTGGTATGCTTGGTATATGAGCAAATTGCCCTTATGCAATATGAAATTTGAGAAGAGTTCATGATGGTTTAGGCCCTTCTTGTGCAATCAATTCTTTCCATCACAACTTACTGTCCCGTTGTATGTCATCATAATAGCATAGTCAGCTGGATTACCCTGGTGAATTTGATGGTATGGAGTTTTATTACACAGGTTGAATTTCGGGAGGTATGTTCTTGGGTTTTGACATGGAATGCAATTGATTGGAGGTGGATACTTCATTGCTTAATGAAAGATAGTAAATTTGACATGTTATTTTAATAACTTTAATGTATAATTAGATCTTCTCAGTCAATTTAAGTTAGCATGACAAATCATTGATTTATATCTTTTATGTTGTTGTGAATTCTTATGTGCTTTTCCGTTGTTGGTACATGAAAGTGAGCAATGAAATCAATTTAATTCATGGTGCAGGATCTCTCAGTAATGAAGCTAGAGAAGCATTTCTCTCAGCATTAGTGTCAGAAGGTTAATTTTGATCATTTTCACTTAGGCCTTTATTTGATTTTATACTGTTGAGATTAACTTACCAAGCAAGAGATGTTGTTAGCACAGTAAGTTCAATGTGTACTTTCTTAAATGCAATGCTGTTCTAACAGGCCGTGCAGAATGGTTAGACAGAGGACATAGAAAATGCCTGATTCTTTGGCACCGGATTCAAGATTGGGCTGACATTCTCTTACAATTTGTGAGTGAATTATGGATTGATAAATGGGATTGGTACCTTTAGCATTTTTCTCATAATAAACTTGCTTATTTATCAGGTGAGAGATAATGGCTTCGAGGACAGTGTCATGACTGTTGAGGAAATACGCACAGGGGTTGAATCTCGGGGAACAGGTAAAGTTTGATTTGGATGATTATATGCAGGTTTGATAATGATTTTCAAACCAGTGTGGAAAGCATATAAGTTTTGAACAATCTATTTAATCGAACTCTATTCAGCCAATTCTTTTGTTTGGAAAATCTGAAATATAAAAATCAGTTCTATTTGCCATAAGAAATGAAGATTTTTTTACTGCTGTAAATCACACAGTTTCTGGTTCTATTTGCTAGAAACTCTTGTGGCTATCATTTGAATATCCCCAAAATACCTACTAACAAGCCTCTTCTCTCATCATAGAGAATCATAACATTTCGTCCAAGCAGCCATCTGCTATTCTCAACAGCTATCAGTTTTGATCTGCTTTAGCTACAAACTACTCCCCAGTAGGCATCACTTATCTTATCCCAGTTATATTCTCAAAAGCTGTCACCGTTGAAGCTTTAAGAAAAATGCTTGAAGCAAGCATGTATAAAATAGAAATCCTCTCATAGGCAGATAAAAATATGAGGTCTTTATTATTTTTTTTGTGTTTTTATCAGGATTTTGTTTACATAACAATGATTTCGCAAGTATTGCAAATAAATACATTTTGAACATCATGTGTGTTTGTTTCATGTCTGTAATATAGAATCAGGAGTTTTCTTTCATTGGGACAAGAAAACTGAAAGGAAGAACAAAATTGGCATTTGTCCATAAACAAATTCTAACCACCTTTTTTTTAACTGTATTCTTTAATGAATTATGCATACACTCTGGCTTGCACCTAACCATTTCCCCTTAGATTATTTGGTGTGCGTATTCCAGTGAGAGATTTCAAGACTACTTGTAAGTAATTACTTAAGAGCTCAATCAATTTGAGACTGTTTGGTTTTCTTCTTCTTTTTTTTTTATGAAACTGGATTGTGGTTTCCTTGATTATCCCCTCTAGGATTAGTTTTCCTCTCCTCTAATACTGCCTATATAAAAGACCCTGGTCTGACATTTAAGACATGCTATTGCTTATTGATCAAATAAAAGGCACTCCACACCTTCGTCGTTGATTTTATTTTCTTCATCTCATAGTTTTATACGTGTAGATCTCATTGGACATAGATTAGAACATAGAGGTGGTGGAGAGGAGTATGGTAAATTACAGGTTTGAAACTCGCCAACTTAAGAGAAGAGTTTATCACATCTGGACTTGTAATAAGCCACGCTGCTACTGTTTGTGGTTATTTTTGAATGTTGTCTCTGGGAATTACTTCAAGTTTGTGGCGTTTCTGGGGATGCCTATTAGTACTCTCTAACAATGAAATCTAAGAGTGCTGTGGTCCATTTGCTTCCAGCAGTAGGTCCTGTTATCTGCATATCCCAATTTTTTAATGTTTTATCCTTCTTTAATATCACTGTATCAAGATCTTTCTTCCACTCTCTTTAGCACACTTCCTGTTGTATTTATGCTGATACCAAGTTTTCTGTACCAAATACCAGAGCTTCATGGAATAGATCGCACAATTTTGATGCGGGCATTGAAACTACTAGAAAATAAAGGGAAGCTTGCAATCTTTAAGGGAACTTCAGCTGATGATGAAGGTGTGAAATTCTCTGTGTAATGCTTCAACTGTTGCTTCGAAGAGTTGTTACTTTCAAGATATTAATATAATCAGACCATACTGGCTGTCACCATCTTCTTATGGATTCGATCATAGTCATTTTCATGTGTGATTTTATTGTTCTTTTTGTATCATTCTGGGCAGCGTGATTAGTGAACGTTCTGTGTTTCCTCTGTTTTTTGGGAAGCAGTACCAATCAATGCGCAATGCCAGGTGTGATTTTGGTTTGATTTTCCATGAATTTTTCCTCCTTTTCACGTCGGGCCACTGATTGAACCGGGACAATGTCTTTAGCGTTGGATCAATTTGGAACCATTAAGAAAAAACTGTAAGACCATAAAACTTCATTTGGAATAATTAGATACAAGGGAAAATCGGGAAAAAGAAGTTATTCTTATGCATTTTTTATGCATGGTATGGTTTTGTTGGATATGGACCAAGTTTTATCAAGCTGAGTTACAACCACCCTGCTTTATTGGAAACTGACCACATTTTAGGGTCTACTTTTTCACCAGCAAAATAATCAACAATTTTTAACTGGTCCTCTGATGGATTTGTCAAAAAAAATGTGATTACATTTTATTTAATAGAATTTTAGCATATCTAGGCTGGCTTTGCTAGGAGCTTGTCCCTGCAAATTTTGTCGTAGAGGCGCTGCCAGCTCTGCCTGTTAATGTGGAACTCTTCCTTGCTAGCCTGGAATATGACAAGAGACTGGGAGATGTCAAAACTCAAAAGCCTATCTCAACCATAACTGTTTTGTTTGAGTTCGCAAGTGTTTTATGGAAAATGCATTACACAAATTCGCTTTTCAATAGTTTTGATAAAAATATTATTTTAATATTTTTCAATAGTTTTAATAAAAATATTATTTTAATACATTTCGTTTTTGAAAAGAATTTTTGAATGTGTATCATATAATCAAACACGCAAATAGCTGTTTGGTGCGAGAGCAAATCCGCGTTTGTATTAATTAGAACATATGCTCCACAAACTGCAGATACAGCTATCGCAGAAATTTCTATATCTTATCATTAGGAATATAAGTACATAGTTTCTCTCTTTTTTTCAAAAGAAAAGGAAAAGGAAAAACCTGCATACAAACTGCAAACTATTCAAACAAATGTAATTTATGGCGAATTTAAAGTACAATGCTAAACTGGACCAAAACTGTTCATTATTCATTTAAGCCTCGCAATACCTATATCAATCAGAATACAAACTGAAAAGTGGAGGAGCAAGGCCAGAAGAATTTGTGATGTCGCCGTGAGAGCCGGAGTTCAACTCTATCAAAAGCATACGGTTTTCAACTGTGTTTCTGTGGGTTTGAACCTCATTTATGTATACATATTAAAGTATCAAAAGGAAGGGAGGAACAATAACAAGAGATTGTAGAAAGGTCATGATAACAAGAGCCGCCTTGAGTGATGTGTACAGAAAGCTTTCAGCTGTATGTGGAATTATTTCAAGCAAATGACGGAGCCAAACATTCGTCAACCATGTCCACCAGGTTTGGGTTTTCCAGTGCTGCAGCTACTCGCTCTTTATCATTCAGTTGTTTATTAACTGCACAAAAAGTAGATCAGGAAAGGAAACGAATACAATTTCATAATTCATACATTTTCATCAAGTTGAAGTCTGCATGCCACCAAGAAGGCAAAAGACAAGATACAGAACTGGAAAGAGAAAAGGGATGCTACTCATCCATCCAGGAACTACTCTGTGTAGGCTTGCCACAACTCATGTTTCAAAACATGTGCCGGGTCATAAAATTGAAGAGGCGGGCGGGAAAAACAAGAAAATTGGCCATGGTTATTCTGCAAGCAGGTGGATATTTAATCAAGGAGTCAGAATCAATGCCTGTAGCACAGCATCCTCAGGCTTCAAAACATTAGCTTCAGGGTGATGTGGATAAGATCTTACGGCTTTCACTTTTTGGATAAAGAAAGAAATTTTAATGAAAAGAAGCACAGCAGAGGATAAGGCAAGTTCAATAATTAAAACATGGTTGTGAATCAATTTCGGGCATTTGAACTGCCACACAATTAAAAGTGTTTGACAGCTCATTCCCAGAGTGATTACCTGCAGCTTCAGTTGCATGAGTTCCTGGTGCAACCCTGATATCCACCTAAACAAAAATGGTAAGGACTGGTGAAAAGAGGAGGGGGGGTTGTAATGTTTAAGAATACATGGGCCAAAAGTAGCTGTTAAGACCAGCACACAGTAGAAGTATCAGATAGAATTCAAAGATAATTATGTTACCCGTGAACTTAACCTACAAAACATAATGTATAGATGCTAGACACTCCACAATAAGGGAAATATTACAAGACATTGACCAGAGCATGCTCCAACCACATATTGGTATACTGAACCCAAATCACATAGGAAATAAATAAGCTCCAGCATGTACTCATACGATCCCTATTCCTCCATCAATTATAAGATAGTGTTGATGTATGAGTTAAATGTCTTTGCACTTTCCTGATGATATGTGATGCTCAATCCCTTTTAGGACATGATGGTCACTAAGAAATAATTACTTTATCAAATCATATCATTCCATGTTTTTCATTTTTTTTCCAGCAGTAAGAAATCCTTCTTAAAGGGAGCAATGAGTTATAGGGTTTATGGAAAAAAATTCCTTTATGGTAATATAAACCATATGTTGATAGTACAACCAGGGAAACTTTGTCATGTACTTCATCTTAATCTAGTGTCTCCCCCCATTCCTGGTGTTGGTGCATCACACAACTACAATGCTGGCATCATTTTGCTGCAAGCTTCAAGTTACTCCAGATATATTAGGACACGGCTTCAAATTCCATAATAATTAACAGCCACAAAGTGCCATACTATAAAGAATGACACTAAATCAATTTTTTAAGGAATTATATGCACAACATTGCTAATAATACAAAGCCAACAAGCTTTTTGTAAGCGTGCTTCTACTGAACTTCAACAATAACTCTACCCTCAAACTGAGTTCATAAAAAAAATAAAGGCACGTAGCAGTATACACGAGCAGTTTTAGGTTCAGGAACGACTATTCTTTTTATTATTAATAACATGGGTGTCCGGGTCAACTTGCGCGCACCTCGACTAATCCCACAGACCCTGAAGTTAACGGCCATGTAAGCCTCAAGTGGTCATCATATTAGCAACCACAGGGCTCAAACCTGAGACCACAAGGAGAGCAAACCTCTTAGTCTCAAAGTCTAGGCCACCTACTAGATGGTTACATGAATGGCTATTCTTATTGGCAGGGGAAGTGGTGTGACCTTTCAACATCCATTCAAGGAACTTGAACAATACAGCTAATCACAAATCATCTTCTGCCTCTGTAACACAAATTGATAAAAACTCAGTTAATATATACCTTGTAGCGTTGTGGCAAGCTTCTCATAAGTTTGACTCTCAAGCAAAGACCAATAACTGTTGCCATGCTACAATGTTCAACTGTCGGAGTAAAGGTCACCCTGAATAAAAGAGAGGTTGAATTTCAGTATATATTGCAGTAGGAATAGGATTAAGATGACAGCTATCGTTACCTGACATAACTGAGCTTGTCATCTACTTCAATGGCATCTTCCGTTATCACTTTAAGCTCTTCCAAAGAGTATGGATGCTCTGGATCTTTTATGTCTCTAATATGATTTAAGATTGTTAAGAAAATAAACAGATGTTTGTTGCTTCACATGGCGGGGCAGTAAGCATTCCACTCTCTTCACTCAAACAGAAAACAATGCCATAAATTATTAAGCATAGAGACATACAGCACATTTCATGCAACACAATTTGTGCTTAATTCTTTTATCCTCCAGGCACAGCCTAATACATCTCGCAACAAAAACTTTTCACCAAAATTCTGTTTTTAGAGCCAATTGATTTGATTTTTTTTTCCCTCTCAATAAATAACTAAAATCTGCGACATACAGGAAAAGAAAAAAAATTGAATTGAATTTAAAATAAAAAAAAAGTAAAAAGGATATCAAAAACTTCGAGTTGATCAATAGCCTCAGCAGCAGTATACTCACTGTCGTCGACACTTCGAACCCGCCTCTCCTTTTTTTCATAAATTACAGGATTGGCGTTGATCAGCCCAGAAACCATTTATTATTATTATTCCCTATTCGATTCAAACCCAGAAACTAGAAACACGATAATGCTTACAACAGCTGCTACGACGTTAATACTAACGAGCACCACCAACAAATTAAGAGAGAGGGAGCAGATGTTGATTCCTATGATGTGATTTTCGACCTTAACGGGTTTCTTTGACGGCGCGGTTCGTTCTATTTTTTACTTAACTATTACATTTCTTAATTTATCAAAAGAGCACTTTTGACAAAAGAGTCAGGCTGGGCCTACGTCGTATTTGGGCTTGTAAAGGATCCATTTACCTTAGGATTTGGCAGGAGAAGTGAAGCCCGTGTCGCTTTTTAAAAGGTGTGATTTCCATTTTTGTCCGGTGAAAGACAAAAAAACATAGATTAAAGTTTAATTAATATAATTATAAGTTTAATTAGAATAAAAATATATTGGAACAACAGGGGTAAGAAAAATAAGTGATGAAAATAGGGACCAAAATAATATTTGGAGGGCCATACCATCTTTGAAAAGCTTTTTCTCTAACCTGTAACCTTATATTAAAAGATAAAAAAATATATTTGAATGTTGGATTTTAGTTAGATTTTTTCCATGGGATTCTAAATACCTTGTTTTTATAGGGTTAAAATTTAATAATCATTTAAGATAAGGAAGACCTTCAAATAAAACTCAAAAGTTATTATTTGAGATTTGTTATATTGTTTTAGTTGATTTAGATTTTTTTTAATTTTGATTAGATTAAATATTGGATAATAAGTTTTAAAATTAAATTTTATTTTTTAGTAAAATTATTGGATAGAATTCTATGTTACTGATTTTTATTATTATTTACCGTTTGTGTCTTGAACCATAATCTTTTTGGAAGGAGGAGCGTAAGAAAATAAAAACAATAGTATGGTTGTACTTTCAAGCACCTTTGTTGGGAGCTGAATATTATATTTTTATCATTAAAGTTGTAAGGAATTAATTTCCTTTTTGTATTTGATGTGTATTTGGCTTGCATGTGAATTATCAGTTGTAAACCGTACTTTGTATAATGTTGATATGACTTTTTACGGAGCATGTGGCTTCTACAATCTGAATGGATAGAGGTTAAAATACAAGTTCAAAACTAAAATACTGTATGAAATATTTTTAAGAAATTCTTCGCTTAAAAATAGAAAAACAATTATTTGTTTATTTGTTTACTTCAAATTAAACTTATTTTATATTTTTAAATTGTTTGATGTAATGATATGAAATATATATATATATATATTCTTAAATAAAAACATTTTAAAAAAACAATGTCAGACAGGTTCTGTGATTAAACTCTGATGTGTTTTTTTTGCTAGATTACACCGATTCTTTTTGTAATTGCATCTCAAACTGAATTTCTAACATGTGACCATAATTTTGATGCGAATGAATCCAAAAAAACATTTCCGGCAGCTGAAGAGGTCATTTCAAATGACAGCACCCACAACCAACAAGCTTGAAACAAAAGCTTCAACCATGCCATGTTACATGTAAGAAAAAGATACTGACAAGTTTGCTGGATCAAAATAATAAACCCTAATATCGGATGCTTGTTGGGCTCGGTAGAAAACAGAGCTTGTCCCGTGAATCTAATCCACAAGGCGATAGGACACATTAACCGAAGCACAGTAACATCAATGAAAGTTTATGTTCTTTACAAGCGAGAATTTTTTTCTTTTTTTTTAGCCTAAACCTCTAAGTTTGTGACACGGAAATTACAGGCAGGCTTAATTTAACAGGTATGAGCTTCAATTTGCCCGAACAATGTCATCCGAAGGAAGCTGAAGAACCAGATCGACATTCATTCCAGCCAACAACCAGCCCCACATTAGTTTGCTTACATGATGTTCGTTGTTGCCAATGGATTTCAGAAACTGTTAGCATCACAAGTATTTGACCATGCCACGACCTTCCACGCTAAGCTTTGTAGCTTGCAATTGCCTCTTTTTCGGTCCCTTCAGCTGCTGCAACTTTTTATTCATCTGCCAGTATCAATTGACATTTGAGTTTAGAAACAGCAAAGCTGAGAAATTTGGGTATCTTTGAAGCACAAGTGCATATGCGACCAATTGAAATTGAAAACCCACACCAATATCGAAGAACAATGACAACTCTAAAGGACAACTCCAAAACACCCTATTAGATGACATGATAATTTTAGCTCACATTGAAGAAACATTGTTCTATGAATAGTTCCAACTGAATGAGGCCGTGAAACATTGAGGTCATGCCATGTGTCGCACCAGCACTCATTTTAAGCTTTTACTCAACACCACTTTCAGTTAACTCTTAAATGATCCAATAATTGAATGGGAAAGACCAACCTTTAGACGACGCTGATCTTGAACTACTTGTTTAGCACGGGCCCTAACTTCTTCAGGATCAATCTTAGATTGGGGACGCACCACAAAATCCAATGGTGTCGCTTCTGGCCTGGATGCATGTTGTTTGTCTGATGATTGGCTGGACCTCCGCCGTTCCCTGAATTTTTTGTTGATGAAAATTGAAGATATATATAATTGAGAAAAATGGCATGCGGCAATTAAAGCATAGAAGCAAACAGGCCTGTGATGTTGATTAAATAAATCAGCAGAAAACATGAAAGGAGCAATCAAGTATGTCTTCCGTCACATCTCACCGTGAAATATCTAAATCAAGATCTCCATCTCTAGATTCCATTCCGGTAGAATTATTTGCAGGCCTGAAATTCAAACAAATTTACCACGGGAAAGTTTATTCAGCATGAACACATAAACCTTACATGCAGATAGAAACATCCAACAGTAATAGCTGATGGCAATAAGTGAAGAGAGAAATACCTTCTTGCCGTTGGCCTTCTGAAGGCCCGATCATCATCAACGTTTCTCATGTCTTCAAACCTTGTACTCTTATTAAATATTGGCCGACTCTATATTTATTAATTGCAGAAATGCAAGAATATGTCAATACTATAGTTACAAATAAACTTCTTTGTACACATTTTCCAATTAATGAAAGATGTTTGCTCAGAAAAATAAAAACATATTGGGGGGGGGGGGATTATTCAAGTTCTGTTTAATTTCATTATACACTTGAGATCAACACACGAACAAGGGAATCAAATCTAAAAGAAAGCAGGCATTTCAAGTCAAGTAGTATAACCAAATAGGAAAAGAAATCTCCGATGAATGGCCCTAGAAAAGGGGCAAGACTATCCATGAACAACATTTTCCAGTAAACAGATGCCCTAGATTTCGGACTAAAATTACATTAAGGAGAGGTGGGAGATATCTAAGAAATAAAAATCAACAGTTGAAAGGCAAATGCATTACCCATTTATCAACCAAATCCTTGGCAAGTTTTCTATTGGATGTGGTTTCCTCGTCAGATTTTGATAAAAACATGATAACCTGCAGAAAGTAAATTAAATAAGCATGAGTTCGGTTTTGGTTCCAAAGAAACAGAAAATTTGTTACCGCCACATAAGGAGATTCCTAACCTTTCCAAGCCCACTTTTCTTCAATTGTTCTCTTCTATCATACTGCTCCAGATCAATTGGAAACTGCATGAGAAAAGAAATGTTTCAGGCTCCAAATAATACTTGTTCAGAAGCAACAACCAGTACTAAACCAGGAAATATGGTGGAAAGCCTCAACATACATCGGTCAAAATCCTCAAAATTGCAGCACGGATATTTATATTGGGTAAACTTCCATCTGGAAGGGGTTCTAGCCAGTTTTTTAATAACGTTAGTACTCCATGATCTATGAACTCTTGTTGGAGCTGCTTCCTGCACCAGGAGACAAACAATAAAAATTAACGGCAATTCCAATGGTACAAAAAAAAAGATAGTCTAAAACCAGCTTACTTTGAGAGAACCTCAGTAAGAAGAGGCAACTTCTTGAGTTTATTAACTGCAGGCTTCCCCTGCCTATTGAGGTCTGCATCTTCTTCAGCAGTGACCTCAAGCTCAGCCATGACATTCTCAACTAATAATGCAATTTCTGCAGGACTTTTCTCATTCTTCTTCCTTCTCTTACCCATCTTGAAGAGCTGCTTGATTTCATCATCCTCTTCACCTTCCTCTGCCTAGAAAAAACAGAATAATAAACCAGATAAATAACATGAAAGCTAGAGAGCTCCATATGCAGCGCATCAACCAACAAACATAGTTAATATAATAGAGATGAAAGTTGACCAAATATTGCAGCATCAAACTCTGATACAAACATAGCAATGCACACTGTGAATCAAAAGCAATAGCACATAAAAAAGGAAAGAAAGAAAGAAAAGAATTGGATAAGCCAAAAGCCTCATCAATTATGATGGCTTATAGTTGATTGAGGGTCAGTAAGAGAGATGGACTATTAACCTGAGGAGCATCAGTAGGAGAGTGTGGTTCATTGTCATTTCCATACCGATAAGCAGGATCCACACCACTGTCATCTATGAAGTTGTCATCATCTACAGTCCTAGCACCTTCTTGATCATCCTATTCCAAAGGAAAATGAAAATAGTTGGAAATTCAATAACAAACTATAAACATAGTTACTTAGGAAAAACCCAACAATTAAAACAGCAGATTTATTCTATAACATTGACATATAGATAGTTAAGCAACAGGAATTAAACATGTTATGTTAATTATCTACATAATTGAACCTTAGGAGAGTAGTATATAATAAAGTTAAGTCAGACCCACAGCAAAACTTGCTAGACTAATAATACTGTCATAAAAAAAAAATTGATGTAGAGTCAAGAAAACAACCAGACCAAACTTAAACTGCGATATAAATGGTATCCTAGAAGCTGATAAGAAATTTTCCTAACAATTTAAACAGATCTAGCCAACCAGGTATAAACCTAAACTGAGAAAATAACTAAATAAAACAACTATAAAAGGATATTAAAAAACAATTGAAAACCCCATTTTCAACATTTACCCTCGCATGAATTTCTTGCATGAACAGATATTTATCAACTCTTGTAAATAGCAATTCATCAAGTCCAAAATCCCGATCCACTCAACTACAGGTAACAGATATTTATCAATTACTTGCATGAACAAACATATTTATCAATTACTTGCATGAACAAACATCAAAGGGTAGCCTAATCTAAATCCCATACCAACAAAATTTAGTATTACGAATCAGAATGGAAATGTCCAATAGCATGCTGATTCAAGCAATTAACAATTACCGACAACAAAAAAACACAATCACCAACATAGAAAAGAAAAAAAAAACACAATCAATTCAAAACTATACACATCAAAACACCAAAGAAAAACAAAAAAAATTAGAAAAAAGAAAAACAAATCAAAACCTCAGAATCGTCACCAGCAATAGTATCCCACATCTCTTTGACTTCGCCATCATCCTTTCCAGCCACCAACTTCGTCTCCATTCCTTTCTTCAACCCTAATTTCGATCCACTCCCTCCCTTCCCTCCAAATTTATTTTCCCCTTTGCTAAACTTCGTCCTCTCCTTATCCTTCGCAAATCTCTTGGTATTCTTCCCTTCGCCAACCGATTCTTCCCTCTCAAACCCTACATAATCTTCCTCATAGTCATCAACCAACTCTGGCGGCACATAACTACCACTACCACTCTCTTTCCCTGAATCTCCGCCTTTTTTAACCAATCTTTTTCTAGGTTTTCCTACTTTATCCGTGTCGTACACGGGATTTTGTGACCTCCCCCTCTCCCAATTGTCAATATCATCCTCTAATTCGTCTAAGATATTGTTCTGGTGTGGTTCCGGTGATTGGCCTCCGCCATCAGATTGCATCTCGTCGTAGTCCATCAACGGTTCTCCGTCCTCATCGCGGTACCTGACAAGAAATTATCGATTTTAGCATATTAAAAACCCTAATTTCAATCGGTTAGCTGAACGGATAAGACAAGGATTGAAAATTTGCAAGAGAAAAAAAAAAACCCTGATTTTTTTAGATAGCCTGATCGAAAAGAAAATTAATGGAATAAAGATTTGAGAGAGAGAGAGAGAGAGTACGGGTTGTCTTCATAACCCATTGTGATGTTTGACTGTGGAATTATGATACTGATTACGGATTTTATAGTGATGATGTTTCTATGGAGAGGATAGATTTTAATTGAGCAGAAGCTGCAGCCACCGTTTGTGTTTGGTTTCTGGAAATTGAGTGATTTTTAAAATTGATATTAATAAAATACTTTAAAATAATATCAATTTAATTTTGTTTTAAATCAAACACACTCAAATACAGATAAAAGACTCCAAGGAGTTAGCCTAACGGTTGAGGCTTGGGACTTGCGTGGGGGTATTCCTCCCAGGTCCTGGGTTCGAAACCTGAGGGCGAAGCTTCTTCTGTGAGTCACCGTCCTCTTAGTAAGAGCCTGGGACAGCCGGAGATTTACGCATGCCCTGGGCCCACAAAGTGCGTTTTCCGAGTCATGTGGTTCCCCCGTTCCACAAGGATATTAAAAAAAAATACAGATAAAAATGCAATGTACTCTTAAGCAGTTACACAGAGCGGGAGATTTTGGTAGAAGTATATAAATTAAAAGAAAAATAGTAAACTGTATTTTTGCCCTTTGTCTTGGTAGCATGCATTTTTTAATTATTTTTTAGATTAGATTAAGTAAGTGTCTTTAAGTCTGATTAAAATTAATTTTTAAAATGTTTTTTTTTTAAAATAATATTTTTTTATTTTTAAACAAATATTTTTGACATCAATACATTAAAATGATATAAAAACATCAAAAAACTTTAATTTAATTTTTTTTTCAAAATTTTTTTTTAAACGTATCCTCAAGCATCCCTAAACTAGTTCATTCGTTGTGAGTTGGAAAAACAATTATTATAAAAAAAAATATACAAACTTTTTAAATGTGTTCTTTTATAAAAAAAATCTTAATTATAGATTAATATATATATATATATATACATTTAATTAAATAAATTAATAATAATTTGTAGCAATAAATATAAAAAAATATTAAGATGTTTAGTCAACTCGTCTAAATGCAGGTCAAATATTCTTTTTCAACACAAAATAATTAATATCAAGTGCTGTTAACATATTTGTTGACATCATGTAAAGATCATAATTGTAAATAAATAAATAAAAATGATGTTTACATATAATAAATATCAGTTAATTTAAACATGTAGGATTTCAAGTTAGGTTTTAACATGGTAGAAAATGGGATAATATTCTGTGAAACATTACTTTTTTTAGTCTCTCGCTGGTAATTTAAAAAAAAAAAAAAAGTGTAAGGAAAAAAAAAATAAAACACAAATTACTAGAGAATGGAGATAACAACAGGACGAATATTATAAATAGACCACATGTAAAATGATTAATCCTCAAAAGTGTAAAAAATAATATATATTTTTCCAAAAAAAAACATGGAGGAAAAGGAGAAAATCTTAAAAAAAAACATGACAAGAAAAAACAATGATGATAAATAGATAAGATGTGAAATGATAAAAATATCAAGTATAAAGAAGAAAAATATAAGAAAAACTTGTGTTTTCTAAACAAATTATAGTCCTTATTGACTGGGGAATTAGGAGGAAGTTGACCACGAGTCCTAACCAGCCAGAGAAAGTGATTGGTTGTAAGTTTTTAAGTTCAGGTGAATAACAAAAAAGATAAATCCTATTTAGAATATAAATGCTCCCGAAAATAATTGTACTAGATCAATTAATTTAGATTCACATAGTTATCAACAACAAAAAAAGATTTTATCATGATTCAATATATATATATATATACAAGGCTTTAACTGGCCACCGCCGCGTCCACGACCACCATGTGACAATACGCACTGCACCGGGAGGAAGAACGCGCGAAGACGCATTGATGGAGATGCCGGTAGCCCATCTTCGTCGACGCGATCACCCCTCACGCGCCATCTTCACAGGGCGTGAGATGGAATACTGTCGGTCGCGTGTCCCGCATGCGCTGACAGTATTTTGAAAAAATAATAAAAAATGATGGCCAATTACCGGTATATCCCTGTGCTTAATTCATCAATTTTGTCTTATTAGGGGCTATATCCGTATTTAGCCATTTTTAAAAAATATTAAAAAAAAGGTGCGGCGAACCGGGCGAGGCCGTATGCATGTAATTACCTCCGTGACCCTCAGCCCAAGCGGTGTTTCTTGTCCTATTTGAGGGGCAAAAACGTCAATACATTGTTCATCAAAGGGGGGGAAAAGTTCACGTACGCGCGCGAAGCTCTGAGAGCAAATGTCCAGTCCACAGTGAATGTCTGATCTCTTTTAGTATATATATATATATATATATATATAACGTATAAACAATTTATATAAGATTCAAAATATATATTTAAATAGAGTTCAAAAACTATATCAACATAAATAAGTCATCTGATTATTAGAAAAGGTCATCAATCCTTTATATACAAGTTTTTATATGCAATTTATAGCATTCTTATGATTTACTTTTGTTTTTATTCATTTTTTCTTATAGTTTTCTTCTTCTTTGCACTCGAGTATTTTCTTATTTTTACTACTTCTGTTAACTACAAGACTTTTGGAAAGATAACCTTTTCTTAAGGAATTGAATGTGATTTACCATTGTTTTTATTTATTATTTTTGTATAGTTTATTTTTTTTCTTTACATTTAAGTTATTTTCTTTGTGCCTTTTTGTTTCAGCGGAAAAAACTTTTGAAATGATAAACCCTTTCTTTAAAAATTGAATATAATACACGCATTTTTTCCTTGTTTGCAAGGCTGCCACCTGCTTTCACTCACGATTAATAAAGTTTATTTAACAGTGTATTTTTTTAATTCATGTTATTAAATTAGATAAACTCGTCAACCCTAATCAAGCTAATGATTGGATCCTCACATTTGTTTTGATATTTTTTATTTTTTATTTTTTATTTTGAGAAACACTTGTATCACCCTGGCAATTATTTTTTAACCTGGATGAAAATTGGAGGAGCTAATAGCACAAGTTATTTATCTAGTTTTACACTCTACATTTGTTGATTCTTGATATTCCATGCTCCATGCCGATTCATCACCGCACTAATCCAAAGAAGAGCAAGATTTTAAACGGTGAAGGTAAAAAAATATACCTGTATATATTAATCCATTTTTAGTTGAAAGTTTTAAATTTAAATTCATCTGAAAACAAATTCATTTTATCTATGCATGATGATGAGTAACGACGGGATAGAAAGAAAAAAAAACGGTTATTTGGGGAGGGAGTCCCGGCCATTATGATTCTGACAACATCCACGAAAGCAATTAATGGAGGTGGGAGAATGCAACAGCTAGATTGTAATTACGGTTATTTTTTAAAGTGTTTTTTATTTAAAAATATATTAAAATTATAATTTTTTATTTTTTTAAAATTATTTTTAATATCAATACATTAAAATAATCTAAAAATATAAAATTTTATTAATTTAAACTAAAAAATATATTGATGTATAATTTAATAATGATGTTAAATACACGATATACAGCGAGATCATGTTTTTTTTATCAACACCATTCGCTTACCATCCCAATTTGCTATTTGATTACTATCAAATATATTTTTAGTATTTATTAACACCTATAATGGTGGATTAAACTTATTAAACACGTTAATTAAGCTTTTAACATGCATTTTATTTATTTATTTTATTTTTAACCCACTTGGTTTTTATTTACACTTGAATTAATAAAAACTAAGAAGGGAATTTTTGCTGCACGCAGTGGAAAATAGAAAAAAGAATTACCGGTGTGTTTTTTCCTCTGAAACAGCGACTACAGCGACGACACACGCAGCTTCTGGTCCGTGAACCCCCAACACCAGCACCCAAAAAATACCCAATAACGAACCCTAATTGTCTGATTTCATCTCCCCCTCACCCCCTCGCTCTCTCTAAAACTCGCATAAATTTATTTCTTTATTAAAAATCGAGCAGATTATTCTCTTTCCCAGTCTCTGCCCCAGTTATTTTCAAATTGCCATCTGTGTCCTTCACTGAAACCAGCTCACGCGTATTTTATTTCCTGTGATCAGCTAAGTGGATCAAGTTTCGATTTTGAGCTCGATTTCTAGGATTTCAACTAGTGGTAATTAAATTAGCCTTTTGTATTTACATAAGTTGCTTGATTTAGCTGAATTACAAGACCGCGTTTTTTCCCCATGGTTTTGATTGATCATTTTTTACTTACAGATTGCCATTGCCCGAAATTTGTTTCGGATTCGGTTAATTGATACAGTTTATGTATCTGTCTCATTTTCTATTATTTCAATAAATGATTAGTTCATAATCTAGGGTTTCTTGAAATGAATCATAGTTTTGTTGTTTTGGATATGATGCTAACTATGCTTAATGCATGCCTTGTAAATTGGTAATCTGCTTGTTTATGAGAAGTCATAATCAATTGAAAGTTTGAATATTTGCTGTATTCGATATACTGTTAGTGTTTCTCTTCTGTAGCCTTGAATTTAAAAATATAATATGAAGGCACAAATCTAATGTTACTTATGCTTTATTTTTTTCTTTAGTAATTTTCGTGTAAATTGTAATGGGGTGTCAATTAATGGGTTGGTGATGGTGTGAATGATGGTGGTTATATTGCAGGATGGTTTAAGGAATTGTTGGAGGGTTATATATAATAATGGTTAGCAGTGATATGGATAAAAATGGGAAGGAAAAGGAGGCCAAGCCACCATCTGCTGCTCCTACACAGGTTTTCTTGTGTGTTTTGTTGAATTCGTTCTTTGTTTGTCATAGAAATTAAACTTCTCTCGGATGTTTTTCATTCTGTAGCTGAACAAAGTGTATTCTTTTTGTGCTTCTCAGGAGCAGCCTTCAACTGCCAGTGCCACAACTGTAAATCCGGACTGGTCTGGGTTTCAGGTTCTGTTAATGAAGACCTTTCTCTTGGTTACTTTTTCAAAATTCTGGTTTCATATTGTATCAGGCTTATTATACAGCTTGGTTGTTTTTTCAACAGGCATATTCTCCTATACCTCCACCTGGGTTCTTGGCATCAAGTCCCCAAGCTCATCCATATATGTGGGGGGTTCAGGTACTAATTATTTCGTGTTGATATTTTCTAAGCAGTATGCATTGGTTGCTATTAAGACTTATGGGCTGTTTGGGAGCATGGTTGGACCACACTTTTCCCAAACTTTGATTTTTTTAAAGCTTCAAAATAATATCTTTAGTGTTTTATGATCTTTTTGATATGCTGATGTCAAAAAAAAACAAAAAAACAATATATTAATGCATTTTGCAAGCAAAAAACATTTTGAAAAACAACTTTTACCACACGTACAAATGTGCACTTATTCATGTACAAAAACTTTAGAACCACTAAATTTGGGCATTGTAAGAAAAAAAAAGTAATCAGATAGGACATGGATATAAGTGTAATTAATTTTCCAATTATCTTAGCCTAGAGATGGAGTGAGTCATGTCAAGCTTCCGACCAATTGGAAGGTAAATGAGTTTACAGGTCAAACGAACACCTATCGTGTCCTTGACTGTCTTGACAACCTTGAGACTGCTTGCTCCACTGGTCTTTTCAAGTAGCATGGTCAATGTTTGTTTTTGTTTTTTTTTGAAATAGAAGGCTTTGGGTGGTTGGACAACCTGCTCCATAAACCCTCATGATTTGTCATACAATGCGTGCTTCTCACTAAAAATCTGCTTTTCTCATGAGGGTCTTCGAGTTCCTCTAGCAGTTATGAAAGCAGCTGGGCTTTGCTTACAGAGGACCTTTAGCTGGCTTTCTTGAAGCTCCATTTTTTATTTGAATGCAGGCTTGAAATTTTCATCTATAGCTTGGCCAAAATTAGCTGTGTTAATGTTTAGTTGCAACTCATGGGCAGCATGCTTTATAATGAAATGTCATTATTTAGCAGGTGCTTTGATGTTATAGGCTGTCTTTGAATCACATAAAAATATTTATCATCTAATCACATGAAGCTGTGGGTAGTTTGCTTGTTAATTTCATCATATCTTTTCGAGTGCATTTAAATCTCATGAGAAATTTAAACACCCTTCAAATTCTGTAATTTCACCTTTTGGCTGGAAATCATCACAGTTCTCATGTAAGTTTTAAATTGCAGCACATTATGCCTCCCTATGGTACCCCACCACATCCATATGTTGCAATGTACCCGCATGGTGTATATGCTCATCCATCCATTCCTCCGGTAATTTGTTTTCACTATACTTAAGATTTCTGCTCTCAAATTGACACCATCAAATCAAGCAAACTTTAATTTTCTTCTGAATTAATGCAGGGTTCTTATCCTTTTAGTCCTTTTGCGATGCCTTCTCCAAATGGTATCGCCGAGGTTTCTGTGAGTTTCCTATACTAAGTATCTTTTGGAATAATTGCAAATGACAGGGCATGCCTTTGTCTGTAGGCCAACATAAATAATAACTTGCAAGTTTGAATGTTTGGTGCAGGGAAACACTCCTGGGAGCATGGAAGCAGATGGTAGGCCACCTGATGTTAAGGAAAAATTGCCTATTAAAAGATCGAAAGGAAGTTTGGGTAGTTTAAACATGATCACTGGGAAGAACAATGAGCATGGTAAAACAACAGGAGTGTCTGCCAATGGAGTTTATTCCAAGAGGTAATGATGGACGTGTGGATAACATGCATGGCTGTGACTTATATTGCTGATGAATTTTGCCTTGTGTTTGTTGGTACAAATGTTATTGAGCCCTGCTTTGTGGTCCGGGCTTGCTGTTTTTTGATGTTTGGTTTTGTTGGATGGATGAAAGAACATGCTAGGCTCACATGTCTCAAAATTTTTGACTGCTATGACCTCATCATAACAAATTGTAGATAGGCTGTCCCTTTGGTGTCCACTCATTGCATTGACTTTTTTATTGCTGCCATGAAATTTTTCCTAACAATCTGACCTTGGAATTAATCTTGATATGTAGTGCTGAGAGTGGCAGTGAAGGCTCAAGCGAAGGAAGCGATGCAAATTCTCAGAGTGTAAGTGCATTGAGATCAGTTTTTATTTGTTTATCTTAGTTTTATTAAATGCTTCACATGATTGATTGGCATGCTTGATGCCATTCTTTTTGCACCAGCCACTTAATTGTTGGTTTTGTGGCTAATTAACTTATGCCCCCCATCTTAATTATTTAGCTTTACCTGGATGATTGGACAAGTGTTTTGGGCTGGCTGCATGACAGTATAAATGCTTTGACGCCACACCACAGTTTTGATCCTCAAGTACCATGGTTTTGATCCTCGTGTAATTGTGGAGCACTATTGCCACTAAGAACACAGTGGTATTATTTTTCAGCATGGAATTTGTGATCATAATAGTCACAATGATGGAATGGTGATTACCATTACCTGTTATTTTTTTCTTCTCTCATGTAGGAAAACATCTATTTTGCTGATGATCACATGTCTTTAGGGACAATTATTCATGGTGTTAAATGTTGTGGGTACAGTTAATCTGTGTAGAAGCCAGTATTGACATCAGATAATTCTTTTTGCATGCTGATCTTATGATCTTTGATTTGCCACGCTGAACACATGAGTAATCTTGTTCTGGTTGCTTTGCACCCTTGTTAGTTCCACAAACAAATGAACTTCTCATTCAGTGTGATGTGCAGTGAAAATTGCTGTGTAGGTATATGAAATGCTAACTACCAGATGACCAAAAGGGAAAAAAAGAAAGAAAGACTGCTATGTCTTTAAACTTGTGAATGTTTACTCACTCACTAGGGCCGTTACGTGTGAGGGATAGTTGTGGACATTTTGTTCAGCGGTAACCATGAATTTGTTTGAATATATCAAGATTGTCTGTAGTATTAGTTATGGCTTCCCCTGGTGATGGTTTCTCTTATTGACAAAGGTTCTTATGGAATTAACCTCTGGCAAGTCATTTGGATTTTGTGGACTCTGTTGCATTTAGCAGTGGTCATGGTTTGCTTGTAATGGCTAAAGATATTGGTGGGGGTGGGGTGGGGGGACTGTGTTGGGTAGTGAAGCATTACTCCTTGAGAAGAACTTCACTAAGTTTCTTAAATATAGGCACATTCTAAAAGTAGCATGCTATTCGTCCCGAATTGCCTTGGCTTGTAATGCTTTGTCCAGTGAGACCCTGCTCAAGTTTCAAGCATTTTGGTTTTCTAGTTCCACTTTGCTCAAGAAAAGCTCCATATGTTCTCTTAAATGTAGGCGCATTCTAATCCATTATACCAAACAGAATTTTTATGGCTACCATCACTGCATTCTGCTTAACCCATATAAAATTTTTTACACCTGCCATTCATCATCAAATGGACAAGTTTTCTTATGTTATGGGAACCTTTTACTTTTTTTCTATGCTTCTTATAATAGCATTTTCACACTTCATTTTTTCTTACTTTTGTAGGACTCACAAATGAAGTCAGGTGGCAGGCAAGATTCTCTGGAAGGTTTGATAATGATTATATATTTTTATAACGAAGTCATCACTCAGAGTGTTGCATGTTTATTGATAAAGAATTTTATTACAACAGACACGTCTCAGAATGGTGGTTCAGCACATGGTGCTCAGAATGGAGGACACGGTGCAACCAGTACAATCATGAACCAAACAATGGCTGTCATGCCAATATCTGCTGCCAGTGCTTCAGGAGCTTTACCTGGTCCCACAACCAACTTAAATATTGGAATGGACTACTGGGGAGCCCCTGCTTCATCTAATGCTCCTGCAATTCGTGGGAAAGTTCCTTCTGCTCCAGTTGCTGGAGGGGTAGTTTCCACTGGATCACGGGATGGTGCTCAATCACAGATTTGGTTACAGGTTAATTTTAGTCTTCAAATTGTTGGTTTCAAATGGGTGGAAACACTTTACATCAAAGTTTGCACCTACCTATTTGAGTTTTGTTTTTTTGATGCACCTGCCAATCTATTTACCTGGCTTCGGCTTATTTACTGTAGCATTAACTAACATCTTCCTTGCTGCTTAAGACTCTAATTTTATTGGAATATCTGTAAGTGAGATACTCTCAGCACAGGGAAGCAAAATTCCTGGTGTAGATGGATGTCGAGATGGTGTAATTGAACTGTCCACTGTTTTTCTGAGGCCATACCTTAGTGAAATCATGCATTTTCCATTTTCATTCATATAGTGTTCTTAATTATCTCTTATATCATGATACAGCGTGTCATTCTAAGTGAGCTCTTCTAATGTTTCCATGCCAAAATTGGATTTGTTGGAATTTTTCCAGTCTAGTTTCAAGGTCTACTGCACGTTTGATTGTGATATTCTAGATGTTCTTCTATAAAGCAATTCATATTTTTTATCATCCGCATTGTTTTGATTTTGTTTCTAATTTCCAATTGAGTTGTCTCAAATTATACGATGAATTTAGTTTCTTTTCATGTTTGCAGCTTTTTTGAGGTGAAGTTTGAATTATCGATTATTATACATAGTTAATGGATTTAGACTAAAAGTAATTAATTCTAATCTTTGTCAGAGGTTCCAAATCAGACCCAAGTTGAATGACGTGGATTATTTTGTTAGAAGCCAGCAGTTTTTTGTTATATTTCTGTATTTTCTATTATTCTTTAATCTGAAATGAGTCTGCACCTCTTGTTTTTCTGGCTTTAGGATGAAAGAGAGCTTAAAAGGCAGAGAAGGAAGCAGTCAAACAGAGAATCTGCTCGCCGCTCCAGGTTGCGTAAACAGGTATTGAAGTGGGCCTTGATATCTGATAATTTAGTCTGGCTATGCCATGCGCCATGCCTCTATATCAATTCATTGGGTTGCATGCATGCTTTTGAGTCAGGCTGAATGTGATGAACTGGCCCAACGTGCTGAAGCCTTAAAAGAAGAAAATGCCAGTCTTAGATCAGAAGTAAACCAAATCAAGAGCGAGTATGAGCAACTTCTTGCAGAGAACACCTCTCTCAAGGTGATGTTTTAATCTTTGATTTGATTCGCTGAACTTTGGCGTCTTTTATCTTATCAGCCATCACCTTTATATCCTGAACGTGACATATAACGAAGTGAACATATTGCAAAGCGTGGTCTCTGACATGAGACTTCACAACCATAGCTACAACTCATGAATAATTGGATTTGGGCACTTCAATTTCACATATCAGAAAATAAAAATAGAAGGAAGTTGTTTGGGTTGAGTGGACAGAATTAAGTGGACCTTGTGGGAATTTTTCCATGAAGAATTACAAATATTGGACCAAAAATGCTATCTATCTGTACTTGAGACAAGTACACTGTTGGGTGCTGATGATGAGCACCTTTTACAAATGAGAAATGACACTTGGGGATTGGAGTCATTTAATCACTAATTTCAGATCAATTTTGAATGGCTTTGAGACAGCCATTAGCCACCTCAGAAACAAGAAACCACGCATTTATAAAATGGTCCCCTCATAAGTTTTGGTCTTTCATTGCAGGAGAGGCTCGCCAAAGTTTCTGGACAAGAAGATATTAGGGCTGGCAGGAATGACCAACATATGAGCAATGATACACAACAGACTGGACAAACATAGCCTCTCGAGGGTGGTCTCTAGGATCCAGGTACCCTGTTTTCATGCGACTTTCAAGGAGCATAACCTAACCAATTAGCAACAGGAGTTTCTTCGTGTTTTGCATAGCTTGTAGTTTGGATTTTATCAAAGCTGACCGTTATAGTTCTAGGATTCGTTCATCTCATATCATCCTAAAATTCTTATTGGGTCCATCTGTAACTGTTCGTGACCTGGGATGGTATGCGGAGTGAAATTTGTGTTATACCCTGTTTTAAGAGGGAGTATCCACACTTTTTTTTTCCCACTTTCATGTGCATTAAAAAAATATGATTGAGGATGGTATTAATTGTTAAACTGAAGTATATGCTATGTTCCATATAAATCCCTGAATATAGCAGTACCCTTGTTCTTATTTTTTGTTGCTCGGGTGCTCTAATTCGACATATTGATCTTGAACTGTTCTTATTTTGCGAGGGATATAAAATGTTTATGTTGTGGTAAAGACATGACACCAAACTTGTCATGTTATCTCCTCGCATGATTATTATTTACGAGTGATTGCTGGAATATGGTGAACTGTCACAATTAACCCCAAGATATCATCAAGTTCTTCTAAAGCCATATTCAACTGTTACAATAGCTGGCATTAGCGAAATAAGATATATATTTTTTCAAGATTAAGACGTCTGATTAAATATTGTATTTTCTTAATGTTTAGAACCTGAAATAAGAAATTTTTTAGATTTTTTTTTTATAGTGATTTTGTTTGACAACTTGGGATCTTTTTTTTTTTGTGGTTTGACGGTAGGGTAGGGTAATTTTGAGTTTTTTTATACATTAATTGAGAATAATGTTTTTTTAGAGAAATAATTTTATGAATCATCTCTCTCAGATGGTATATTCAAAGAATTTTTTTTAATATTGATTTTAATGAATTTAAAAAGTTAAAAAAAAAGCATATTTTCTTAACCACTATACCAATGAAAAACGCCAGCAGTCCTTGCATCTTAATCAAAGGGTGGACAAGCAATATAAGCTAATTAGTAGGTATCATGTCACCTCTAAACTTCGAAAAAATTAAAATAAATTGAAAACCTAATTTAATTTACAAATTTATACAACCTCAAGAATTTTTAGTTAGTTAATCCAAAGAAATAAAGTCTATAACTTGAAAAAAAAATCTTTTAGCCAATAGGCAGCCCCTCGCATTGCAAATATTTTGAATCCCAAACATTCTTAAATATATAAACATATCTGGATAAAATTTATTTTGATTAATTTTTAAATTAATAGTGATGATATTTATTTCGTTTTACTCCTCTTGAATCAAATTTTAAGAGTAGAGATTTGAAAACAAGGTAATTTAGACTCTTTTTTTTCTTTCAAGAAACCAGATGCCAATCGTCTAAACAACAATGCATTTATTGTAGCTACTACATTAAACATGGCAACTCCTTCCCAAAATCTTGAATAAATACCTCTTGAATTTAAGAAAGTCAATGAACGTCCTTCTAAAAGCCGAAGAATTCAGCCTGAAGAAATGAACGCGAGCCTAAAATACTTTAGAGAGCAGATATCTTGTGTCGTTCAAATAAAATGCCTATCAAGAGTCATTCCAGTAATTTTGATTTTTGTTCAGCTTGTCAACTCGGCAAAGCTAAGCTGCTCCCGGAATCTAGTCGTCAATCCTTAGTTCGTTCACCTGTAATCCATTCCGATGTATGTTTTATTTGTTGTTGATGATTCATGGTTATATCCTCTGCAACAAAAATCTGACAAGTGGTGTTTGATGAGCGAAATTTCCCAGATAAGATATTGTCGGCGTTCGACTCATCTTCAAATCAGAATTCTACCGCGAGCAAGTCTCTGATAAACCCTACTTCAGCTGTATCAAGTTCATTATTATCCCATACGTATTCTACAGATGTCCAATCTCAAACTCTAACTCCTACATGCAATCCTGGAAATCGTAGGCAAATCCCCCATATATCGGATACCTATTCCCCAACCCGTGAAACTCTCAACTCTCCACCTTTGAATCTTGACTATATTCCTGACCAACAAGAACTCCATGGCCAACCAAGTATCATGTCCTCTATCTCCTCTGACTTCCACACACAATCCCATGCCTTAGCTGAACCACTTGGCTGGCTTACATCCTTGGAGTACTTTCCCATCACTCAACATGACCAACCTGCTGCAAATTCTATCCATACACGTTCTGAAACAGGCCACTCGCGACCAAAACAGCACTCAGATTACAAACTATTCTGCTCTACCCGACACCCTTTACAAGCCTTTTCTGCATTCCAAGAAATTCTTTAACCAACCTACTATACACAGGCTGCCTTGGATTCACAACGGCATGCTGCAATGGGCAAAGAACTTGATGAATTAATGGACAATGGCATTTGGTCTTTATGTCCACTTCCACCCGGTAAACATGTTGTGCAAAATAAGTGGGTATACAAGGTGAAAATAAAAGCCGATGGCAATGTTGAGCGTTTCAAGGCTAGACTTGTGGCCAAAGGGTAACAAAAAAATTCTGTTGTGTTAATATATGATTTTTATGTTAGGTTTTGCTAGATATTTGAGGGAAATTAATTTTATTTGTTATTTGATGAAATTGAATTTGATTTTGTAATTTGAGAATGCTATAATTTCAAGAATTTGAAAGGTAATTAAGGATTGACATTGCTGTTATTAGATTTAATTATTAGAGAGTAATAAATTTCCGAGCATTAGAATACAAAATTCTTACGACCAAAACTTAGACCTGAATTTCGTAAAAATGGAGATAATCGCAATAGGAAAGTTTTGGAATAGCTAGGGATGGTGACCTCTTCATCAGAGTTATAAATTGCAACCCTTTTCATTTCCTTTGTTCGAGCTAATTAGCCACGTACAGGAAATGATCACTCGACTTCTTCTTTTTTAATTTCTCAATTATGGAATAATAAATCTGTCTTCAAATTCAGTAATTTGCATAAATAAGAGCAATGCCATGGACAAACAAATCATATTAATTAAATCACTGTATGACAGTGGTTTTTTCCATTCCCATCCGGTAATTATTTAATAACGATGAGATTTACAATTCAATATTTATCATTGCACATCTATTTGTTGGAAATTTATTATATTGAAGGGTTGGCAATGAATAATTCATCTGAATAATAATAATAATAATAAAAAAAAAAATTAAGAAGAAGGGTCCGGTCAATGTGTTGACGGATAATTTAATGAAGTTGATAAAAAAAAATGACAGGAACCAGGTGATTTTTCAACTACAAACAGTAACAGCAGTTAAAAGTGGACGACAAAGTGCGATCGTAATGACAACGTGGTACTTCATTTGACCGCCGCCGTTAGTATCGGACGCGGTTTGTCTATCTTCTCTTTGTGCCGTTACTCATATCATTTTCCATTTTTACAATAATGAATGAATGCCCCTTCAACTTCGATCAAAATACAGAACCGCATCCACACGCCTCCCTCCTTCCACCCTCTGACCATACTGCCCTCCTGCTGCCTCTAGATTTACAGAGACCTTGTGAATCTTATTCAAATTCCAAAACTACCCTCATTATTATTATTATCGACAAAACCAACAATTTATTCCTATGCTGCTGGTTAGTATCTGTCCAGGAAGTCATAACCTAGATTTTCAATCTCTTAATTCCCAAATGATTGATCCACCATACATACCCATACACATGTATGTATCATTGTACATGTTACTAATGTAAACATCATTCTTTTTTAATCTTAAATCCGTTGGCCAAACTCGCAATCAATATGCATGCAACCTTTTTGCTCTCAAAAACAACCGATTCCCTTGCATTTTGACTTTAAGAAGAAAATTAAGGGCACATGGAAGCAAAGGAATATATATATATATATATATATATATATATATATATATATATATATATATATATATATATATATCGAGAGAGAGAGAGAGAGAGAGAGTTATCCATCTATAAGATTTTGTGAGGAGAGCACTCTTCATTATTGTACAATTCGCCGAAGTTCCAGCTGGTAGCAGCAATTATAGTGTTTTCTTATCTTCTCTCCACCTAATCGGATAGAAATGAAGATCACAATGATATAGCGAATATTCACATCAAGTATTATTCTTGAATTTTTTTTCATTATAGTTTTATATTTGAATTCGAATAATGACCTATTTTCTGTGAAATTTCTAAATCTTTCGATTTTTCACAGCACAAAAAACAAAAGCATTAACATCACAAAGAAAAGAGACAGATATGGCATCAAACTTGGATTATGGATTTTGATGATAGAGAATTAAAATGAAGAATATGACAGGAAATTAAGGATTAACATCGCGAGGATGGAAATTAAGGCTTAATTTCACGATAATTAACATCGCGAAGCCCTTCTTGTCATTAATTCATGTCTTTTAAGCATGCACTGATCATATAGTAGAGAAGCATAGTAAAATAAAAGGAGGGAAAGAAATATTCAGTGATAAAGAAGCAATGTTTTAAACTTGACCCGTGATAATCAACTACTAAACCATTCTGTCATTAATTAGGTCAAATAATTGATCAGTAGTTGGACCAAACGGCTATTCTATTATGATGCATGAGTAGATAGATAAGAACGCTAAACAATCCATATATTTTGGATTAAAATGGAAGGATGCAGCTGTAACTAATGACGATGAGCAGGGGGAATTATACAGTATAAAAAACATGAATATATATATATATATATATACACACACAAGGAGCCGTAACTAAAGGGCAGCCATATTTTTTTTTTTATTTTAAAAAAGGTGGTTGAACCAGAAAAAAAGAAAAGAAAATAAAAGAGAAGGGATCAGTGGTTAAGCACACAGCTAGCGAGCGAGCCAAAAACGACACCAAATCTACTTTATACCAAATACCAATAAGAAGGTCGTCTAAAGCTCTCATAAAATAATAAAGGCTGGCTGCTTGCATGCTAATAATGAACAAGTGTTGCGTATTTTATGTATATTTTGCATGCAAGCTAAACTGTAAACCTCTGTGCATGGAATCTGTAGCCATGGAAGAGGCCCCGCACCTTCACCATCCATCTTAGTTGTCACCTTAACTCTTTTACTTGCAACACAAGAAACCATATTTTCTAGTTGGGTCATGCGACCGCTTAAAAAGATAGTTTATAATCAATAATTAATAAGACAACAGGGCTGAAAAAGTCACTCCAAATTGCAACCACCACCACCTCATATCCATGCATAGCCTTTGAAAAGTGGCACTAACGTGAAATTGAAACATTTAAAGGGCATTCTTGTACAATATCAAGAATTCAAAACGACCGCAGACTAATATTTTAATCCTTATTAAGACCATCACCCTCTCCTTCTCTCCCTATCCCTTCTCCTTCTCCTCATTCTGATCCATGGTGTTTTGTATATATACATATATACTTGCAGAGAAAGCTGAGGGGATTAACGAGAGAGAAAAACAATAAATTGTAAAGAAATTTATGGTGAAAAACAAAATGGATTGTTCGTGTCGTTGGTTTCTGTCGAAACCTTTCTATCTCCTCCTCCTCTTCCTTTTCTCCATTTCTTGTATTACAGCCAACGCAGCTTTCAATCTCTCCACCATCTCCTTTGATGAAGGTTACAGCCCCCTCTTTGGCGACGGCAACCTTGTTCGTTCTCCTAATGGTAGAACCGCCCGCCTCCTCCTTGATCGCTTCACAGGTACGCGCATCTCTTGTATTTTTATTATTTTTCTCTTATTAAAACAAACCCTGCATGTATAAACGCTAATTATTATTTTTTGTATGTATATAATGTCGTTGATCGATCGTTAACTCGGGGAATTTCAGGTGCGGGTTTTATTTCATCCAAGATGTATAAATATGGGTTCTTTAGTGCCAACATCAAGTTACCAGGCGAATACACAGCCGGTCTCTGCGTTGCTTTCTATGTAAGTGATGATCACAAGTAATCATATTTTCCTTTCGAGAAATAGGAAAATTGTTCTCCTGTTTATTAATCCTCTCCTTTTCTTCAACCTGTTTGGTTTGTTGAATTTTTTTTTTCTGGCTTCATTCATATATAAAGGATTTCAATCCTAATTTGAATTCGATAACTCATCACGCTTCTTTTCGGCAATTTAATTGCATCTTTTAATTCTCTATTTACTTTTCTCATTAGCTTTTGGAAAATTTAATACCCTCTTTGTTTTTTTAAATTTTCCTTGAGTTTTATTTATAATCCTTGGATTTTATACAAACATTTTAACTTGGTTAATTTTGCATGGTTTTCTTTTTTCTATTTCTTATATTATTTAAATACCCACAATAAGAAAACGTAGGATTCGGATTTGAGTGGCTCCTGCAATTCTGTATATATATATATATATATATATATGAATTTGAGTGGCTCTTGCAATATACATATACAGTTTTGTCAAAATAATAAATATGATTACTATGGTCAATATATAATTTCCGATCATGATGAATGAATGTTGTATTTTTCAACGCGGGCGCAGACATCGAACGGTGACGTGTTCGAGAAGACACATGATGAATTGGACTTTGAATTCCTAGGAAACACTGAAGGGAAGCCATGGAGGTTCCAAACAAACCTGTATGGTAATGGAAGCACATGGCGTGGCAGAGAAGAAAGATATCGATTATGGTTTGACCCTTCCAAACAGTTCCATAGGTATAGCATTCTTTGGACGGCAAAGAACATCATGTGAGTTTTCTTCTCCCTCCATCTTCATATCCACCCACCTCTAGGTTCTTCGCTAGCTACTTCACACAAATCATATATACTGATTAGTTAAGGAGTTGTTTGGACTTGAGGCCTGACCTGAATATTTAAAATGATGTGTTTTTGCTAATACACGTCAATGTTGTATTTTATGCCATGCAAAGCTTTTTTTTGGGATGTTGTTTGACTTATTAGGGGGAGGGGGAGGGCACAAGTGTAATAAATAAAGGAAGAGAAGTTGACAATTGCGTGTGTGAATTGGGATAAGAATATCAACTAGCTAGTGGGCATACGTCGACTTAACTAGACAGCATTTTTAGGTTGCTTGTGATCCTGATTGGTTTTGGAGAGAGATGCTAATTTGACCTAAAATCTTGGCTAATTTATTGTTTTTCATCAGCACTTCCCAACCTTGAAAAACATTATGTTCTCTATTTTTTGGTATTTAATTTCGAAAATTAGTTTCTTTGGGAGTCTTGGATCAAAGAGAACTTTGAGGAGTGATTTTTCCTTTAGCAGTAGGTGCAATTCTGAAATAAAAAGCTCCGACGGAAAATTCTATTTTTACTCAGATTGAATTTGGGAAATTTAAAATTAATGAAGTGAGCACATTAAATATGTAACATGGGATTGAGTCGTTCCCTTTAAAGAAGCATTTTTAAAAAGATGGTAATAATTTTTAGCCCACCAACCTGTCAGCTCCTTGATATCTATATACAAGATTGACCGCTATTTTTTTTATTTCTTTTTGTAATAATTCTACCATATGGATGTCTTACCAGCATTTTACAAAAACTCTAAGTTAATTAATTGAATTATGTAGCTACTGCTATCCTTTCTCTTGATTCTGGCTGATCTCCACAACTCAGATGCACCGAGATTTATTTGCCCCTTTTGATTGACAATAAACTGTTTCATTTATGGTGGTGGATTTTCAGATTCTACATTGATGATGTTCCCATCCGAGAGGTAATTCGGAATGAAGAAATGGGCAGCGAGTACCCATCAAAACCAATGTCGCTGTACGCTACAATATGGGATGCGTCGAGCTGGGCAACTTCTGGTGGCAAATACAAGGTCAACTATAAGTACGCACCATTTGTGTCCGAATTTAAGGATTTTGCTCTAGAGGGATGCCCTTCTGATCCCATCGAGGAATTTCCTTCAGTGGATTGCTATGAGAGTTATTCGAGGCTTGAGAGTGCCGATTATGGCACTATAACAAGGAGACAACGGTCGGCCATGCACAAATTTCGACAGCGTTTCATGTATTATTCTTATTGCTATGATTCATTAAGGTATCCTGTGCCGCCGCCAGAATGTGTCGTGATTCCATCAGAGAGGGACAGGTTCAGGGACACTGGTAGACTGAGATTTGGTGGCAGCCATCAAGGCCGCAAACGCCGCTCAAGGCGGCGAGGTCGAGTTCAAGTTTCTAGTACTGTAGAATATGATCCGGATGTGTGATACCAATTCGTTGATTTGTAAATTAGTATATCGTATATATGTGGTTTGGCTTCCATTTTGTAATTTGTTTTTTGTTTTTAAATAATAATTTCTGTTTATATATATAAATAGAGAGAGAGAGAGAGAGAGAGATCGGGGATTGATTGAATAACCCGACTTGTGATTATATTGAAGCTGCATGCATGATTTGGATTATTTGCAAGTTCATCTTGTTTAGCAATTGAACTTATCTGTAGTGACGCTTGATTACTAAAATAATTATCTCGACATTATAGTATAATTATAATAATCCAGTACCGTTACATGAATTATATATATTCAAATAGCTAGCCAGCCATGGTGATCAAAGACTTGCACCACACCATCACGGGAGCAATATAAAAGGAGATTGTAATTCAATATCAAATGTAAATTAGTATTACATTAAACATTTGAGGTAAGAAGTTTCTCTATGCCCGACCTTAGCATTACCGATATTGCATGCTAACACTCATCAAAATAAAAATGATATATCATCAAATCATCTAGTAGGTGATCCAGTGGTACAAGTTTAGAACTCAGGAGTTTGATTCCTCTGTGGTTTTAGTTTCGACTCGTGTGCTTGCTAATATGATAGTCACTAGAGATTTAAATAGTTGTTAATTTCAGGGTCTGTGAATTTAATTGAAGTGCATATAAATTACCGAATACCCACGTTAAAGCTCAATATAAAATCACATTATTGTGAAAAATAAAATACATTCTGTACTAATTAGTTCATGTGACAAACTATATATATTTGACTTCAATATTTAAATTAATTAATATTAAAAATGCACCGCTAGCACATGAACAGGCACAATAATGAATATGATTAATTGTGAAGGGGAGGTAAAACCACCTTATAATATGTTTCTTTATATGGTTTTAAAATATTGTAATATTGGTGGAAATTTAAATAGTTCTGCAATTTTCAACTTTGATGGCAATATAATAATTTGCAGAAATTAGGTCTTGCAAAGAATTAAACCGCAGACATGAATGGTGTCAGTGCCATCCCAAAAAATGCCACCATCTATGGCGTAAGAAATATTAATTTCTCCTTAATTAAATTTTTATATCAATTTTGTCCTTGAATAATTTTTCTTCATAGAAAATGCTGATTTTTCTAAAGAACGACATCGCTTCTTATTAAAACAAAGTATAATTCAAATGGAATCCAAGATCAAATATGGATGGAAAGAATTTTTTAAACTTGGGGACAAAATTAAGACTACCTGTACAGTTTATGATTGAGTAGTCAAGTATAATAATAAAAAAAGGCGAATAATTTAGTTTTTTTTTTTTTCAAGAAAAAATTAGGGATGGCTTAGTCAAATCGAAAAATGAGAAAGTAAAAGCTTGGATTGGATAGTGTATTGGGCGTGGAAAAAAAGAAAACTTTCAAGCATCAGCCAAGCCAGAGCTCGAGATTGAACTTTCATCGGGAGTTAAACCTTGGTAGTTCGTGGGCTGGTAAGGAAGACAAAGAGGGTTTTATTCACAGCTCTTACTACAGAATTGCCATGCCTTTGAATCAGTGAAAGCTTGGGAAAGTAGTTGACTCCGAGGGAGCAGTTGAGCTCAAAAATGTTAATTAAGCCAGAGGAGGTTGGAGACGGTTTGATTTGGCAGATATATGTATCAAAAAATTACTAACTCTGGGAGATGTTCCTGACTTTGACAATCAGACTCCAATGCCACACCAACTCTAATGACAACGAATAGGTCATCCATCGATCATAGGCGTCACAAGCAACCTTCTGTATCCATCCAGATGTATTTACAACTGTTTGTATTTTAGACATATAATAATGTAAATCATATTTAAGAATTTATTTAAAAACTTAATTTCTAGGTGAGATGGTTCGATGTAGTATCAGAGTTTTGTTAATCCAGCGGTCACAAGTTTGAATCTCACCATTTTTATTTTATTTGATACAAATCAAGTATAAGGTAATATGAGACCACGTGCAAGTTTTGATTTTCACTTAAAGGTGTGTTAAAAAATAATATAAATCATATTTTGAAATATCACATAAGAACTTAAGTTCATAGTTGAGATAGTTATCGACAACGCTGACTGTAACTGGTTGGCCTGAGCAGCACCTTAGTGCCAGAACCATCAGGGGGGCAGCCTGCAAATGGTCTTAAACAAGGAAAATTTCTATTCTCAGACGCTAATAATGAGATCACGAACGGGGAGCTTAGACTATTCAAATTTTAAAGTCCAACAATGAAACTTTCAACTGCGACCAGTTCGCTGATAAGATACAAGTTTGCCGTCAAAAGGATCTCGGGAAAAAATGATAACAGCGACTATGTTGATAATATGCATGACAGTAAGTGATGAAAACGAGGAAATAATGATGACCATCCCTTTTCATTGCATTAAAATCTACTATGCGTCAGACTAGTATCTGTAGCAGACAAAGAAATTGTTCTGTAACATTCTCAAAGATTTTCAATCACACAGTGGAAGAACAATTAGAATTCTAGGACGTAGAGAAGATTTTGCACTGCATATCTACCTACCAATTCTAAAGGGGAAGGAGAAAAGGTGTTCAGACTTTAAATCGTAAAAAGGGTAAGATATTATTAATCACATTAGTATCTGAAGTTACACCAGAAAATCTGTAAAGAATTGAATGTATTACTACAATATAACCCATACCCTGTATGAACATCAAATCTATGTTAGAGATCAGGAAAAAAAAATACACATGATGGAGCCGGGAGAGCAGAAACACGAGACTCATGGCATTTGGAACAGTCCCCCAATTTGAGTATTTCCTGATGGAGGGTCAATAGCAACCCACAGGAGTGAAATGCATATAGAAAGGAGGCCCGACCAGACATATATGATGGTGGGTGTCTTTCCACGTCTTCCCATGAGCCCTTTTGCAAAGGGGTAGAGATGAGCCAGGACCCAGAAGCTGAAGAACACGCCTCCAAGTAAATTGCTCCACTGAGGTGAGTCGCTGTATATAGTCCGTGAAACTCCGACTCCAATTGCAACAAGGTTAATCATAATGATTGTGCAAGGTGGTATCATGAGAGATGTCCATTTGAATAGATAGAGATCAGAAAACTCATCATCGACATCATCTCCACCAGATTTAGATGTTAGTGTGAATGAAATCTCGATCCCGGCAATCACCTTCAGTAGCCCCTGGAGCACGGCAACAAGATGCGCACTTGTGCCGCCGATTAACCAGAACTGCTCGTTCCTCCACCACTCTTCCAGTTCAATGCCAGACCACTTGATTTCAAGCACAGCGAGCATGCAAAGGGTCAAACTGATGATCAAGAGGTATACCAGGAATGTGACAGTGAGAGACGCAACTATAAACTGATTGGACAAGAGTGCAAGTGCGGGAAGGAAGCAGTAAACAATAAGGAACAGAGAAGTGAAAGGGTAGATTGCAACATTGAGGTAAGCAATCCTCTGCAGAAGCTTCAACCTATGACCACCCAGAAGGGCATTGTTGCGAGAAAAGAATATCTCAACAGAGCCAGTTGCCCACCGGAGAACCTGATGAAGTCTGTCGGTAAGATTAATAGGGGCAGTCCCACGGAATGCATCCCTTTTAGTCACACAGTAAACTGATCTCCATCCCCGTTCATGCATCCTGTACCCAGTGACCACATCCTCAGTTACAGACCCGTAAATCCACCCAACAGATTGGCCCCATTCAGTCTTATCTTCATACCAGCAGGAGATGACATTCACTGCCTCTGCAATTGTGGCTAGATGCAGGGGCTCCCTAGGAAGGGTTAGAGCACCGGGAGGCCGCCCGTATTTAACATATGAATTGTCGGCAAGGGGTAGGCCTTGAAATGCCGCCACCGGTACAGAATCAAGAAACAAACTTGAATTTCCAAATTTTCTAGGAATGAGTGCGAGGTTCATTTCCTGACTGTCCGTGTCATCTGCTGCATGAGATTGGCCATGTTCTGGGGCAGAAGCAATGGCAGCCTTCTTGTGACGGCCAAAGAAGCAGCTGCAGCAACTTCCACGATCTTCATACCGTGGAGGATCAAAGTTATAGAGGGCAGTCCGGCGAAAGAGGCATCCTGTTCCAACGTATACTGGACCTTGTATCCCATCAAGGGCTCGCATGTTGACATCAAAGAAAACAGAGTTGTGATTGGCATAGCGATCAGATGGATCGATTCCTTCAAACCTCTGAGGAAACTGAACATAAGAAATGCCTTCCCCGCCCTGGTCCATCATGAAGCACATGCCTTCTCTCAATGCCTGGGAGTTGTAAACATAGTGGTCGCAGTCAAGGTTAAGAATGAATGGTCCATTAGACATTACAGCAGAAGCTCGAACCATTGCATTCATCGCTCCAGCCTTCTTGTTGTGATCATAACCAGGTCGCTTTTCGCGAGAAATATAAACCAGCACAGGAAGGCGAATGTCAACTTCAGAAAGGTTCATTGAGTTGCTATCACCTGCTGTTCCTTTTAGTGGTTCCTCACTAGGAGGCTGCAACATTACCTGCAGTTGATTTTTCAGCCTGTTATTCGACACATCAATCTCACTAAGTTACTAAGTACCATGCTGGGCAACTAATGCATTTTCCACGGAACTCTAGTAACACTATGCCTATAATTTTTGCCTCTAGATCAAGGAAAATAACACTCTATATAGCAAGCAAGATTTGATGAGAAATTTATAGATGTTTTTGTCTATTTTTATTAGATAACAAAAAAGAAGAGCTCGTGTGATAAAATGGAAGTTTTAGAACTGGTGATCTTACCTGTATGATGCTGGCATGATCACTCCTGGTGTTCTCAGGTGCTGGAGCTGTCCAAGTGCCAGGCCAATGGGTTCCGTCAGCCATCCAAGTAGCTCTTGGGATCTTCAATGTATCCATCGGTTCGTCATCATCTTTCTCTTTCCATCTCTTCATTGCCTTAAGCTCCTCTTGACTATTATAAGCATCAGAACGTCGGCGAATTGACTCAGAAAGGCCATTAATTCGAACCTTGAATTCATCATACTCACGTTTTACCCGCCTTCGATCTCTAACGAAATCCGGGCGGACCTTTTTCTTATAAGGATCTCTCTTCAGACTGAAATAAGATTCTGGGTTTCTGGGTTCAATTTCATGCTTCCTACAAAATGGAACCCACAAGTTGGCAAAACTAGCAGCCTCTGCCATGGCTTCAAAAGTCAGCAGAGCTCCTCCATCATCAGAAACATAACATGAGAGCTTCTCAACTGGGTAGTCAGCAGCGAGAATAGACAGAATGGTGTTTGCAGTAACGAGGGGTGGTTCCTTCTCTGGGTCTGCAGTAGAGACAAAGACATCTATGCCAGGAAGATCAGATTTTCCAGTAGGATTACCTGGACCAGGAGTTTCGAACTTCTCCTTCAGAACATCAAGGTCAGCAACACGGTTAACTGGACAGAGCTTTGGGAGTTGGTCCAGTAGCCAAGAAAAAGCAAACCAGATTTCACAAACCAGAGACATGCCCCACAACCACATTGCATCTTCATTAGGATTTGAGACCCTCCAAAACAGGAAAAATGCAAGAACAATCATTCGGACAAGGATTAGAATCCTGCAAACAATAGTTCAGAAGAATGCATGAATTATAAAATCAAATTCCTGTTGCGCATAAATGCAGTCACGAGAAAGGATTAAAAAACATATTCCTGAATCTCTGTACTCTTCACTCTCCACTCCAGATAAGCAACGACAGGACACAAGGAAAATTCACAAATCAGAGTAACCATACGAGAACACGAGAGGAAAATTGGTATTCTTACCGATAAGGAGCAATAACTGCAGTGGATATTTTCACTTCACGGGTAAGCATTTTCCATTGTTTCTCAGCAAATGTTTTAGGGGCACCACTACTCCCCTCACCATTGTCATTCACACCATCTGTTGGCCACACAGCATTTCCATACCCATAATTCGTCTTTGACTCAGACAAAAATTGGGAATAATCAAACTCATCACTCTGGCTCTTCGCCAACGCTTTATTCGATTTGGCGAAAGATAACCTCCTGTTCAACTCAGGCGCATCATGACTCCGATAAGGCTCTTCACAACCAGGGCATATCCCATCACCAGAATCTAGGGCATCCTTATAGCAATCCCTGCAAATTTTGTACTCACATTCACAAGGCACTAAATCATCAGTGATGACCCGAGCATCACAGCCCGGCATCGCACAATACAACCCTTTTGCACTTGCTATTTCAGGATGGCCTGTTTGGAACTCGATCATCTTTTCTTTCAAACGCGCGCGTGTTGCGCAATTATGCCCACCAGTAAACATAGAATTCGACGAGCAACTCCTCTCCAGCTTCTTGTCATTCTCTACAGGGATTTCCATTGGCTGGTTATCAGGCGTGGGCGGTATCTGGACTGTATACGTAGCAAATTCTACACTAGCAATTTCACTATCAAGATCTTCCCTTGAGTTACTATAGTGGTGAATTGTGGGCGTTCTTCTTAGTTGGTATGGATCAGCTGCCATGTTTTTGACTGTGTAATGTTTAGCAGACAATATTGAACTGAACAGACCCTGAAATCAAATCAGCTGTATGAGCAAAAACAGCCCAAAATCATTCTCTCTCTCTCTCTCTAGTTCCTCTTTTCGGACAGGAAAAATGGGTTATAAAAAACACTGAAAGCAGAACTCATTTGTATGACCACAGATAACAATTGACAAAAAAAAAACTGTCTTTGAAATTTTCACATAAACATAAAGTCTCAAGAGAGTAGCTGAGAAAAGAAGGAAACAAAATCGGTAGAGAAAGTTTCTTACAAAGCGTGCCTCTTTGATCAACAAAAAAAAAACAGAGGGACCAAGTCCAATACAAAACCTCAAGCCACCAATATTACTTCTTGAAACCCATCATATCATATCAATACTAATACTACTAACATTTCTATTTTATTATATATATATATAAAATAAAAAACTTCTGTTGAAAATGCAGGTCTCTCCATCTAAAAAGACCGAGTCCCCTGTTTGTGATTCTATAGAGAGGTTTAAGAAGGAGCGTCACTATTCATGTAATTGCATTATTTTCTTAAGAGAGAGTGAATTTACAGTTTCAACACTCAGTAACTATATATAATTATATATTATTGGAAAAGGATGTGAATGCGAGACATGTGGGTCTGGTAATGAACTCAGTGAAGAGATTAAGGAAACACGGCTTCTACTTGTAAACAAAAATCTGAAATCCGACCATTTATACTGGGGCTATTTTCGGTACTTCATTTTGTCAGGATTTTAAGGCGCATTCCACGGGGTGTTTTGGGGTAGGTTTTAGTGCCTGTTGCAGATTTGCTTTCCTCGCCTCCTCTCCATCCGCCTCTTTGTTTTTTGTTTTTTTTTTCGTTTTCATTACAAGGAAAACACCAATAATAAATTTTATTAGACGATAAGGATATTCTTATGTTAATTTATATATTAATTAATTATTATTTTATTCGAACTATTTCAATAACACATCACTATATGATGTATTTAAAAAATATTTAAATATTTATTATAGAGAACCATAATAACTATGATAGAGAAGACAACCAAAATATTTAATTTTTATTTATTTAACTTGTTAAGAAAATATTGCAATATTTTATATAAAAAAAACAGCCTATTAAAATCAAAATCAAAGTCAAAGTCAAAGCCCAAACCTCCGCTAGTAACGTTTTAATTAGGGTTGCAAACCGCTTTAATAAAACTTAATTTCAATGCTAATCAACATGATGGAGGTCATATGATATCCACCTTTTCCTCCTTTCATGCGATAAAACTCGATGGAGGTCATCTAATTTTAATCCAAACTACCATATAGGTTGCTTGATCATAACCTGACCACCGAACTAAAAAAAGTGGACTTTGCCATGTGCATTTTCCCTTTTTATCATGACAAGCAAATGTGTCGGGCCATGCACTCCTCCCTCCAAATTCTTTTATTTATTTCTTAAAACTATATAATAAAATTGGGCGGGCAATAAAATCCAGTCAGCTAATATAGATTTTCTTATTAAATATTATTTTCCTCGAAAAGCCTTGGATTCCTAGTAACGGCTGGCTGGTGATTTCTTACATTTACAGCTGGAGCTAGACAACCAATGACGAGTTGGATTATTTATAATTGCAAGGGATAAATCTCGTAAAATAGGTTAGCGCGTCGTCTAAAATGTGTTCAAACATGTACATTTCGTCTGTGGTTCAACTAAATCCACACTCATTGCATTTTAAATCTATGTTGTCGCATGTTATAAAATAAGCTCTTCAATCTCCTCATCATTTAGGACACTCATAGTTTAATTCATCGTTTTCACGTAGGTTAGGTTGGCTTATTATAAAATGCTCTAAAAGAGCTCAGTCTTTTACTGTGCCCCTAGTTATAAAATGCTCTAAAAGAGCTCAGTCTTTTACTGTGCCCCTAGAGAGAAAACACTGTGGACTCGAACAATTTCGGTCGTGCGTCGCGCGAGCTCGTCTGCCTGTTTTTTTTTTTTTTTCGATTTTGAACAGTGCTTTGACGATTTTAGCCCCAGTAATGAGACAAAATAGGGCTCGGTCTGGCGGTAAAAAAGGCTGGGGGTGAGGGCCATTTCGGTCATTGCACGCGTACGGACCGGACCGGGCCGGTCCGGTCCGCCGCACTTTTTTTTTAATATATTTAAAAAATGGCTAATTACTCTTCTAGCCCCTAATA